>JAFJYJ010000123.1:0-600000 GCA_019022615.1 Acacia melanoxylon
TCATGGTCATTGTAATAAAATGTCTTAAATCTTCTTGCTCTTGCTCTCCTGCATTGTCAGGTTCTTCTACCGTATAGTCGCTTTCTTCTCTATGTGCAACCGTTGATTGTGTTGGTGAGGTGTAGCAAAATGAGTCATATAATGTGGCTGATGGACTCCATGAGTCGTATTAGTACACCCTTGCATGAGCGTCTCAATATCCACATATAACTCGGCCAAATTGGGACGACGTAGATTTTTCGTTGAATGTTTGAATAAAAACATCTACGTCTAATCATCGGATATCTCAAACCCGCATATTTACGGTTCCACAAGGAACTCTACACATCCTTGAAGATATTACGATTTTGTTGCAACTTTAACTTTCGACGGATCTTTTCATATAAATCTTCAAGAGACATGCCTTGAACAATAAACATTGCTTTTTTCACCTTGAAAGCTCAATCGTTTTTATACTTTTAGAACCATTATAATATACAAATGAGCAATTTGATTCATTTTTTGCAAAAAAATAAATGAAGAAGATGTAGGATTTCGGATGAGGAAGGAGTCACTTAGATGAGGGAGACTTTAGGAGTGAATCTTTGAGGAAAGAGAGGAGCTAAATAGTGAGGGAGTCGGTGAAATCTTTGAATTGGGGGGAGGGGCGTTAGGAATCTACGGCGTGTAAGGATTTGGTCTGGTGACTTGACGCTTAGGTTAGTTACTGGCCAGCCGCCACAGTGCCGTCGGGGTCACGCGGCGGGAAGGCATCGGGAATCCACCGCACGATTCACGGTACTGGCGCAGTGCGTCGGGGTACTGGCGCCCACTTAGTGACGTCCCGGCGGCCCGAGCTGTCAGTGAGTCCCAGCTGTGCTGATGGTGCCGTCGGCATCTCATTGCACTACTAGTGCGTCATCTTGCCTTACGTATTATTGCTCAAAACAACCTTACTTCGATAAATACTTTCAAACGCATTATTTTGGTACATTTTTCGCTAAAAGTTGCTACTTTGGTATTTTTCCCCATCTATTTAATTACAAGACTCAGCTAATTTTTAGAAAGATGAAGAAAGTTGAATAAGTTATATACTTATATCATATATGTTGTTTATCTTAAAAATATAAATCAATTTATAAATTAGATAAATTAGTTTAAAAAATGATAAATTTAAATATTTTAAAGTAATTTATTTAGTTTCTTTAATTTCTTCAAAACATTCAATTGAGTCTTATATTATAGATTAAAACTAGTAATTACTTCCTTCTGTTCGAAATATACAAACTAATTGAAAGATTTATTTTGATGCTAAATATAATATTTCAATCTAATTTATAACTCAAATTTATAATTTTTTAGATTATTCTGCATGTACATATTAAATAAGTGTTTTCATCAATGTAATATTTTCAGTGCAAATGATTAAAATGCGTATATTAGGAATAGCAACACAAATGTTTTTATTGTCATCCAAATTTATAATGTATAAGGGTTTGATCAATGTAATAGTTTTAATACAAAGGGAAATATATTACCAATGTTGCTTAGGAGAAGTATAAATGCATGTCATGAATCACAAAAGATGTGGGTCACACCGTTTTTTCATGTTTGAGTTTTTATATGGGCTGACACCTCGTGTTGTCCAGGAAGTGTATTAAGCACTCTGGCGTAGTTGGGACAGCATCTCCTCTTACAATTAGTATATATATGTAAGGTCCATAGATTCATTGTGTGTGTAGGAATGCTTTTCTTATTTCTGTACAACCATAGAGAAGTTTAAACCACTATATATATATATATATATATATATAAATAAAATATGTGAATTTAAATGCAATTTCATTGTGTGTGTAGGAATGTATGTGCCCATGCAGCGGGAGTGTAAACTGATAAATTATTGAAAGATCTATCTTAGAAATACTTTTTATGTTTTTTTTTTTTTTTTTATAAATAGCAATTATCTAATTATCTTAATATTAATAAATTATTTATCTAGCTCTAATATTTTTTTTTTAATGAATACCTACATACTATTAACTTTCAATTTCAAAGGATATATCTATATGGAGTGCAGTAAGAAAAGCAGGGCGGTTCATCGAGTAGGGGCAAAAATTAGAGGAGTTTAATGAAATAAACCGGAGGAACCCGCCCTTAGGGCCACTAAGACTAAAAAGTAAAACCCTATAAGATAAATTTAATTATTATTATTATTATTAATATTAATATTAATATTAATATTATTATTATTATTACTATTATTATTATTTGGATACATGGTAGCATGATGGTAATTTACTATTTATATATATTTTGTATTTATTTATAGAGTTATTTATCATTTTAAGTACAAATACACAAAACATAATAACTATACTCTAATTTCATGATTTGGTTTATTATTATTAGATAAAGATTATGGATGTGTTCATGATCAAGGAGAATAAATTCGATATTATACTATAAACAAGCCTCTTTCAAAGCCTTGCACAATCAAATGTCGTTGAAATTTTATGATAGTGGCGAATGGCGACAATAATATTTAATAAATCTTGTCTGACTTAATTGGTATGTGCCTTATGTTTTATGTGAGTTGTTGTAAACATACTTTGCTTTTGATTATGAATTAGTGGTGTCTTTATTTGTTGAATGATTAATGTTGTTTTGATATTAATGTTATTAACATTTATTTGATAAATTAGAACTTTAATTGTTGTAATTTACTAATTATATTGCTTTGAAATTAAAAATGGAGGAAAAATAGTTAAAATTTAGAATAGTAACTTAGGGCCTAGACCTGGTGCTCGGGCAGGCTTTGAAAAAGCGAGTTTTAACCAAGCCTGGAGAATTCGACCATATTAGGCCTTGGCCCTGTGAGCTAAGCCTACAGAGAAGCCGTGCCAATGCTGATTAAACTACTGGCCAATATGCGTCTGCATGCATAATTTTTCTTATTTTGTCTGGGTTTCATCATTGTTATGGCCTAACAGGACCACACAAAAATGATACGGAGTATAAATTAAATGGGGCTTTAAATTCTTGGGAAAATCACTTTAGGGGCCCTTTTAACAAAAAAAAAAAAAAGCGAAAAAAAATAACAAGTTCGAAATCACGGGAAGAGTTTTGAGAATCTTTACAGTGAGTTGTTAATAAGGGTGATATAGTTGTTAGCGGAGAATGCGATATATTAATAGTTGTTAATGAAATTTGATGCAGGATTTAGTTGTTAGAAAATTGTTGTTAATGGGGAACTTATTTAATTGTTAATGGCCCACTCTGGTCGCAAGTATATCTTGTTATGATCTGTTAAAGATTATGAAAAATTCAAAAATGTCTTAGGTATTTTTATGGGATTATTGGATTCGGCGGTCTTTTTTGGATTTTTTTTCCAAAAGGTACTGAAAATGATTTTCCCTTCATTCTTTTTGTGTGTATTTGATAGCGACGGTGTGCTTTATTCGTTCTCTCTCTAGTTTTCTAAGTAACATACTGATGGGGAGTTTCTTACAAGTACCTATTAACTCATTTAATTCGGCAAACGATATGTATAAGTAATCTTAAGTCCAACTATAAAATAATAAGGATATTAAAAAATATTCCGCTATAATATTTATTCTTTTTTAAAAAATTATTATTATTTAAGGTGATAAATAAAGATTAAAGATATTTTTTGGACGAAAAAGATTAAAGATATTAAATAGCCTAAATTGTGCTAAAATATTTTGATATTGATTTGCTAACAACCTCTTACATATCCTCGATTTATTATAAAATCAGGAGTTAATAGAAAAGTGTAAATTTATTTGAAAAATAATCAATATTCCTTTGAAATATTAATATCCAAAATAACATTTTTTTAAAAAAAATAATTGGATGAGACACATCATCATACTTCTGGTTGCCAACATTTAATAATGCATTTGAAACAAGAAACTTCCTTGGTTCTGCTGGCTGAGTTTGGCGGAAAGCTTCACGCAAGGCAATGTGGTTCATCTACATATTATAAACTATCTTTTGTCTTAAATATACGACAAATTAAACTTTATTCTATATATTTAGGATCGAAGGAGTAACATAACTGATTATCCACAACTTCTTTTGAATTGCATTAACAAACCTGTTTTGCTCTAATGGAAAGGAAATTATTCTGTGTTGTTTACAAATGCTTGGCGGAAGAAACGTTCTACCACTGTTAAAGAACTTTCCTCTTGCTCTTCTGTCTTACTAAAAAACTGCATTCAGCAACTGCAAGTGAAACATACATAGAGAACACAAAAATCTAATCAATCAAAATAACTCACCAACAAGTAAAACAGCATTACACTTCCACCAGAATTACAAATCTGGTTTAATCCCCATTGCAGACCTGCACAAAATCTGCTGGATGGCTGCGAACCTAGGAACATCAACTGGGAACTGATGAGCCTCATCGATCTAAATGTTCTTCTCCTATAACTGTCCAAGACTGAGTAATGACAACTGTGTCCGACAACGCCGGATGGTGGATGACGACGAGCACTCTGCAATTCCGACGAGCGGTTGAGAAAGGAACCGAACTAAGTTAAGGATTTAGCAGACATGGAAATTTAATGGACGGCTAAGATTAAATCAAATGGACGGTACAGATGTAATTTAAAAGGTATATGATGTGTTTCCTTTTGAGCGCTCAGATCATCTGGACAAATACGATTGAGACGCTGAGGGATACTCAGAAAATCAACTTTGGAGAGGATCTAGACCCTTAGTTACAGATGATGCTAGATTAATAAATTAGATAATATAATGGTCCGCTGAAAATGAATAATTTGAGGGAGATTGAAGAACTTAATAACAACAACACTTGGTTCATAGATATATATATATATACAATGTGTATGTGTCACCAATGGATAATGATCCCACTAATAATGAAATATGGCAAGTGATCAAAACTAGTGGTTAGTGTTTAAGGAAACTCTTGTCTTATTCTCCTACACCAATTCCCTTTATTCTCGTAGTGCTACCGACTTATAATTTGTTGTAACATGCCAACCCCAACACAAATAATGGTAGGGCTTTGTTTGGCTTAATAAAATTTTAAGGAGCCCTCCAAAATCGGGAGATTTGGAGTAAGGGGTGTATTTTTGCCGTTATGACCAAAATGACCTCTAGCTTACATTAACAAAAAAAAAGAAAAGAAAAAGAATCAATACATACGCGTTCTCGTTGTTGTTTAATGTAGCTAGGCCTCTCTCCTCGTCTCCCTCTGGGTCATTGTCATTGTGTTCTTCATCGAACTTTTCGAAGACTATTGGTTCTGATGGACGGAGAAGGCAGTTCTTAGCTGTAACTTTTCTTTGAATTGTGAGAAAACTCAAACTATGAAGAAGAAGATGATACTATATATTATTGTTGCATACTCTTAAAATCCTTGCTGCGGATTCCATCCTTCTCGTCAGTGGTTGAGCCACCCAACTTGTATATATCGCCAGGCTGGTAGACACAAGATTTGAAGCATATATATATATATATATTGTAAAGGAATTTTATGACAACTGTCTAGGTGGTGTCGTGGTTATCGGGCAAGTCTCACACGAGGTCCTTATTCGAACCTCAGGCTCAGAATCCTTTCTTAATTATTTTTTTGGCATGGACTTTACGGCAGCCTATGATAAGGGCTTAAAGCAAGTGAGATGATCATTCATAAGACAAAATAAGGAATTTACAAGACACATATGGACATTTATAAGATAAAAATGTTTATGTATATTTTTGGACCTAATAAAGGATAATTGTATGTGTTAAGTGCTTATAGTGAAATAATTTGTTGCTAAATTTGTATCTTTACTCTTCTAAAAATATATTAAAATAATATAAAATAAGAAGACTGGTTGGACTCATAATGCAAAAAGTAATGGGAGTTAACTAGGGTTAACGGCGTTGCTTTAGCTATATGCTACTCAAAAAAATGGTTATATATACTTTTATACCCTAAATAGTTAATTGCATTGGGTGCACATAAGAAAATAGTTAGATTTACCAAAATTTGCATCTTCACCTTATAAACATATATACTTAATCCAATCCACAATATAAGTCATTTCAACTAATTCTTCAGAATTAAAAAATGGTAGTTAACCCATTAAATTGATTTTAAATTTAAAGAAATTTCTAACTTTACCCATATTGAATGAGATTTTAATGGAGAGAGAAAAATACAATGAGTCATGTAAACATGAACTACATGGGTAAAATTGACAAATTATCATTAATTGCTCTTAAAGTGACTCATATTATGAACATTAATTAATTATGGGCTAAATTTCCAATTTTCACCTTATCTATCTTATCTGTGATTGATTCTAAAAATTAACATGAATAAATGCAAGAAAGTTAAACAATACATTTATTACTATGAAACAAAACTTATAAAGATAAATTTTTTTAGTCAGAATAGAATTAAAAAATAGGGTCATGATGATATTTTTACTTTATTGGAGGAGGACAGACAATAATGAAGACACTTCCCAATATTAATTGTATAAAAAACAGAAATTGCGTGGTCAAACTACGAGAGTTTAATTAATTGACCCCGTCGTGGGACTTAAAAGCGGTGCACGAATCCCTATAAATATGGACAACTCTGCCTTCTTGGGGGGTTTGAATAAATATAGAAATGTGATAAACATATGCATAACCATACCTTTTAGGTATTGCGTTAGGTGAAAGTGTTGAAGTGTGCAAGTCTTTCAACATTGAAAGTGAAATCAATTATTCATTCTTTGGCATATTTCTTCTTTTCTCACCATTCAACTTGCTTTTTTATTCGCGCTAATCCTGCCCTGTGGCCTGTGGTGAGAAACAAAAAATACAAAGTCAGGTTCATTGAATTCAAAATAATTAAACTTACTACGACTTCTCTAACTTTTTCTAGTATTGTATCCAATCCAAATATTACATGCTTTAGAATTTTTGGAAAAATCCTTTTAAGGTCTCAAAGACCAAAAGAATATCAAAAATTAAAGGCCTACAAAAAATTTGATATCAAAAAATTCTCATTAATAACTCACTTGGTAAGTGATTATATTAACAACTTCATTTGTGAGTTTTAACAACTCTTTAGAACCTTTTTGACATCGAATTTTTGTGGGACTTTTTGACATTTTCTTGGTCCATTGGGACTTTAAAGGGATTTTCCAGAATTTTTTATGATGACACATGTATCAATGGTACAAAATATGTCTTTTAGACCGCCATATTTAAATTGGTTATAGAGGATCAAGTAAAAAATGTATGATTGGTGGCAATTTTCTAAAGGGTTAAGGTGCAGATTTGCCAACAAACTATTAGGGAGCACTGCACAAAAAAACAATTGAGGGTACCAAAATTACCAATCAACAATAAAAAAGTGAAAAAAAAAACACAATTAAGGTGCAAATTGGCCAACGACCTATTACCCCGTCATTGTCTTGGTGTCTTTGTCTTCCATTGATTTATCACAGAGTGTCGGCGACGTCGGCGTCTCCAAAGCTTCCATTGTTCTTTGGGTATTCCACTCAACCTCTTGAACTCATCAAGGTCCGTATGCAAATCGTGGCGAGAATCACGCACCGAAACCAAATCTAGCAATCCGGCGTTCGAGCCGCACGCGCCTTGCACCCCGGTTCCATCCCTCGATGCACAAAGCGGCCGCCGCGCACATCGTTTTGCTTGCATCTCTATTGGTGTTTGCCTTATCCAACAAGAAGACTTAACCGCTCTTTTCTCCAGCGTCTCCGCCACCGTCCTACGCTAGTACCTCATATTTTAACGTAATTGTGATAGTTGTTTTTTTAATAGTTATTTGGTACTTTTTTTTTCACTTTTTAATTGTTTATTGGTAATTTTGGTACCCTCAATTATTTTTTGTACCAGATTTCCTCGGAGTATTAGTTTGTTGGCAAATATGCACTTTAACTATTTTCTAAATATAAAAAACTTTTTAGACAGATTCCTTTAATAAAAGGTCTACAATATATTATTTAGACTGGATTTCCGAACACTTGGTCTAAAAAGATTAAAAAATATATATTAAAAGTCGCTTATTTTTTAGATCGGTTGTCTCTTATAATCGGTCTAAAAGATGAAAATTTTTAGATTTGATGTTTCTTACAATCATAAAAAGATGTAGAATTTAAAAATAATACATATATATATATATATATATATATATATATATGTTGGAAATTATGCCCTAGGGGCAAGTCATCTCCATTTAATTATCATGTTTATAGTGATAAGCTGTATCCCCGGATATATCTTATAGATTATCCTAAATGTCCCCGGCCTGGATTCATGCGTGGGAGTGAAGATTAAATAAGACCAATATGGCTTTGATGAGGTATGGAGATACGAATCAAAGTCATGTGCACTTGTAAGAGTACAAGGCGCTTTGGACCGACCCACTATGAGAAAGTTTGCATGGATTTAGTCATAAGCTTATCTCATGTATAACCGTGTCCATGGCAACGCCTTGACCCGAGATCATGGATTCTACATGAGAGTCGTTGATCTTTGACCTAGTCAAAAGTCACCTTTGACCGGGTGATGATAAAGGCTTTGATCGGGATCAATGCTTTTCATGTAGAGGAATGTGAATGGTCAAGATGAAATTTGTCCTTCACATTTGTAGAGAGATAATACTGGGCCCCTCGATGAGTGAGTTTGAGAAATGTATGACCATCTACGATGGAAAGGAGTTTCCATTCAGTTATTAGACTACTCAAGAATCGAAAGTAATGGTCAAGAACAAAAGTTGACATTATCAATGCCTCATCCTTGACCAAATTATCGGGTGACAAAAAGGACGTGACATTGTTGTATGATAGGTTGTATCGTATCATCGATCCCCATATGAATTGGGTAGTCGCAATGTCTTGCTAGAGGCCGCTGCGACTTGTAATGGGTACAATATTGGCCCGTTGCCAATCTCATGTGGGCTAAAGGTGGTCGCACGAGAATAGCCCAACACGAGCAAAAGTGTCCCGATTTGAATCTTAGATATGTCTAAGATTTAATGAATAAAACATTTAATCTAGGATGTATATATATATATATTTATTATTAAATTCGAAATTAAATATAATAATATTATTTAATAGAGATTATAATATTATTATATAATATTTGTTTTGTATTTAATTTATTTGATAAATTAAATATCTAAAACAAATAGAGATATTGTATTTCGATATAATTTTGGAATAAAGATATAGTATCTCGATTTAATTAAATTGAGATATAGTATCTCATATTTAATTAAATAAAAGATATCATATCTCATAATTAAATTGCACCGGGCCACACACATATATGTATATCACACACACACACATATGTGTGTGTGTGTGTGTGTGTATAGATATATGTATACATATACAAACACACACACATTCCTTATAAGATTTGATGTTCTAAATAAATAGTCTATACGATGAAATTTTTAGACTTGATTTTGGGCATAACTAGTTTAAAAGATGGGCTCAAATTAAAGCTCTCTCTCTAAATCCTCTTTTCGTCGTACGAATATTAAATTTTGCTTTGTCTCTTTTATGAAATCCTCATCGGCTCCCCTGGATGGTTCTCTTTCGTAGGTCACTTCTCCGCCATTACCACCGCTAGTGTGTGTGCCCTCATCGCTGCTATTTTTTTAGCCGACATTCCTCCGTAGAGCGTGCCTCGTCGCTACTTCACGTTTCTCTCTTGACAAGCTAGTTTCGATAAGCTCATTTTTCACCTAAGGTTTTTTTTAAAAATTGTTTTTGGTACAATGATGCCCTTACACGCTTCTCTCACGCCATTTTCCTATCTTTGAACTCAATTTAGTGGAATTTTATTTTGTTTGTCATCCTCTCTTTGTCAAAACCACACATGGCTTCAATAATGTTGAATTAGTGGAGCTGAAAATCTTGCGCTCTTAAGTAACAAAAACCCGAATAAGTTAGGTTCTATAGGGTCGATTTGTACAAAAAGAACCTCCTAGAGTGGGTTTTGTTTGTTCGCTAGAGCTGCCAATTATGTGGACCATATCACCTAAGCGTAGTCTCACCTTTGAGGCCAAGCTCACAACCAAGGTTCATACAATACTTGAAAGAGGCTTTTTGGTTCTATAGGTTTTTGTCTCTTGTATATGATCATACAACACAAAGTGGGTTTTGTTAGTTCTGCTAGAGTTTTGTATTTTGTATTTACTTTATTCCCTGCTTCTAATTTGGCTGTGTTGTTAGCATATTATATGTTAGAATAATGTGGACTTTAGCATCTTACAAGGTTTAATTTTTCTTGCTTCAAGATGCATTGATGAGTACTATTTATGCCATGTTTTCCCTATGATGCGTGACTATTTTGTATGGTTAATTTGAACTTAAATGTATCTAATTTGAGTAAATATGTTATAATTCACGCATATAAGGGAAATGTAGGATGAATCTTATAAATTGTGGTAGTTGTATAATTATCCTATACATGTGCATAAGAAAAGGGTAAGTTTGAGGTTTTTACCGTGAAAGCACACGGCATAGCCGATACAATGCTATAGCATCTCGTAGCCATGACGAGCCAAAAGTACAATGTAACCATAATACCATAGCATCGTAAGTGAAGCAATGCTACGTGCCTTGTGTTCGACTTTTCCTCGAGTACATTTCAAGAAATTAAGTGTAGGTTATTAGACAAACGTTTATATGGCGATTAGATTGCTGACAGATGAATTAGAAGATGCGGAGGATCGAAGATAAGATTTGGAGAATCCTGTAGTACCAACAGTATCAATCAACCTAATTTGGAAAGTTATACCTGACAGATTTAGAAAGGCCCAACTCACTGAACGTACGCCACAAGGAAACCTGACTATAAGAGGAAAAGACGGCTAACCCTAAAGATCATCAAAGTTGTGAAGGAGTCAAGAGAATTCTTATTCGGCTGGACTCTGAAGAAGAGCGAGAGAACTTACGGCGAAAGCTCAGAATCCTTCCACGCAGTGAGACAGAGATTAGAAGACGTGGAGATGTCACATGACAAGCGCTCCTACGCCGTCAACCCTCCGGTGAATTTTCTATTTTATTTCATTGATTTTCAGTTTATCTTTTCTATGAGCTATTCTGTGATTTGTTTTGTGATTCCCTCATCAGTCATGAACTAAAATTCCTTTGGCTAAGCGAGGATGGATTCTTGAGTGTAGAATGAACCCAGTTTGCTAGTTCTTTAATTAAATAAATTCAACTTGTTTATCAATATTTTAATCTCTTGTCGGTTAGTGGAAGCTAAGGGCTAGATCAGTGGCATATGTTAGTTCTCTATGTGTTTTTGATGATAACTGACCATTGTAAACTCAAATTGAAGTTTGTCTTTGGTAAGTTGAAAAACTTGCTGTCAAAGGCAAACTCGAGTTTGGACTTGACAGAAAAGCTCAATCTTTATGAACTTGGCCAAACTCCGGTTGCTTCAAAGAACTCGAGTTTGTGTGATACGAAGAGCACTCTAAGTTTTTTCAAGTTAAGACAAACTCGAGTTTGTTCTAGGCAGATAGCTTTCAATATTTTGTGAACTTAGCCAAACTCCGAGTTTCCATTTGGAAACTCCGGTTTGTCTTGACGAGAGAGTTCTCAAGTTTCCCAAGCTTTCAAGGAAACTCGAGTTTAGTTTCATTAACTCGAGTTTGTGGCAAGCAAAGAGCCTTGCTTTTTTTTTGAACTTGAGAAAACTCCAGTTTTGTTTTATAAACTCCAGTTTGTGTTTAGCAGAAAGTTTCAAAGCTTTTCTCTTCTAAGGAAACTCGAGTTTGGTTTTGCAAACTCGAGTTTGGATCATACGAGCATCTCATATTTCGAAGTTTTGGAAACTCTAGTTTACCTTTGCAAACTCTAGTTTTCACCATACGATAGTTTTCTATTTTTCCAAACATTTGGTAACTCGAGTTTAGTTTTATTAACTTGAGTTTGTACAAAGTAGAAAGCTTTTCTCTATCTTGTGATTTTGAAAACTCCAGTCTAGATTTGAAAACTCCGAGTTTTGAGCTTTTGGACTTAAACATATCTTTTATTATAAAAAGTCTAAAACTCGAGTTAGTCACTAATGAACTCAAGTTTAGCTCCTATTCAAAATATGTTTCAAAATTCAAATCGCGACGTTCTCCTCTTGGATGAAGTAAACTCAAGTTTAGGTTTGTAAACTTCGATTTAGGCCGAAGGAAAACTACAAACTCCGATTTGGAAGAACAAACTCGAGTTTGCGTCGCCTTGTGTTTGAAAATCAAATTGCTCGAATTTGCAAAATCATTATGTTTGATCTTAATACTTCTTATCATCACTCATTGCTATTCCTAACTATGTTTAATCAGTTTGTTAGTGAGTTTCGGATGGTTTAAAGAATATTAAATGAAGATTTGGCTTAAAGCAAAAGTGACGTCAAAAGATTTATTGCAAAGTCCAAAAAACTTGTATTCTTTTAGACAATCATTCTCTACACGTTGCTAAGGGATTAATGTTTCTTTCCCTTTCAAGAAGCCGCTGCTCTTCCAACGGATTCAATTCAAGGGAAGTCAACCATAAACTTCTATGCACCTAGATTAACGGAAATTAGAGAGAGAAGTGACCAACTTGTTCCTATGACTAGTCGAATGTCTCCAATGGTTACATTGTTCAATCCAACGGCCATTTAATGCTCTCCTCATATATAAGGAGTTGTATTCAAGTCTTCTCAACAACCAATCTGTAAAACGAAAAAGCATTCAAAGTTTCAACCACTCTTTCAGTTTTCTACTCTTGTAAAGTATCTTTTGATACATTTGTACTTCAGTGATTATCTTATCTACACTTAGACAAAGTTTCATTTATTGAAATCATTTATCGTAAGAATCTCAAGTCATGGGACTTGGAAATTGGGTATATCAATTTACAACTTGTAAGGGAGTGTATCCTAGTGAGAGGATAACTTTCGAGTGCAAAGTGTGTAACTGATCTTGTGAGTTAGTGAAAATCCCAGAGTGTGTGGGGACTGGACGTAGGTCAAGTATTGTGATCGAACCAGTATAAATTTGCTGTGTCTTGCTATTCTTTCATCTCCTCTCCGTTTAGCTCGTTTTTTGTTAAGTTTGAGCATTTTAAAAGAAATTTTTAAAATCCCCAATTCACCCCATCTTTGTGATTTGCTCAACTTTCAACCTCGACTTCTTGGAAAGGAGTCGGGTTAGACATCGATAGGTAGTGTTTACTAGGCATCTTTGGTGCAAGGCTTGACTATCATTGTAGGCTATAGAAATGGGTCTACCACTCATAACCTTACACCTTGAGTAGGAGTGATAATCTGAACTAGAAAATTGCCATAGGAATATGGGAGAAGTATAACTTTGTACTTACAGGATGCAGAAGCTTTTGTATAGCATAGTGGTGGGTTAACTGGATAACATTATGAAGGCGGCTATGTTGTAGCATTACGGAAGTTGTGCAGTATAATTGCTATAGGAATGCGCTAAAGCAAGCGAGGGAGTAATATGCTTAGGATGAAGTACGACTCGGCCTATCTTTGAAGGCGATATCTTCTTGTGACTACGATCATTTGTTTAATAGTTATAATCAAAAACACCAAAACCAATTATAATTTTCTTTTTTTTAAACACAACTGTCTTCAAAACTAGTATCATCATCGATATTTCAGTCTCTATGGGAAGATACTCTACTTACTCTTTATTACTTGTTCGACTGGTTCACTTTCCATCAAGGAAATCGACCAACAAGTTTTTAGGCGCCATTCTTTGGGGAATTTGTAGATACCTTTTATGATTACAAGTTTATTGTTGAATAGTTGTGTTTTATACAATACGCTCATTTTTTCACCGATTTTGATTTTTAGGTACATTACGAGTGTATGCATAGCTCATCCTATGTTAATCTTAAGCCTTACATTTTCGAGAGATCAAACACACTTATAAGCAAATGTAATGCGGGAAAGCGAAGTGAATAAGTCACCCCGTGACTGCGGACATGGAGGATATACTAGCTAATCATGATCAGGGTCAAGGAGAGCAATGAGTAATAAATGGAGCCAATCGGGTTCCTCCACCACCAAATGTTGATATGAACAGAGCCATTATGGAGTTTGGGATTCCAGATTTGACCAAACTCAATTCGGCCATTACACCCCTAACCTTCAATACAGGGCACTTTGAGATTAAAGGTGTCATGATTCAAATGATGAATTTGGCCGGAAATTTCGAGGACTCCGTCGGGAAGACCCCCATCTCGCATCTCAAGTCCTTTATGGAGGTCTCACGACTCATTTGTCATTCATGGAGTCACACCCGACGCCTTTCGAATTAATTTTTCTCATTCTCTCTACGGGATAAGGTGCGGACATGGTGAACAACCTACTTGGTAATTCTATAATCTCTTGGAATGACTTGGGAGTAAATTCTTGATCAAATTCTTCCCACCAACAAAAAATGCCCAACTAAGAGAGGATATCACTAGTTTCCGCCGAGATTTGGTGAGTCAACATATGAAGCATGTGATTGATTTAAGGATCTTCTAAGGAAGTGTCCACGACTGGATTAAGTGAGTGGATTCAGGTGGAAACTTTCTATAAGGGACTAGATGGACAAACACGTTCAATCATGGATGCCTCCGGGTGGCTCCATCTCGATGAAATCCTATGAAGAGGCTCATGAATTGTTGGAACGAATGGCAATGAACAGCCATCAATAGCCAGCTGACAAGGCAAATCCCTCCAGAACTGTTTGGAATACATGAGTTAGATGCTATGAATGCCCTTACAGCCCAAGTGTCATCTCTCACCAACATGATTAAAGGGTGACCACTTCCGCTAACAACTTATTGATCTGCTAGCTCGGGTAGCTTGCGTGTACTGTGGCAGAGAGCACTCCTACTCTCAGTGCTATACCAACCCTGAATCAATCAACTATGTTAACAATTTCAACAAGGGCAGTAACGCCAATAACCCTTATTCAAATACATAAACCCAGGATGGAGGCAGCACCCTAATTTCTCATGGAGTTCTCAGGGTCAACAAGTAGCAGGACAGTCAACCGGCCTATCATACTCAAATAGACCATCAAACCCACTAGGGTTTACCCAGCAAGCAAGGCAATAGGGCAGTGACTCAGACCCTCAGACCTTTATGACTAATCTTCTGAAGGAATACCTAGCAAAGAACGATGCAATCAGGTAGAACCAGCAAGTGACCCTTCGGAACCTTGAGACCCAAGTCGGATAACTTGCGACTACTCTTAACAATAGACCCCGGCTCTGCCAAGCGGCGCAAGTCCCAGGAGCCACGAAAGGAATAGGTAAAAGCCATAGAACTCATAAGCGGCAAGAGCGTGGTACCCATAAAGGTAACCAAAGGGCTAATCGAAGATGCTGATCTGAATTTGGTCAAACAAAGAGAGGCAAAGAAACTACAGAACAATTCCTTGAAGAAAAACAACAGCCTCAAATTCCACAACAACTTGATAGGGGTATCAGTGCTACATCATCTCAATCATTTTTCACGCTAGATGATTATGTATCGAAACCAATAAGGAATGCTATAGCATCTTCGTTGCAGTAGTTCATCGACCCAGAACCACCTCGGGTCAAAGGCAACCCCCTCCGTTCTCCGTCGCAAGGACTAACGAGAAACGAGAGCCGGGACAAGCGGTTTTAGAAATTCTTGGAAATGATACAACGGCTTCACATCAACATTCCTCTAATAGAAGCCTTAGAGCAAATGCCCGAAGCTTCATGAAGTTCGGGAAAGACATATTGTCCAAAAAGCGATTGGGTGAATTTGAAACCATAGCTCGACACGGGAACGAGCGCCTGTTGTTACAACAAAGCTATCTCCAAAATTGCGGGATCCAAGTAGTCTTGCAATTCCTTGCATAATTGACCATTAAGCCTCAAGAAGGTAAGGTGGAAGATGTCCGTAAAGCACTAGGTGATCGTGACACTAGCATTAATCTGATACCAAAATCGGCGTTCTATAAATTGGCAATTGGAGAAGCAAGGCCTACCATAGTCACTTTTAAGCTGACAGATAGATCCATTGTCCAGCCATAAGGTAAGGTTGAAGATGTCTTGGTGAAGGTGGGCAAATTCATTTTTCTAGTGGATTTCATTATATATAATTTTGAAGGAGAACAGGGGAAGCTTTAGTTATTCTAGGAAGGCCATTTTTGGCAACGGAACAAGCATTGATGAATGTAACAAGAAGGGAGCTCACATTAAGCGTGAACGAGAGAAGATCAAATTCAATTTATTAAAAGCGATGCAGCACATTGATGATGCGAAAACGTGCTCTGCTATCGATGTCATGGATGAAGTAGTGCAAGAAACTTTTCAGGAATCATACACCCAAGCACTCGGAGAAGTAGAACTAGTAACGGGCGTTGATCGCATTGACCAAGCAACTAGCTTAAGCTTTATTGACGATAGTAACCTTGATAGAGCAAGGAGAACGATGTTTGAGACGTTGGAATTGAACGAGAATCGAAAGCAAAGGGTCAAACCGTCCATTGAAGTGCCATGGTATTAGACCTTAAGCCTTTACTTGACAACTGGAATACGCTTATTTAGGGGATAATCGAACATTACGATCATTATCTCTACCCACTTTACTGAGCGAACAAGAGGTCAAACTCCTAGCAGTACTCACTAAATTCAAAAAAGCTTTCGAATGGACTATTGTTGACATAAAGGGAATCAACCCATCTTTATGAATGCATAAAATCCGCTTTGAAGAAGGATGCCAAAACTCTGTCAAACAATAGCGAAGACTGAACCCCATCATGAAGGAAGTGGTACGAAAGGAAATCATTAAATGTCTAGATGAATGAATTATATACCCTATCTCAGATAGCGAATGGGTTAGGAATTATTAAATGGCTAGATGCTGCGAATTATATACCTAACATTGCGGAAGCTGTGCAGCATAATTGCATAGCAATGCGGCGGAAGCAATGGGGAGTAATATGCTTAGGATGAAGTTTGAGCTCAACTATCTTTAAACTGATATCTTCTTGCGACTACGATCATTTGTTTATTTCTTTATTTGATAGTTATAGCCAAAAACACCCTAACCAATTATAATTTTCTTTTCTTTTTAAACACAACTGTCTTTGAAACTAGTATCATCATCAGTATCTCGATATCTGTGGGATGATACTCTACTTATTCTTTATTACTTGTTCGACTGGTTCACTTACCATCAAGGAAATCGACCAACATGCATCTTATATGTTATGATAATATATGTTAACTCTTTCCGTCTATAAGAATTCAAATATGGATCATAGTTGGATAAAAGCTAAATGGACAAGTGTTGAATATGATAATGTGCTAAGGGATTTTTTAGAATTTGCTAAATGAAATGATGATGATGATAGTGGGATGTTTTATTGCACTTGTGTATAATGTTTGAATAAGAAGTGACTAAGTGCTACATATATATATATATATACACATTTAATTTGTGAAGGATTTTATAAGAGTTAAATAGTATGGGTATGACATGGTGAAGAAATAAAAATATCAAGTGCATCTCAACAACGGGAAAGGTCTTTGAAGATAATGACACTGAGATATGGATGATCGGATAAAGGAAATTTTTCCGATGTAGGAGAAGAGGCTTTTGAGCAATTGTAATATCTTGAATTTTGAGCCTATAGACTTGAGGATAAGCCTGTATTAGGTAGATGACTAAGCCAAGTTTGGCAAGTGTGACAAATATTGTCAAGGGAAATGACAAATATTGTGAAGGGAATTCCCTTGATGCTGGTAGATTAGGGTTTCTAGAAGAAAGTAATTTGTGACGTGTCTTTGATTAAGCAAATGATATCCTATAGCTATGAAACTTTCCAGAATCAAAGTAGCCATGATAAGGTTTAATTTTATGGGTCATATAAGTTAATTGGACCTGTGCACCATGAGTTACAAATTTTTGAAGTTAGCTCTAGAATGCGGAACCTTTTTTGGACTAGTGTGTATTAAATGTTGATTATGGAATAGTCGACATGTAATTGGTATGGGAGGTAATTTTCCTTGAAAATAGACCTAATAATGATTACACAACCTTAGGAATCACCATAATTAGACGCTTTTACAATGAAGTATGAATTTTCAAAGTTGGTGGAAAAGTCTGCCAACTTTGGGTTATTATGTGAAAATGAGGTTTATATAGGGGTAAAATGATCAAAAGCGCCCCCTCATCACTCAAATTCAGTTAGCCACCCTTAATATCCAACATTCCCTTCTCCATTATTCCAAAGTCGGCCCAAACTAGAAAGGAAAGAGTGAGAGGTCGATGGAGAAAAGGGAGAGGAAAGAGAAAGTAACCCGAGCTGATTTCACCTTTGATTCCATATTTCTAGGTCCCAAGGCCTTTTTATAACGTCGTTCCTCTCGGTGAGAGCAACATTTCTATGGTTTCGTATTCTCAATTAGAGGTGTTTGGTGTTGTCTAAACCGTGGAGGTACTGCCAAAATTGAGAATTGGCTGCAGAATCAAGTAGAGGTACGTATAAGCTCCGATTTGAGCAAAATATTTTGAGGTTTCCCAAGGTTGTTAAGCTACCCTAATTTTGGTTAGACCTAGATCTTAGGGAAGGGCTATGATTTTTCTATTTTTAGGTCTTCAATGGATTTCTTGGGCAAAATTGTGTAGGGTTAAGGTTAAGAAGTGATTTTGGAAGCATTGGAATTGAATTGGACCAAAACCCTAATAGTAGATAGAGGACTGTACTTACAGGATTGCAAGTGCAGTCCTCTATCTAAGGAAGCATCTGTATAGGATAGTGGAGGGTTAACTGAATAACGTTGTGAAAGGCGGTTATATTGTAGCATTGCGAAAGCTGTACAGCATAATTGCTATAGCAATGCGTATGTGCGAACTGGGGGAATGACACAACTTAGGATTAGATTTAAGCTCAACCTACTTTGAAATGATATCTTCCTTCGACTTCCGATCACTTGCTTAATTCTTGTCACTAATAATAGCTAAATCAACAAAACTACAACAATTTTCACATCTCACACTTGTCATTAGAAACTAGCGTCATCTTCTGTATTAACAGTCTCTGTTGGATGATACTTTACTCATTCTTTATTACTTGTTCGACTAGTTCACTTGCCATAAGAAATTCGACCAACAATGCTTAAATTTCATTGTGAATGCTTATGGGCATGAATTGATAGTAGATTTAATTTGTTTGCCACTTTATGACATTGATGTTATCTTGGGTCTAAATTGGCTAATGGCAAATAGTAAGCATCGATATCTTGTGGTAGCAAAAGGATTATATATCCATGTTCACAAAGGAATGCTAAGGATGATGGGAGCCTGGATTTTCTTACTTCCATAGAAGCTGATAAATGCCTGAAGCAAGATTGCCAAAGGTAAATGGTATTTTTTTCTCAATCCAGGTAGAAATTAAACTTTCATTAGCAAACATACCAAAGTAGTGAATGAGTTCCCTAAGGTGTTTCCTAAAGATATTAGTGGATTGCCTTAAAGGGAAGTAGAATTCACTATCGAACTTATGATTGGTACTGGACTGATATCTAATGCACTTTATCGGATGACATCTAATGAAATGGTGGAGCTGAAGAAATAGATTGAAGAATTACTGGAGAAAGGGTGCATTAGACCTAGTGTTTCTCCTTAGAGAGCTCTAATGTTGTTCGTGAAAAAGAAAGACGGAAGTCTATGACTCTGTATTGATTACATAGAATTGAACAAGTTGACTATCAAGAACAAATATCCACTCCCTAAAATTGATGATTTACTCGATCAATCATCTAGTTCTTGTGTATTCTTAAAAATTGATATGCGATCAAGATACTATCAGTTGCGAGTAAGAATTTAGGATATTTAAAATACATCCTTCAGAACCAGATATGGGCACTATGAATTTATGGTGATGCCATTTGGTTTGACAAATGCACTGCTATATTTATGGACTATATGTGCGGATCTTCCATCATAATTTAGATCGGTTTGTAGTAGTCTTTATTAATGATATCTTGATCTACTCGAGGAGTAGAGAAGAGTATGAGATCTGCGACTAGTGTTGAATAATGTATTGAAAGAAAAGTAATTCTATGCCAAACTAAGTAAATGTGAATTTTGGCTTTCAGAAGTGAAATTCTGGGCTGTGTGATCTCACAAGACAGGGTTTCTGTAGATCCCAACAAGGTGGAAATGGTATTGGATTGGAAAAGACTAACAACTGTAGTAGAGATGCGTAGTTTTCTGGGTCTTGCGGGATACTACTGTAGGTTCATGAAGAATTTCTCTCAAATAGTCTTGCCATCGACAAAGCTTACAAGGAAGAACCAATCACTCGTGTGGGATGAGCATTACAAGGAGAGCTTCTGACAACTGAAGGAAAGGTTGACGACAACACTAGTATTGATTATCCCATATCTTAGTGAGACTTATATGGTCTACAGTGATGCTGGCAAGCAAGGATTTGGATATGTTCCGATGCAAGGCAGAGTGGTGGCACACACCTCTCATCAGTTGAAGCCTTATGAGTTGAACTATCCTACACATGATTTAGAGCTTGCCTATCTTGTTTTCTTTGAAGATATGATGGTATTATTGTGCTAATATTGAGTTGTATTGCGACCACAAGAGTTTGAAGTATCTTTTTGACTAGAAAGAACTTAATATGAGACAACATAGGTGGATGGATTTGCTAAAAGACTATAGCTAGAGATTAAATATCATGCGGGTAAAGTTAATGTCGTCACGAGATGCTCTAAGCGAAAAATTGTTCGGGTGGCATATATGATAATGGAAGAGCAAAAGCTATTGGAGGATTGGGCGACTGCGGAGGGGTTATGTAATAATTTAGTTATATTATGATTAATAGACCGTATATTACTAATAGTTCATACTAATCTACTTTTTGATGACTATATTACTAATATCCCGAGGGGATTAATTCCGATACTTAACTAAGATATGTATGTGTATATTATCGACTCATTCGTCCAAACCATTATACATGCTCTGTTGCACTATCTATTACAATAAATAACGTTTATTATGGGGTGTTACAATGGCCAATCTCATCCTCATTAAGAATAAGATTGGTCTTCCTATTCATACTCGATAAATATACGTAACCTCCTCACAACATGGTCAATGTGTTCTACATTATACATCGTTGCCTCCACTTGAGGTGAAGACGGAGGTGGAGGAGAAGGGGGAGAAGGAGATGGTAGATGTTGTAGAAGAGGAGAAGGAGGTGGATTAGGAGGATGACGTTGTGGATTTTCTACTAATTCTTCAACATGGCATTTCATCTTGGCGATTGAAAGAGTAGAAAAGGATGAAGAAGAAATAGTATGATAAACATAAGGAAATAAGGAGTTTATATAAATTGGAAGTGACGAGTTCAAACCATTATTGCACATGTTAGAAGTTGAAAAGGAGTAGTCGCAAGCAGTGGTAGGTAATGAAAGGGTACTTTGTTCTTGTGCTGATCATCGAAGAACGAAAAAACACATACTATTCTTATCATGAGCGTAGGGAAGGTGAAAGGTTGGAACTGTTTAGTTGACACTTATTTAAGAGGCCATTATGTTATTTTGCTAATATAAAGTTGGAAGACAAATCATTTATTTGTCCATCTAATGTTTCTGACGGTTTTACCGTAAGAACCGTCTATCTTGTGAGACAATATATGATGGTTACAAAGAACAACCTTTATGTATTTTTATGGTAATCTAATTAAAAAGTAACGGTTTTTACTTAACAACTATAATGTATATGCCTTTTTTTTTATTTTACAAAAAAAGGACAAAGTAAATAAACAAACTAAAAATAAAAAGTGACGGAGATGTTTTAAGAATTTAATATATTATCAAATTCTTCCTTCTCCAAGAATTTGTCCACCTTCTCATTCAAAGATCCGACAAGAGAGGTAAGTTCCTTCAAGCACCGGTCCATGCATCCTTGCTCTCACATGTAAACCTAGACCATATGATGGAGCTCATAGTTTGTGTGGATGAGACCTACAATGCTTGTTGGCGGAGGAGTTCATCTTTCGGTTTTTTACTAGATGATGTATCAAATGTTCTCTTGCATTTGTCCATGATGTTTTGTTGGAACGTAAGTTGGCTAGAAGTAGTTGAAATTGAAGTAGAGAAGTGGAGTTCGGTGTTGAGAGGTTTATAAATGGTGACAGTTAATTCTTAATAACCGTTATATATTTGACAATTTTTTAAATTTATTATTAATTTAACGTTTATTAACTTAGAAGTGCTATTTATTTGCATGGTCTTCTACTCATTGATAAGTTTTAATTAATAACCATTATGTATTTGTATTGAGGATCCAAACCACACTACCCCCCCTCCTCCCAAGCTCTTTTAATTTCTCTTGTTCCATCTCATCCTTCGACACAATAGATATATTGGTGGAGGGGGAAAAAGGAGCTAGCAATGGCGGAGAGGGTGACATGGTTAGGATCTTTAGTACTTGAGTCATTTATTGCCACCAACAAGTGTTAAGGAGGAGGAGGGCGGCGATAAAGAGAGGAGTTTCCCTGGATCATAACATGATGAAGGAGAGAAGGAGGAGTCTAATAAAGAAAAGTAGTAAGAATAATCACAAAGGTCAAGAAATAGTTGAGTTTAAATAGAGGTCTAATGAATTACGAAGAGTTATGAGTTACAACTTATGAAAGTCTAAGGATTATGAAGGGTTATGAGTTATGACATTGAAAGTCCAAATGTTATGAAGGGTTATGAAATAGATGGTTAAATGATGGTTGTTTGCAAGACATATATGTTTTTTCTTTAATGATATAATTGTTGGAAGACAAATCATTTGTTAGTGTTACATGATGGTTGTTTCTTAAGAATCATCATTTTTTTCACTAAATAATTGACGATTGTTAGATGCAATCGTTTTTTTTTTTTTTTTTTTTTTTTTTTTTTTTGCATTTTCGCGAATTATGCCTCACAATATATGATGGTATGGATAATTGACCACTACGTTTAAGTGTTATATATCCTTACGCGAGCTTTACCTCGACATACCTGACGTTTATTAGCTATAATCGTTATGTTTTAAGAGTGATAAATGCCAAGATCTGTTGTAATGTTTGTTTAATATTAACTTGAGTGTTCTATGTTTTCTTATGAATTAAGCCGGGTGAATAGGAAGAGGGTGAAGAGTAATAAGTATCCTTGCAAGAAGGACTATAAATATATTCTGATTTGTTGTAATGTTCTATATATGAATGAATGTAAATATATATTGTGATTTGTTCCATACAAATGTATATACAGGGGGATATTGTAAGGAGAAACCCCCAATTTTTTTAAAACAAGATTTAGTTTCGATAAATCACTGTTGTTATCTAACATATAACGGTTGTTAAAGCGGAACTATTATATATTATCCAAACATTACCATGTATTATGATGGTTGTTCACGTGCGCCCGTTAATTATTATCATAACAATGGGCATATCATGGCCTCACCAAGCTTCCATACATAATGGGTGTTATATTATAACTGTTTTAATAGGTTTGAAATGGTTCAAAATCATAATGTATCAGCACTGTACTTTTATAGCGCTTGCATATATGACAGTTAAGAACCATCATCATATATGACAGATAATGACCGTTATATATTGTGATTTATGTAGTGGTGATCACTCAGCTTGTCCCACTCCTCTTTCTCATACTTATGATTCACATGCCATTTATAATGACACAAGTCATATATTTTTCTTGTCCCAAAGCAAAATATATATAACACTTACATGACTTCCACACACACCACATAAAAATGGGACGTACACACATCGTCACAAATACATCTTCCCTTCAAACACAATTTATCGTTGTTTTTTTAAAAGCACACCAATACGGCCAAAATCCCAGAGTCACAAAAACTGAAACCCTTCATTATTTCACTATATCACCAATTTAACCAGCTAGCAAAGACCACAATCTCTCATTCCAATTTATTGCATTTCTTTCATTTCTTGTGCTTCTTAGTTCTTTTGGAAACTGCAAGTGGTGGAATACTCTGTTCATGCCTGAACACATTTTCTGGATCAACCTTACTCTTTATCTTCACTAATCTCTCAAAATTACCCTTAAAGTACATTTTCCCCCATGTACTCGCTTTTTCATAGCTTGTCCCATTGATTTTGTTCATGCCTAGATCAAGATCTCTGTAATTCACATATGCTTCTCTGGGCGATTTCGATGCATAAGTCGCCATATAATCATAAAGCCCTCTCATCCAATTTATATGTTTTGTAGCATCTTCATATTTGTTTTCCCACAGTGTAACATACTGTATTTTGTACAGTATTCCATTTCTGTGAGGGAAAGGACTTTTAGATTCTGGAAACTTGCTCATCATTCCTCCATAAGGGTTCCAGATCATCAACGGGCTTTCTTCTTCTAGAAGCTTCTTCCACAAACCTTCAAGCCCAGATTCTGGAATAGGGTCTCGAACGAAATCAGATTTGGCTTTGAAGTAGTTCTTGAACGTTGGTTTGCCCTGAAGAAGAACTTCTGGGGGAGTATGGTTTGGAAAGCCCGCGAAGTAAAGCACAGATTTGATCCAACTTGTTTCGAGGCAGTCTTTGATTGTTATGCCAAGTTCAGGGAAGCTTTTGCTCATCACTTGAAGGAGTCTTTTGGAATCTCCCAGGAAAAGTGCGTTATATGAAGTTGATATTGTTCTACCAGTGGCTTTGTTACCACTTGGTTGAATCAATACTCTTATGAACAAATCCTCGTCAATGAAAGGTGCCACCTGTCATAGATTGATTGATAAAAGCTTCAATCACCGGTGTAATATTATATTTGTTCTTGCACACACTTCAAGTCTTTTTCTTTAATAAAAGTAAAAGTGCAAGGAAATTATTGAGTCATAAAGTTACCGTAGAAATTTGGAACGAAAAAGACAAATGTTGTGACTAAAAGAGCTCCAATCTAACAACTATAGGACATATATATGTTAAGAAATTTCAAATTTGGTTTAGTTTGTTAATTATGGAAATCGTTTTGCTAAAAAAATTAGAATTTTACCCAAAATATCCCTTCATTAATCATTTAAATTTGACGGTGAAGTTTTCCATATGAAGAGAGAGATTATTATATGATACAAGACATAGTGAGATACTGAGAAAAATTATGCAAAAGGTAATATGGGGAAAAATATTTAAGGGATGAGACCGAGATAGATTAAATTCACATTCTAACTCTTTCACTATTAGTCTTTCTTTAAATTTCATGTCAATAATTGCACGACCTATACGCATAGAGATTATTCTAATTATAACCTACGAGTTAGTTAACACCTCTCCAAACTTATAGGCTCAACTTCCCAAATGGAACACACCACTGAATTTCTCCCCATTTTGATAAAATGCAAAAATCATATTATAATATCTTACCATTTAAAAATTATAAATAATGTGACTCAAAATAATTCAGCGACTAATAGAAGCACATCACCTGTTGCCATCTATGAAGAAGTGAGGTAGCTCCCTGTTTCAAAGTTTTGGTGACAGTAAAAACGGTCACAGTTTGAGGAACAGGAACAAGCTTGATCTTCCACCGTAAGATTATCCCAAAGCTTCCTCCTCCTCCTCCTCTTATAGCCCAAAACAAATCCTCTCCCATTGCTTTTCTGTCCAGAATCCTCCCATTCCCGTCTACAATATTCGCATCTTCAACATTATCCGCTCCCAAACCATACTTCCTCATCATCGAACCGTACGCTCCTCCGGTAATATGCCCGCCAACACCTAAGCTCGAACACAACCCCGCCGGGAAGCCGCGGACGGAGCTCTTCTTGGAAATCCAGTAGTACAGCTCGCCAATCGTCGCGCCAGCCTGAACCCATGCTGTGTTGCCTTGGATATCGACGTTGATGCCTCGGAGCTTGGCCAGATCAATGACTATGAAAGGCTTCTCGATCTTTGAAACGTAAGACATGCCTTCATAGTCATGGCCTCCACTTCGGACTCTGATGTGAATGTTGAGCTTCTTGGAGCAGATTACAGCGGCTTGGACGTGGGATTCGGAGGCCGGCGTGAAGATGAATTTGGGTTTTGGCGCAGAAGGGAGTAAGTAACGTAGGTTTTGGGCGGAGGAATTGAGGACAGTGGTGAAGGAAGGGTTGTATTGGGAGTAGATAGAGGCGAAGAAAGGGAAGGATTTGTCTGAGTTTAGAGAGAGACAGTGAGCAAAGCTTTCTTGAAGGGAAGGTCCTGAACATGAAGAGTGAGAAAGTGATGAGAGAATGAGAAGAAGAACAGAGAAGTGTAATGAGGTTGAAGACAACATTATGCCTGTGTTTGGGCTTTCTGCTTCATGTCATGAACGAAGTGCTTCTGTCTCTATATATAGAACTTAAATCCACTGTAACACCCTGGGTTAAACTGGTAAAGGGGTCAAACTTCCTCATTTAAAGGGAGAGGGTTCGATCCCTACGTTGGTCAAGCGGGGGATGATCCTGGGTGTCTCACAAAAGCGGTGAAAAGCAGGTTTGGTAGAGGTGGAGAACGTATTCTCCAGGTAAGTATGCCTTTGTCCCTGGGTCATTTGAGGTGGCCCCAACCCTTTCTTAAAATTTTATTATCAAAAAAAATAAATCCACTGTAACACATTTTTTAAGTTTTATAAAAATTAGATAGGTTTTTTGTTTCTTAGAGCCTATAAAAACAAAACATTGCATTTTTGTGTGGATAGTGTAATTTGTTTACAGATATTGTTATATATGATATTTTTTAAAATTAATACTTAAAAGTATTAAGTAATTAAAATATATTGTATGAAAGCATAAAAATTATTTTTATTGTTTTATATTACATAAAATTTAAAAATAGGAATATAAGATAAGAGATCTGTTTGTTGTTGACGTGGAGGGATGGTAGTTGATGTAAGATACACGTCATACATACATACTAGAGTGGTGATTGGGTTGTGCTGTTGATCAGAGGTTAATCTCGAAATATGGGTTAATTTGCCTCGGATTCTAAGTACTGAAGATGTATGACTCTGCTCAAGATTGTACCACAAAACAAGTTAATGTGATCAACTTTGACGGGTTCATATAATACCACGAAAGATTTGCGGAGGGTGAAATTTTAGACCAATAATCTATAAGATCGTAAGTTCAAATATTGCTTGTTGATGTTTATTAGTAGACGCACTACTACAAAAATTGGATATTACTATCCTAAAAACTGTCCTTATTTAAAAATAGGAAGTAAAAAATGAAGGCAATGGCATTCTTGTAAATATATGGAAGGAAAATTAGCCTTGAGCTGAATAATTGTTTAAGACTTGTAAAATTGATTTTTGACGTTCTAACGGTATTTGGGACGCTTTAAGTAGTTTCGCGGGAGAATTTTTTGTTTGGCGCCATGGACAAATATTCTGAGAAAGTCATTAAGGCGACTTGAATGAAATTCAGGTCGCCAATTTTTAAATTTAGGCGACCTTAATTTCATTCAAGTCGCCAAAATTGAAATATTGGCGACCCGAATTTCATTCAGTCGCCAATATTCCTTTGAGAATTTTTTTTGTTTGGCGCCATGAGATTTGTTTTGGAATAAAATTTATTTGTTTGGCGCGTGGGTGGTTTTGTTTTTAAATTTTTTTACCATTGGCAACCTAAATAAAATTCAGTCGCCATATTCCTATGAGATTTTTTTTTTGTTTTGCACCATGGGGTGTTTTTTTTAAATTTTTTTTTTTAAACATTGGCGAATTCGAATTTTTCTTCTTATGTCGCCAATATTCGAATTTTGTTTATTCAACACCCAAATAAGGCGTCTGAATATATAATCGGGACGCCTTTGTTCATTCAACACCCAAATAAGGCGACCCGAATTGAAAATCGGTCGCCTTATTAAGGCGTCCCGAATTGAAATCGTGAGCGCCTTTGTTCAATTGAACGTTTAAATAAGGTGACCTGATTTCCAATTAAGGTCGCCTTATTAAGCGCTTTGAATTGAAATCGGGACGCTTAATAAGGCGACTTGAATTGAAATCGTCGCTTATTTAAGCGTCTGAATACATTCAGTCGCCTTTATGAGGCGATCTGAATACAATTCGGGACGCCTTAATAATTCAGCGCTAAAAAAGCCAAAATTCAACTATCCCCTCCGAGACGTCCTAAGTAAGGGACGTTAATCGGGTCTTATTTAGTCGTTTTTTTATAGCTTTTTTGTAGTAGTGACGATCTATAAATATATCTCTAAGAACTCTTTTAGTTTGAAATTATGCTCTGAAGGACTAAAATTGGTGAGCCCCTATGAAACCCAACTCACCTTAACTGTTTTGCTATTAAAAAAAAAAAAAAAAAAAATGAAGGCTTTGGAGTAAACCATAAATTTAGTTCTTATTCTTGATTAATAATTTATGAAATTTCATTAAAGAACCAAAATTGATAGCAATAGTTTTTTTAAAAAAAATTAATAAAATGACGTATACTTGCAAATTGATATTACAAATAATTAATTAAGAAAACATCAGAAAAAAAAATGATAGTTTTTTCTAATATAATTTGTTGAATTAACTTTAACTAATTTTATAACTGATTTCCCATATGGTAGGTAATAATGCTTTATATTTGAAACAATTAAATAAATAATTAACATAGCCGACAGAACATTTGATGCACTACACTGATTTATATATCTTTAACTTTTCATCAAACATTTGGCTTTATAATAAATGATCTCTAATTTTCTCATCTCTAAGATTCACGCGTCCCTAAAAATTAAAAGTTTTGCCCATCATGAGTCCTATGCAAATCAAAATTCCCAGTATTTTTAAAGAGCCCCACAAGTAATTTAAAATAATATTTAGGAAGACCCAAAAGATAAACACATGCTTATTTATGTATAAACAATAAGAGCCAGCAAGTAATAAAGAAGATGCTGTTTGATTTGTTTATTAGATTGTTTGTCTTCTTCTGTAATATAATATACGTTGTGTTTAATTTTAGAGGCAATGAGTCATCATATTTGGTGTAATTGAATGTGTTGCTTTTCTTGGTTATTATGATATTTAATGGTAATGGCCCATACTTTGATTTCATATCTTACTAATTAAAAATTTCCCTCATCAGTATTGTATAGGTTTGCTTCAATGCATTGCATCAAGATTCCTTCTAATTTTGATGCAATGCCCTCTTGCAAACATTTGGGTGGCACATTTAACTAATTTTTATGCATTATGATTCCTTCATATATATATATATATATATATATATATAAAAGATAATAGTAACTGCACTTCTAAATCACTAATAAATTGATTTAGCGATAGAATTATGTGGTCGATCAATTAGTGACAATCTTTTACAATATAATAATCAAATTCCATTGCTAATTCATTTTTTAGTGCTTCCTTCTCCTACGACGTCCATTATTGTTCTTGTTCATTATTGTTTGCAATTTTGATATCCAGAATTTTGGGCGAAGGAATTTGAGGATAAGCCTATATTAGGTAGACGACTAAGCCTAGTTCATGATGTAAAAGAGCAAAATGGAGGCCAAATTACTAAGGCCTATTCGGCCAAAGGAAAGAAGGAAAAGAATTCTATGTGTTACATTAAATTTTGGGTTAATAAATAACCAAATTAATTTGATATTTGGCAAAGAAGTGTATTTGACAAGCTTCTTGAGCATGATTGGAATTGTGACAAGTGCACACAAGGGATAAGCCAAGAAATCAAATGGATTTGACATGAAATGATAAGCATTTAATTGAAACATAAATGCATAATATGTCTTGGCCAACAAGGAAGAAGAAAGGAAACAAGAGAGTATTCAAGAAGCCTTTCTCATAAGTAGTCAAGAAGCTTATTCAAGAAGCCTTGCACATAATTAGAAGTCAAGAGCCTTGTTTCACAGGTACAAAAAAGGCTTTTAAAACCGGACGAAAGAGGCATCGTAAGACCGGATCCGCGATCGGTCTTGTTCCAAGCAGTCTTAAAAGTCTGTAACTTTTAAGACTGGATGCGAACCGGTCTTAAAGAAATTATTTTAGACCGGACGTTAAAAACATTAGGTCTTAAAAGTTGTACTATATAGACTTGATATATTTTTTGTTCAGTTCTAAAACTCAACTTTTAAGACCAGACAAAAAAATAGGTCTGTCTAAACAGATTGACATTTTAAGACCGAACAAAAAACAATCCGGTCTAAAAGATACCGACTTCTAAGACCAGACGACTAATTATACCGGTCTTAAAAGACCGAATTTTAAGACCGGATAATAAATACATCCGGTCTTAAAAATTGAACTTTTTAGACCGGACAGATAAATACACCGGTCTTAAAAGACCAACTTTTAAGACTGGCCTAATATGTACTCGACTTTTAAGACCGGACAAATAAATACATCCGTTCTTAAAATTTGAACTTTTGAGACCGGTGTATTTATTTTAGGTCTAAATTTTCCTGATTTTTTCCTTGTTCTGTTCTTCATGATCATATATATACACACACATTCACCACCCAATCCAGCACCTAAAATTCGATACTTTAAGTTACAAGCTATGAACAATCCATTATGAATAAATTGAATTGGGAAAAGAATACAATAAATATTATTCACCATGAGTTATGTGACCTCTTAATTATCATACTATGACAAGTACAACACCTAAATGAATATAGAGTAAATACCCTTTTACGGTCACGACAAAAAAGCGATCCCCATTTTGGTCCCTTAAAAAAAAGGTCATTTTTAGTCCATAAAAGGACGAATAAGGGTCGATTTTTTTTTTTGTAAGGGACCAAAATGGGGTACGTGTTTTTTGTCAGGGACCGGAAAGGGTATTTACTCATGAATATATACAGTAAGTTAACTTACAAATACAATGAGTTACAAATACAACACGTAAATCAACATACATGCCCAATATAATATTTTCACCATGCCTTTATCTAATTCCCACCCAACAACGTAACATCCTCTTTTATAACATGCCCCTTTCGATCGGATCCTGCCACAAAAATAAAATAAGAACAAAAGCTTCACAGTTAGTGACATTGTTTAAGAACATAGAAGGCATATAGTTAAAACCTTAAAGTTTTCAAAGAATTCTGCATATGAATATTACCTTATGAATTGTCTCTTTTACAAAGGGATATCCTCCCATATCCCTTCATGATGATCATTTCTTGTGCGAGTTCATTATCCGCTTCATCTTCTTCGTTCATGTCCGGTAGACTCCTTGAAAAAGAAGTACTCTCAGGAAGACCATAATTTGAATGAATTTCCTCATCAATATCAATGACTTTTTTTCCTTGGAGAGCTACAGACCACATTTTATTTTCCTGATCGGTGATATAGACCACTTGTTTCACTTGGTCTGCCATAATAAAAGGTTCATCTCCAAAACTTCTACTATTAATATTGACTAATGTAAATCCTAGCCGTTCGATCTAAACACCATTATTGACATTAACCCACTTGTATTTGAAAATGAGAAATTTAATTTTAACATAGTCCACCTCCCAAACCTCTTCAATAACCCCATAATAAGGCATGACTGCCAATTTACGCCTCTTGTCTTTCGAATTGGAGAAGTGCATAGATTCAGCCTCAAACATAACACCATTGTTCTGGATGGTGCTCCTATCATCTAGGGACTTTGTGTAACATGTATAACCATTGATAACATACAAATTCCAACTTATGATATCAACCTCAGGACCACGTGTTAACCATTTCACCTTTTCATAAACTTGCTCCCCAATCAATGCCACTGGAGCATCTTCATACTTTGGGCCACCAAAAAATGCTTTCTTTAATCGACGATATGGGTGGCCCCGTCTAAGAAATCTCCTATGTCCAAGATAAATCGTCTTTCTTCCATGTTGAAGTTGATGGTAGCATGTGCCTTCTTCACAAACTGAACATGCTTTATGGCCCTTGACACTATACCCTGACAAATTATCATATGCTGGGAACTCGTTTATAATACAAAATATCATGGCTCGCATTTTAAACACCTCCTTCTTGAAAGAGTAAAAAACATCGACACATTCTTCCCACAACTCCTTCAAGTCTTCGATCAAGGCTCAAGGTAAACATCAATGTCATTTCTAGGTTGTTTTGGTCCCGAAATCAACATAGACAATATGATGTACTTTTGTTTCATGCATAATATAGGAGATAAGTTGTAAATAATAAGAAGTACAGGCCATGAACTATGCATGCTGCTAAGGCTACCATAGGGATTCATGCCATCCGTGCTAAGGGCAAGCCTAAGGTTCCTAGGTTCTTCGCCGAAGTTCGGAATTAATTGATTGATTTTCTTCCATTGAAAAGAATCGCCCGGATGTCGAAGCTTTCCATCAGAAATCCTCTCATATGCATGCCACCTTAAATTTTTTGCATCATTTTCATTAGCAAACAACCGCTTGAACCTTGGTATGATTGGAAGATATCACAACAGTTTTGCAGGCCCTTTATTTGATTTGTACCTTGGGGTTTCACATACCAGACACGTCTTCTACTCTTCAAACTCTTTTCTATACAATATGCAATCTTTCGGGCATGCATGGATCTTTTTGTACTCCATCCCTAGTGGATAAAGTATTTTCTTAGCATCATAGTATCGATGCGGCAACACATTATCATTTGAAAGCATGTCCTTAAAAGCCTCAAGTATTTCTGAAAAAACTCTTGTCGCTCCATCCATGACGTGCCTTCAATCTTACTGATTTTAATACAGCGTTCAACAATTGGTATTTTTTACACCCAGGGTATAGCGGCGTCTCTGCATCACTGTAGATATTACCATATGCATGTGATTACTCAAAACCCTCTTCTCCTACATCACGAATAATGTCCTCTATGCGATCGTCCATATCCATGTCATTATCATCAAAGGCCACTTCCTTATGTTGAGGTGCACTTGGCATTTTTTCACCATGCCATACCCATACTGTATAGGTCTTACAAAATCCTTCACAAATTAAATGTGTGTATATAACTTCAGAACTTAGTCGCATCTCATTCAAACATTCAACACAAGGACAATAAAACTTCCCACTATCATCATGTGCATTTCGTTTAGAAAATTCTATAAATGCCCTCACCCTATTATGATATTCAACACTCGTTCGTAAAACATTTACCCAACTGTGATCCATAGTAGAATTCCTATATAGACAAAAGGATTTAACATACATTATCAGATTTCTTAAACTAAACCAATTCCAAATGCATATGTTCAATGTATCAGTGAATCCAAGAAGCAAAATAAATGCATGACGAGGACAATAAATGCATATGCTCAATGTATCACAGTGAATCCAATAAGTAAAATAAATGCATGATGAGGACAATAAATGCATATGCTCAATGTATCATAGTAATCCAAGAAGCAAAATAAATGCATGACGAGGACAATAAATGCATCGCATGAAGGTCTTGTAGACTCACCTGTACCATATAAATTCAAATGCTTTTGCTGAGGATTTCTTTGTTGGTTATGGTAAACTTGCATACTACATTTATATTCTACTTTGCTCTTATATTTAATGTAGATGTGAAGTTTAATGATGGAGAATGATCAAGAAAAGAGAAGAAAGAAAGGAAGAACTTGTTTAATGGAATGAGTTAAAACAAGCAAGTTCAAGCTCAATTCGGAGTTAAAACAAGGATGATGAATATTGGTTTGTTGGAGGGCATTTAAGTAATTTCAGCTTTCTTACTCTCTTGAACAGTGTCTTGCTCGAGCAAATTGAGTTTCGAAGTCATGCTCGAGCAACAACAAAGTTCTTGCCCGAGCAAGGTAGAATTTCTCCCAAAAACGCTTTAAATCCGTTCTTGCCCGAGCAAGAAAGAAGGCCTTGCTCGAGCAAGGTCGTGGCATCAGCATACTGTTTAGCTCATTGTTTACGCGACCTTCGTAAATCGACAATATCTCCCAAACCAGGAATCAGATTGACATGAAACCAGTGGCATATGAAAGTAGACATCGAACACGTACGTTTGACAAAAGATCAAGTCCAAAGGAGTCCAGATGCGAGAGTTATTATTTTCGCAAGTTGGAACAACAATTAACGTCACAGTCCAGACCAACCTACGGTAATTTGAGTGTATCTCACAAACGACAAATTCGATTGAGCTGAAATTGGTGGCATATGAAAGTACACTTACAAACCTTTCTATGAAGACATTGAACAAAGAAAACAAAGTTCGGACCAAAGAGATATGATCTTTGAAGTTGATGTTCTGTTCTGGATGTTGCAAAAATGCTGGTGATCAAGAACAACCTTCAATCTTTTGATGTTAATGGACGAACTACAACTAGCTTGGAGCTGATTCTTGTTGAAATGGAAATAATATTTGAGAGCTTTCTGAAATGGAATGATATTTAAACTTGGATTTATACCCGAATCGAAATCAGCATTATTCAACAATCATGCTCGAGCAAGAAATATTTCTTGCCCGAGCATCATCGAGGCGAAGCAAAAGATATATCGTGCTTTCGAGCAATGAATCATGCAATCTAGAGGCGAAGCAAAGTATTCTAGTCATTGAGAGCAAAGAATTGTGGCTTGCAGCATCATCAAGGCGAAGCAAAAGAAGGTCATTCAGAGAAGCTTGCCCGAGCAAGAAGTATTTCTTGCCCGAGCAACATCGAGACGAAGCAAAACTCGGCAAATCGGGAAGTCTTGCCGAGCAAAGCAAAGAAGGCTTGCTCGAGCATCATGCTCGAGCAAAGGCAAAACATTGCCGAGCAATGTCTATCATTCTCAAGTTCTCGCCTTGCTCGAGCAAACCTGGAGTCTTGCTCGAGCAACATCAGGAAATTGGCTTGCTCGAGCAACGGGTTGCCTGTGGTGGCATTTCTCATCTCTTCGCCAAACGAAGCTTGCCCGAGCAAGCTTTGATTCATGCTCAAGCAACATCGCCAAATCTCACTTTCTCCGCGAGCATGCTTTCTAGGTTGCCTCAAGCAATGTGTTGTGCTTTCATCTACTCCGCTCTGTCTATGTCTTGCCCGAGCAAGAATTTCACCATTCTCGAGCAACATCGAAGCGAGCACTTCCAAGCTTTTGTAAAGGAGCTTGCCCGAGCATGATTATGTTCATGCTCGAGCACCATGCCCGAGCAAGAGAAAAGTCTTGCCCGAGCAAGTGTGTGACTGAACCCATTTCGCTCTCTGTCTCAGCGTTGCCCGAGCACGATATCTTCCATGCTCAAGCATCTACGATTATTGACAGATTGAAGTGTCAGATATGAATATGCTGCAACAATACTTGAGTATGGGATATAGGATACTCAAGTATGAATATTAAGTTTTGATTCCGAAAGTATTCAAGAAGTATTCAAGATTGAATACTCATCTATGATCAATATCTAAGCATCTGGTATATCTGAAGCACCTGGATACTCGAGCATATATCAGCAAACATATCAGCAAGCACATGTCTTCTGCAACATCAATCAAATGATTTGATTAATTGATTATACTTTCCAAAACATCATTCAATATTATTTGTATTATGATTAATCATCTCTATGAGTCGGTTTCGAGATGATCAATTATCATTTGAATCTTGATGAGCCGTGAAGCACCAAACCGCGGAGACACGAGCCGACAAGATGAACGATGCCCATAACGTCAAAAGCATCGAATATTATTTAAGTCATCCTCCGACCAGGACCACACGAATGACAACCTGTAAAGAGACTCCACTAAGCAAACATTCAAACGTGGATAAGCAGAAGGCGCGGATGCTTAAACATCTTCAACGGGCAAATTCAAATACCCAACGGACATATTCAAATACTCAAACAGACAAATTCAAATCCTTCAAGGGTCCCTAATCTTCAACTAATATAAATACCCAAAGGATTGAATTCATCAGTACAACAGACGCATACACAGACAAACCTTTCAAAGTGATCAAATTCTATTCTGTACATATATATCTTTAGATATTACTAAGCTTCGAGTGTTTATCATTTATCTACTCTGTGAGAGAGTCAATCATTTATTTGATTAGTGTGTTGTAAAATCTTCAAGGTTGTGGAATCTTAAGTGTGGGTGTATCAATTACAACTTGTAAGGGGGAGTGAGTCCGAGAGTGAATGGATCATCCTTCGTTTACGAGTGTGTAATTGTGTCCACGGTTAGTTGGTTACAACTTGTAAAGAGGAGTAAGTCCTAGTGGGAGGATTACTCTTGAGGAGTTCTGAGTCCGTAATCAAGTTTGAAGATAGTGAAATCCCAGTGTTTCGGGATTTGGACGTAGGTCAAGAGTTGGACCGAACCGTATAATCTCTTGTGTTCATTGTTCTTCGCTCTATCTGTTTTAAGTGTTCTTGAGCAATTAGCGAAAGAATTTCAAGATCACCTATTCACCCCCTCTAGGTGATATTCCACCCTTCATTTGGTATCGAGCGTAGGTTTCTCGGTTGGGCTTAACATCCGAGATAGATCATGGAAGGAATATTACCTGACGGTGCTTCGATCAACCGACCACCTGGCTTCAACGGTGAACACTATACATTCTGGAAACAAAAGTTCAAAGCGTTTATGTTAGCCACGGAGTATGGTCTCTGGCAAGTAATAGAGAATGGTGATCATGTTCCGACAAGAGAAGAAGGAAGAATTAATGTTCCAAAGGCTGAAGATGAGTTCAACGAAGATGATAAAAGAAAAATAACTCTTAACAGCAAAGCCATCCTGATGCTTCAGAGTGCTCTCAGTCAAAAGGAGTATTTTTGCATCTACAATCTATCTACTGCCAAGGAGATGTGGAATGCTTTAGAAATGGCATACGTGTCCTCAGATGAAGCAAGTGAGGTAGAAAAAGTTGCAAACATGTGCTTAATTGCTGAGGAAGAAAAGCAATGTGAAAATGATAATGAGGTATGTGATTCGGAACCTATCTATGATGAGTTACTTTCTGAGTATAATGAATTACATTCTGAATATAGTAAAATTATGAAAGAACTTATTGTCTCAAAGAAGAAAATCAAATTGCTTGAAAATCAAGTTAAAGATATTTCTCCATCTTGCGAAAACATGATTTGCAAAACATGCCCTGATCTTGAAATGAAAAATGTTTATCTTACGAAAACACTTGAGAAGTTCACTAAGGGTAATGAAATGCTCAATGTAATTTTGAAAGCTCAGAGATTTACAAATGATCGATCAGGCATTGGTTACAATCCTATTCTTGATAAAAAGAAAGGGAAAAAGAAGATGGGAGGAAAATTTTATTTGAACTATTTTCAAACATATGTTCATACTTCAAATCCATTCGCTCATTGTAACTATTTTGTAATCGTAAGGGTCATAGCACATTATCTTGCTTTCATAAGAAAGAAAGAAGGGATAAACCCGTTGGTAATTATCAATGGCTACCAAAGGGAACTTATGTTTTCCCTAAGGCTCGAACTAACCGGAAGGACCCAAGTATAAATGGGTACCAAAATGTCCATATAGTGCTTTATGTGTGCAGATTGATTATGAAAAGAATGGACCTAGACGTATAGAGAAGAATAAGAGTCGAAGAGTTTCTCATGAACCGAAAATGAGATTTACATCAGTTAGGAGAACTCGTGGAGAAGCCATTGTTGCAACTTTATCCTCAAATCAAAAGAAGCAATGGACACAAGCAAGAGGAGTATGTTCCCCCCCAAGAACAAACTACCACATAATACCATTCAACTATCTTGAGGAAAACAAGAAAAGGAGATTCTCTCAAGTATCAAACAGAAGACACTTGATGTCTATGCCCTCAGAGAGAACTTTGCAGACACCCATGGAAAGACATATGAAGAAGATGCAGTGGGTAAGCAAAATCGATCCTCCAAGTACTTAAGGTAAAAGGTATACAATGGTAAAGCCTCCTATGCTATTATCTGTAATATTAATTGAGGTTTTATATTGTGGAATCGTAAGAATGAGTATTGCAAACTATTTTGAAACTAAGCTTTCAAATGTCTTAAAATCCTTGACTTTAAAAGAATTGCAATATTCAATAATTTGACTCTTTATGCTTATACATTGATTTGATAGTGTCCTACGGTGAATTGCATGTTGGAATCATACTCGAGTAATGGCAAACATACTTGAGTATTGTCGGGGTTTAATGAGCTTGCTAGTGTTTCGGGAAAGAACCATACCCAAGTATCGAAAATGGTACTCGAATAAAGTCGTGGAAGTCTTTGGCATTTAGAAATCTAATTGCATCGTACTCGAGTAAGAAGACATGGGTACTCAAGTAATATTGAGAAAGACCCCGACGTTGAGAATCTATTACACGGGGCTAGATGCAAATTGAAAAGATAAGAGAAAGCTTATCAAGCATGTAAAGAAGAGCTTTCGTGTCGAAGCGTGGTTGTATGAACTCGATCAAAAGGAAGCTAAATTTATGGAGCTTGAATTTCGCGACATTATCAAGCAAGCTACTACAAGGACAAGAGGAATTACGGTGATATCTATTTCTTACCCTATCTTGTGCTTATATGAAATTTATATTTGGGTAAAGAAACTTGTCCATTGTTGCACTCCATTAGCAATCAATCGTTTATGGTTTTTCACAATGTTTTTCGGATTGCTAAATGGACCGTAAATGAATTTGTGCATAACTTTCTGAGTTTATATTTTTGAAATGTACAATTCTAAAATTCATTTCAAATTTCAATTCACTCTGTTTGTGAAGAAGCATATAAATGTCTTGAAAGATATTTTGATTGCATTCAAATGATGTTTCAAAACTGGGAGTTAATATTGTGACATATTCTTTAAAGCTGTTAATTCCCACCATATTTAAAGTGAGCATTGATTTCAAAAATGAATCTTTCTTTCATCGAATTTTGATTTCATAATACATTATCACGATTTGAAAGAACATTCAAAACATGAAACAATTTTCATGTTTCATTATCATTTTTGAAATTTTTATCTCATCCAATGATTACACGAGATTCATATCAATGACATCTTTTGTACATAAAGTGTATTTTCAAATTGTCATTGAGAAACAACATTCTTGACATAATTTAATTATTTCCCTTTTGATACATTGGCATGAACCTATTTGATTGGGTAAAATTATGCTTTTGATCTTTGGTTGTTCTACTCTTTGCTCAAATATCATATGGTTAAATCATAAGAACATAAGAGTTTTCATGTCTAATTTTGTTTGGACCCAAGAAACATCGGGTACCAAAAGCATATATGTGTTTTTGCGGGACTCTGTTCTTGAGAATTATAACGAGTGTAACGAGTAAGTCTTGCTCGAGCGTGCCTTTGATACTTGCTCGAGCAACCACGTGAAGAGCTGAATGGAATTTGTGAGTAAAAGCATCTTGCTCGAGCACACTTCGTAACTATGCTCGAGCAATAGCGGGAATTCCTGACTAAGAGCTACCTCGTTGAGCATGCCTACCAAGTATGCCCAAGCAATACCAGGAAGCATGAGAAGAAAAGGAGCTTGCTCGAGCACTTTGAGACTGTTTGCTCGAGCAATAGCGGGTTTCGCCTTCCTGAATTTTTCAAATTAATGGTTATTGCCCGAGCAACCCCAGAACCTTGCTCGAGCAACAACGGGAGCTGAGGAAGCTACATAAGAAATAAAGAACATACTCGAGCAACTTTCCCGAGTCCGCGCTCGAGCACGCCACGCCGATCAAAAATCTAGTCTTCTCCTGATTCCAACTTTTTCCATCCATTTATTGAATCAAGTGATATGTGAAAGATAAAAATAAATAAGTTGAAACAATGGCCATAAAGTCATGGATATCACATGAATAATTCGAACTTGTGGGAAAGGAATTTCAACAATCGAGCATGACACAAACAATATTGAAGTTCGTACTTTTGAATGAAAAGATTAGGAAACTTAATGATCTCAAGTAAAGATATTTTGGGAGATTTTCCATATTGATCATATCATTAGATAATGGCTAGCCACCAGCTTCAATAATGGATTGCAGATGATTATGACTCAAGTAATTACAATATTACTTGAGTGAGGTATTGTATTTTTTAATATGTATATACCATAATCATGTTAGACTAATTTAATTTTATTCATTTGATTCTATATCTTGAAATTTAGTCGAGCACATTCATTTTAAAATGATTCTTATGCTTTAAACATATTTATCATCATAAAAAGCATAGGTGATTACTTTATACCAATTTCAAATGAACTTGAAGTTTTACGATTTTGAGATATCATGTTTGTGGAGTTGGATGATTTCTAAACCTCATAACATTTGGTGTCACATCATTATTTGGTACCATTAAAGGGATTTCTTTTTAATCATGCATTCATTAAGGGGGAGCTTCACATCACATGTGTTTTATATCTTAAAAGCTCATCTCCTTTATTTGATGAAAATCCTTTTTAAAATTTGCTCATCTGCATTCTCTATGTTTATTAGTTTTGATGATGAGTTAATTTCATATTTAAAAATATCTTATATTTTCCTTTCATTATCTTTTGAAAATATCATTTAGAAAGGAATACTTTGATATTTGGTTGTACAAACAAATCTCTTTTGCAAAGAAAGTTTTCAATTTGTAGCAGGAGATGTTATCATATGTTCAGGACTTTCCTTAACACAATACAAGAAGAATACAATTAATTTAAGGAAAGATGCTTTGATGGTTGAAGTGAGCTATAAAGGAAGAGAGTCTACCACCGCTTCATCTAAGGCCACGAGAGATTCAACCGAAATGAATATACAAGAAAATGAACTTCCTCGATCATTCATCATTTACAAAACCAACATGAGCATTTCTAATCTCAATTTTTTTATTCAGTAGAAATTTTGCACATGTTTGATATCTATATGTCTTAATTATGAAAGATGTTTTGAAAACCTCTTTAAACATTGTTTTCAAATTTATTTTCATAAAAACATTCCAAATTGCTTCATATTTTTTTGAAAACAATTTCAATCGGGAAAGAAAATCAATTCCTTGAATCTTTCTTATAATCTGGTTTCTTTATTTGTCTATAAGCATATCTTCTTTATACTTCAACTTTTTGCTAATGACAAATAAGGGGAGAGAAATGGCAAGAAAAATATGTGATCTAATATATTTTCATATTCATACATATTTTTCTTAAAGTATTTGCCATCATCAAAAAGGGGAAAATGTTGGTTATGATTAGTTTTGATGATGTCTTATATAGATGTCATTCTTAAGAGCAAAAAGGTTGCATACTACATTTACATTATACTTTGACTAATTCTTATATTTAATGTAGATGTGAAGTTTAATGATGGAGAATGATCAAGAAAAGAGAAGAAAGAAAGGAAGAACTTGTTTAATGGAATGAGAAAATCATTATACAAGTTCCTAGATTGATTCTACAAGTCTCCATGATTAAATAGAAGTTGGAACGGCTCAATTCGGAGTTAAAACAAGCAAGTTCAAGCTTACGGATGAATATTGGTTTGTTGGAGGGCATTTAAGTAATTTCAGCTTTCTTACTCTCTTGAACAGTGTCTTGCTCGAGCCAATTGAGTTTCTGAAGTCATGCTCGAGCAACAACAAAGTTCTTGCCCGAGCAAGGTGGAATTTCTCCCAAAAACGCTCAAAATCCGTTCTTGCCCGAGCAAGAAAGAAGGGCTTGCTCGAGCAAGGTCGTGGCATCAGCATACTCTGTTAGCTCTGTTTAAGCGATCTTCGTAAATCGACAATATCTCCAAACCAGGAATCGGATTGACATGAAACCAGTGGCATATGAAAGTAGACATCCAACACGTACTTTTTGACAAAAGATCAAGTCCAAAGGAGTCCAGATGAGAGAGATATTATTTTCGAAAGTTGGAACAACAATTAACATCACAGTCCAGACCAACCTACGGTAATTTGAGTGTATCTCACAAACGGAAAATCCAATTGAGCTGAAATTGGTGGCATATGAAACTAGACTCAAAACCTTTTCATGAATACTTGAACCAATCAAAACAAAGATTCGGATTGAAGGAGATATGATCTTTGAAAGTTGATGTTCAGTTCTGGATGTTGCAAAAATGCTGATTAAGAACAACCTTCAATTTTGATGTTAATGGACGAACTACAACTAGCTTGGAGCTGATTCTTGTTGAAATGGAAAGAATATTTGAGGAGCCTTCTGAAATGGAATGATATGCTAAACTTGGATTTATACCCAGAATCGAATCAGCATTATTCAACAATCATGCTCGAGCAAGAAATATTTCTTGCCCGAGCATCATCGAGGCAGAAGCAAAAGATAGTCGGTCAATGAATCATGCCCGAAGCAAACAATTCTAGCATGCCCGAGCAATCTAGAGGTAGAAGCAAAAAAGAATTGAGTCATTCGAGCAAAGAATTGTGGCTTGCCCAAGCATCATCAAGCAAGCAAAAGAAGGTATTTCTTGCCCGAGCAACATCGAGCGAAGCAAAACTCGGCAAATCGGGAAGTCTTGCCCGAGCGGCAAAGAAGGCTTGCTCGAGCATCATGCTCGAGTAAAGGCAAAACATTGTCCGAGCAATGTCTATTATTTCTCAAGTTCTCGCCTTGCTCGAGCAAACCTGGACTCATGCTCGAGCAACATCAGGAAATTGGCTTGCTCGAGCAACATCGTTGCCTCAATGGAGGCATTTCCCTCATCTCTTCACAAACAGAAGCTTGCCCGAGCAAGCTTTGATTCATGCTTGAGCAACGTCGCCAAAATCTCTATTTCTCCGCGAGCATGCTTTACGGGTTGCCTCAAGCAATGTGTTGTGCTCTCTATCTTTCCGCCTCTGTCGTATGTCTTGCCCGAGCAAGAATTTCACCATGCTCGAGCAACATCGCGCGAGCACTTCCAAGCTTTTGTAAAGGAGCTTGCCCGAGCATGATTATGTTCATGCTCGAGCACCATGCCCGAGCAAGAGAAAAGTCTTGCCCGAGCAAGTGTGTGGACTGAACCCATTTCGCTCTCTGTCTCAGCGTTGCCCGAGCACGATATCTTCCATGCTCAAGCATCTACGATTATTGACAGATTGAAGTGTCAGATATGAATATGCTGCAACAATACTTGAGTATGAGATATAGGATACTCAAGTATGAATATTAAGTTTTGATTCCGAAAGTATTCAGGAAGTATTCAAGATTGAATACTCATCTATGATCAATATCTAAGCATCTCGGTATATCGAAGCACTGGATACTCGAGCATATATCGCAAACATATCGGCAAGCACATGTCTTACGCAACATCAATCGAATGATTTGATTAATTGATTATACTTTCCAAAACATCATTCAATATTATTTGTATTATGATTAATCATCTCTACGAGTCGGTTTCGAGATGATCAATTATCATTTGAATCTTGATGAGCCGTGAAGCACCAAAGCGCGGAGACACGAGCCGACAAGATGAACGATGCCCATAACGTCAAAAGCATCTGAATATTATTTAAGTCATCCTCCGACCAGGACCACACGAATGACAACCTGTAAAGAGACTCCACTAAGCAAACATTCAAACGTGGATAAGCAGAAGGCGCGGACGCTTAAACATCTTCAACGGGCAAATTCAAATACCCAACGGACATATTCAAATACTCAAGGGACATATTCAAATCCTTCAACGGTCCTCAATCTTCAACCAGTATAAATACTCGAAGGTTTGAATTCTTCAAGAGCGAAACAGAGACGCATACACGAGACAAAGCTTTCAAAGCGATCAAATTTATAGTAAATATATATCTTCATATATTACTAAGCTTCGGTGTTTATAATTTATCTACTCGTGAGAGAGTCTTATCATTATTTGATTAGTGTGTTGTAAAATCTTAAGTTGTGGAACCTTAAGTGTGGGTGTATCAATTACAACTTGTAAGGGGAGTGAGTCGAGAGTGAAAGGATCATCCTTCGTTTACGAGTGTGAGTGTGTAATTGTGTCCAGTGAGAGGTTAGTTGGTTACAATCTTGTAAAGAGGAGTAAGTTCTAGTGGGAGGATTACTTGTGTTCATTGTTCTTCACTCTATCTTCTGTTTTAAGTGTTCGTAATCAAGTTTGAAGATAGTGAAATCCAAACAGTGTTTGCGAGACAACAAAAGGAAAACACTTGTTGGACGTAGGTCAAGTCCAAATATAAGTTGGAGGAAACGAGAACATTTTATATAATCTCTTGTGTTCATTGCTCTTCTCTCTATCTCCGTTTTAAGTGTTCTTGAGCAATTAGCGAAAACACACTTGAGACGGAGAACATGAGTTATCACTTTCGGCACGAGAAAAGAGAAGTTCGGCGAGGGAAAATTTAATTTTCCGCGACAACATAGACATTTTTATTTATTAAGACCGGCTAATTATAAATTATCCGGTCCTAATGATATACATTTAATGTTTTGATATTCATTTAATTTTTAAGACCGGAGGTTTATAAGAATCCGGTACTAAATTTTTCATATTCATTTAATTTTAAGACTTGAGTTTTATAAAATATCCGGTCTTAAAAGTCAAATACTTTTTAGATCGTTTACTTATAAAGTATCTGGACCTAAAGGTACTCATTTACATTACGAAGAACCAGAAAAGTGAGGAATTATATTGGCTTTGGCGAGTGCAGCACAACTGATGAATGAAAATAAAGGAAAACTAGACAATAAGCTTCTTTAACGACAAGAGAATATGAACAAAAAGAAGATATATGCTTAGTTCTTAATGCATATTACATTATTGGAGAATATGCACGTACAAAAAAAAAGAAACTTAAAATTATCAACTACAAGAATCTGACTAAACATCCTAATTAAACCTTATTATCATCCAATGCTTTGGTGATATCGGCGTGAGCAGCATTAATTTCCCGCCGGAGATCAGCAAGTTGTTGTCTTATGTGCATCAGCCATAATGCATCATTAGAAGAAAGAGGGAGGGGTCAGCGGTAGGCGCGCTAGGGTTAGGAGGCTGGAGAGGGGGAGCGGGAACCTCTTCATCATCCGAAATAACAATGGGTCCAATGACCTGAGACTCTTCCATCACAATAGAACGCACTCTCGCTTGAGGCACCCCGTATAACTATCTAAGGTAGGCACGAGCTTCAGGAGGACCCCTACGAGCGGTTATCATGTTTCTAACCATTGTTTGAGCATTGGGGACAGAGGATTATCAGGGACGCGGTGATGAGTTAGGGCAGAGAGACATGAAAGAATGAGATTCAATTGGCATATATAATTAGTAAATACTTTTAAGAGCGTATTTCGAAAATATCCGGTCCTAAATGAACTTTTGAGATCGGATTATTATAGAGTATCTGGTCTTATAAGTCTTTTCAATTTAATAACTTTTAAGAACGGTTTATTATAGAGTATTCAGTCTTAAAAGTCTATAATTAAATTTTTCAATTTAATAACTTTTAAGACCGGTTTAGTATAAAGCATCTGGTCCTAAAACTTTATTATTTATTTTTTCAATTAAATAACTTATAAGACCTATTTATTATAAAGCGTCCGGTCATAAAAATCTATTATTTATTTTTTCAATTAAATAACTTTTAAGACCGGTTTCTTATAAAGTATCCGGTCAATCTTAAAATTTCCGATTTTATATTCTCCAGATAGAGTCATATCCTTACACTCTGTTCAATGAATGATTCAGAGTCTCTTCGGCTTCCAGGTAAACTTCCCAACTATGCGTCTCCTTGTATTCTGAGGTGTTAGTTCTCTATGTGTTTTGATGATAACTGACAATTGTAAATTCAAATTGAAGTTTGTCTTTGTTAAGTTGAAAAACTTACCGTTAAAGGCAAACTCGAGTTTGGGATATCAAACTCGAGTTTGGACTTGACCGAGAGTAGCTCAAACTTCATGAACTTGGCCAAACTCCAGTTTGCTTTCACAAACTCGAGTTTGTGTAATATAGAGAGCACTAAAGGTTTTTCAAGTTAAGACAAACTCGAGTTTGTATTTGTAAACTCGAGTTTGTACAAGACAGAGAGCTTTCAATATTTTGTAAACTTAGCCAAACTCCGGTTTGTGCTTGACAGAGAGTTATCAAGTTTCCCAAGCTTTCAAGGAAACTCGAGTTTGGTTTCACTAACTCGAGTTTGTGACAAGCAGAGAGCTTTACTCTATTTTTGAACTTAAGAAAACTCTAGTTTTGAAGAGTAAACTCAGTTTGTGCTTTACGTAAAGCCTCTCAAATTTTCCACTTTGTAGGAAACTCGAGTTTGGTTTTGCAAATTCGAGTTTAGATCATACCGAGAGCACCTCAATTCTCGAAGTTTTGGAAACTCCAGTTTACTTTTGAAAACTCCAGTTTCCATTTTGAAACTCCAGTTTTGAGCTTTATGAACTTAAACACATTTTCACTTCAAAAGTCCCAAACTCGAGTTTGCCACTTATTGACTCGAGTTTGCTCTTATTTTTAAAATGCTCTTCAAAACTCAAATCACGATATTCTTCTCTTGAAGAAGCAAACTCTAGTTTTTGTTTATTAACTCAAGTTTGGTTCCTAAAGAATAGTTGCAAACTCCAGTTTGCTTGAACAAACTCGAATTTGCATCACTAAGTTTGAAAATCAAATTGCTCGAATTTGTGAAATCTTCATGTTTAATCTAGATACTTCTTATCATCACTCAATGCTATTCTCAACTATGTTTAATCAATTTGTTAGTGAGTTTCAGATGATTTAAAGAGTGTTAAATGAAGATTGAGCCTAAAGCAAAAAAGTGACGTCAGTGCATTTATTGCAAAGTCCTGAAACCTTACATGCTTTTCGATAATCATTCTCTTCACACTGCTAAGGGATTAATGTCTCTTTCCCTATCAAGAAGTTGTTCTTCCAACGGATATATTTCAAGGGAAGTCAACCATAAACTTCTGTGCACCTGGATTAGCACTAATCAAGAGAGAGACTGGACCAAGCTTCAACATAATCAACTCATTAATGTTGGCAATGGACACTTTAATCAATCCAACGGTCATTTAATGCTTCCAACATATATAAGCTGAAGCATTTCAGTCTCTCAACAACCAATCTGTAGAAAATGAAAAGCATTCAAAGTGTCAACTACTCTTAGTGTTTTCTAGTCTTGTAAAGTATCTGTTGATACTCTTGTACTTCAGTGTTCATTATTATCTGCTCTTTCAGAGAGTTTATAATTGCTTATCTTTTATTGTAAGAATCTCAAGTCAAGGGGACTTGGAGATTGAGAATATCAGTGTACAACTTGTAAGGGGGAGTGTATCCTATTGAGAGAATAACTTCGAGTACAGAGTGTGTAATTGATTCTGAGTGATGGTGAAAATCCCAAAGTGTCTGGCGACTAGATATAGGTCAAGGATTTAGACCGAACCAGTATAAATCCTCGTGTCAAGTCTTTCTTCTTCTCCTATGTTATGCTCTGTTTTCCTATCTATTTACAGAGTATTTAAAAAGAATTTTTAAAATCCCCAATTCACCCCCTCTTGGTGATTTGCTCCATTTACATGAGGAACTATGTGTCTCCTCGTATACTGAGGCCACTCCACTTGTTAAAGTTTCCGACGTTTCAAATTCTTCATGATGGGGTTCTCTATTTAATCCCGTTGTTACTTTAGTTTCTTGACATTCTTCTCCACTTCTACAACCTTCACGGCCTCCTCCACCAAGTCCTCCTTTTCCTCATCCTTCTCCTCAACCTCAGCGCCCTCCTCCATTGTCTCCAAATCTGACGTTCAAGCGGATGGTGGAGCACTTGGTGGCCCGCGTCGATCACATCGATTGACGCTTGGGCCATTTGTTTGGGCTTGTTCATATCGTCAACAACAAGCTCAACATGGTACTCCACGCCAATGACGTGGAGTACCATCCTTTTGACGAGGACTCCTCCGACGCGCTCTCTGATGGCTCCCCCCCTCCGACAACGATGGGGAGGATTATTAGATATTTTATGTGTTTTATTATTTATGCACGTAGTAGTGCTGCTCTTCATCGGGCAGCATAAAAAGTATAATAATTAATAAAATATTTTAAATTATGTTCCCATCTTCATGTGCCTTTTCATTTTTCAAGTGGTCCATTCACAGTAGTAAGGAAACAAACAAAACATTGTCCTCGTGTGTGATCAACATTGAAAATATGCAGAATACAACGTCAAGACCATACAAAACAAAAAAAAACATCGTTTACCTTATTCTAACAAATACAAACAAATACGGTGACTTTCTTCTCAAAGTTGGACCGTCATTGTCATTGATTTTACCTCACCCAGATCTGATCATTTTCATTGTCCTTTTCATTATCTTCCTTTTCTTCCGACAAAAAGAAAAAAGAGAGAAAAGGGAGACCGATAATGCTCATCAACATCTGGGGAGATAAAAACGACGACAATGAGGGACCTACCTTGAGCAAAACCTCGGTTGTCTTGAACCCTAATACATTGTTTGAAAAGGGTCATCATTTCTTATATTTAAACGAAGACTTTTAAGACCGAATTTTAAAAAAATATGGTTCTAAAAGACTGATTTTTAAGACACGATTATAAAAACTCTGCTCTTAAAAGTCTCACCATATTTTTCAAAATAAAACAAAGACTTTTAGGATCGGACCTTTATAAACCATACGGTCCTAAAAGTCTTACCATATTTTTCAAAATTAAACGAAGACTTTTAGGACTGGACCTTTATAAACCATATGGTTCTAAAAGTCTCGCCATATTTACAAATTTAATCGAAGACTTTTAGGACCGGACATTTATAAACCATCCGGTCATAAAAGTCTCGCCATATTTATAAAATTAATTGAAGACTTTTAAGATCGGACCTTTATAAACCATCTGGTCCTAAAAGTCTCGCCATCTTTAACGAAGACTTTTAAGACCAGATCCTAAAAACTATCTGGTCTTAAAAGTCACAAAGACTTTTAGAAGACTCATACTGCTCATTTACAACATCTTGTCCTCAAGGTACAAGCACTAAATAGCTTTATCCACCATCTAATACATTCAGCAATCCAAAATGGACACAAGGAAATTGTTCAAAAAAATAAACACATTTATTATTGACAATTAAACAAATTGTACAATTGTTCATTTACAGAAGATGATTGTTGCTACAACATATATTTACAAATGAATTCAGGACATAAATTATTGTTCTGACTTTAAGAGGTCATACAAATATTCACAAAATACTTTGCGTATGTGCTCCACATCTTCATCATCAGAAAAGGCATCAGCACAGGCAAACCCCTGTAACATCAAAGACAGAAACTGAATTAACTTGCATGCATATTTCATATGTAACATTAAGCTAGAAACTGAATTCAACCATAATATGTAATATCAAATACATTTACCTTTAAAGTGAATTTAGTCCTTCCTTGCATGATAATATCATATATGTGTTTCATGACGTATGGGCCACATAAGTCGGACCCCTTTGGTTGCCGACGGGTCTAAAAAGAACAAGAAATATATATAAGAGCATATATAGCTTACTAACCAAGTTCACAAGGTAGTGTGCCAGTGTCCAAATATGTACTAACCTTTGGACAGATCCATCTAGGATCTCTGGCCTCATACGTATGCTTTTTTCTTACCTTGATTTGGAAAGTCCTCATGGCACTATCATCAAAATCACAAATTTATCAATAATGGTCACTAAAGATTCACAGTAGAGATTTCAGACAAGACAATCAAAATGACATGCTTACTCGTTCATGGTCTGCTTCAATGTAGGCCTTGGATTACTGTGAGTGGAGCATAAGAAGACCACTGTATTCTCCTCCATGCACATAAGGACCAACTGCCAATGGTGGCTGAAAATTCACAGCAGATAAGTACTCAGTGACATATGTAGCAGAATTAAGTGAATTGCAGACAAGAATTGAGATATGTACCTATGGTTGTATGGCAACAAGTGAAAGTGGAGCCTAATCACCAAGAGGGGGTGAATTGGGGATTTTAAAAATCATTTCAGATTGCTTTGTTTTCGAACATTAAAACAGAGCTAGACATAGTATAGGGAAGAATAGCAAGACACAAGAAACTTATACTGGTTCGGTTCAATCTCTTGACCTACGTCCATTCCCCAGACACTCTGGGATTTCACTATCTCGATTGATTACACACTCTGTAACTCAAGAGTAATTCTCTCACTAGAACTTACTCCCCCTTACAAGTTGCAATCAATATCCCAATCTCCAAGTCCCCTGACTTGAGATTCTTACAATAAAATGATTTACAATCAATGAACTCTCTCTAAGAGTAGATAAAGATAAACACGAAGATCAATGTATCAAAAGATACTTTACAAGTGGCAGAAAGAGTAGTTGACAAACTTGAATGGAATTCGTTTTCAGCAGATGTGTTGTAGAGAAGAATTGAATGCTACTCTATTTATACTAAGAGAACATTAAATAACCGTTGCTAACTCCATTATATACGTTGGTGCACTAATCTAGCTGTTGGAGGCACTTTGGTGTCTTCTCTCTCTACTCTTCAGTTAATTCCTTTTGTCCAGAGGATTAGTGTTGACTTTCCTTGTAATAGATCCGTTGGAAGAGCAGCTACTGCTTAGGGAAAGCAGACATTAATCCTTTCTCATTGTGTAGAGAATGATGGTACAAAGGGATGCAAGCTTCTGGACTTTGCATTTAATGTTCTGCCATTGCTTTTTGCTTTTGTTCAAATCTTCATTTAATGTCCTCTAAACAATGTGAAACTCACTAACAAACTCATTAAACATAGTTAAGAATAGTAGTGAATGGAGAGGAGAAGTATTAAGATCAAATAAGAAGATTTCACAAATTCGTCTGATTTGATTTTCAAAACTCAGTGACTCATACTTGAGTATGTTCTTCAATACTCGAGTTTGTCACTGTGCACTAATATCAATACTTGAGTATTCATTATCATACTCGAGTATTCTTCTTCCGAGAGGAAGGTCGTGATTTGAGCTTTGGACCATATCTTTGAATAGGTACAAATACTCGAGTTTCCAAACCCAAACTGGAGTATTGGACTTTTGATATGAAAATAAGTTTGAGTCCGAAACCTCAATACTAGAGTTTCCATTTCAATACTTGAGTTTTCAAGTCTTTGAAAAAGAGCCAAGCTCTCTGTATGCCCGATACTTGAGTTTGTAAACCCATACTCGAGTATTCAAAGATTTTGAAAAACTTTGAGAAGTCTATGCCAAGTCAATACTTGAGTTTTCAAAATGATACTTGAGTTTTCAAAACATTGAAAAAAAGAGCAAAGCTCTGTAGATGCCCGATACTCGAGTTTCTAAATCAATACTCGAGTATTCAAAGATTTTGAAAACTTTGAGAAGTCTATGCCAAGTCAATACTTGAGTTTTCAAAATGATACTTGAGTTTTCAAAGCATGTGTAAAACTTGAAAACTTTCTGTCAATCTGATACTCGAGTATTTAGACTCATACTCGAGTTTTCTAAAGTTGAAAACTTTGGTGAATCTCTATATGACCAATACTTGAGTTTTCAAATGGATACTTGAGTTTTGAAAACTTTAGGAAATATTGAAAGAGTCTCTGTATGACGCATACTCGAGTATTAAACCAATACTCAAATTTGGCTCAGGGTGAAAAACTTGGAGTGCTATCTGTAAGTTCAATACTTGATTTTCCAATGGAAACTTGAGTATTGCTTTGTTTAATAAAATTGAGCTACTCTCTGTCAAATCAATAGTCGAGTATTGAGACTAATACTCGAGTTTGCCTTTGACAGTAAGTTTTTCAACTTACCAAAGACAAACTTCAACTTGTGTTTACAATTGTCAGTTATCATCAAAACACATAGAGAACTAACATTCTCCCCCTTTTTGATGATGACAACACTTGTAAACCAAGATTTCAAGATTTAGAGAGAATTTGCATTTTGAATTCAAATGACGGTACTTTACTCTTCAAAAACTTTTGGCAGAAGCAGCATTTTAGAATACTTGGCCATTTGCATATTAGATAATCAGAACATTTTGACAAATTAGAGATAAGCAACAGAAGCCACAAAATGCCATTCATTCATCATTCATTAGAGTGTAAAAACTACATTGGTTTAATGTCAGAATGAAATACAAAAACTAAAATGCAGCAATTTCACAAAACATACACACTCTAAATTCTACTCTCCCTGTTAATTCTACTCTCCTTGTTTCTCTCCCCCTTTGGCATCTTTAAAAAGAGATGGAGCTACGATAGTGGGGTCAAAGAGAGGAGTAGGAGGAGGCGAATGAGGTAGGACCTTAGTAGTGGGAGTGTGAGAGGGATCAAAAATCTCAGTGGATGGGGTAATTGGAGATGGAGAGGCTAGAACCTCAGTGGTAGGAGTGAAATCAGGCATAGGAGATGAGAAAATGGGAGTGGATGGTTCAGGTGATGAGGTAGGAACCTGAGGGCTAGTGAAGGTGAATGAAGGTAATGATGAGGAAGGTACAGGATCAGGCTTCATATCAGGACTTGCAAAAGGACCAACACCAGAAGAGGAGCCAAGATGCTTCAAGATCTTGTCTAGCTTATCACTCATACTCACATTGGAAACCATTAAGGTAGTGAGCTTAGCATCATGATCCATCATATGTCCGGTGAGATCATCAACCTTTTCTTTGAGAGCCTCATTCTGACCAGAAACACCTTCAATTTGCTCTTTCATTACATCCTGAGCATCAACTATCTCATGGTTGCCTCTGGTGACCTCATGCACTAGCTTGCCAACTTCAAACTCAATCTGAATGGACATAGCAGTTATTGCAGCATCCACAATGTTTCTCACTCGAGCATCAAAATCAGAAGGTAGAGATGACTGAGGAGGTGGAGTAGATTGAGCTTCCTGTGCTCTTGCCTGTGAAGCTCTTGCTTGAGATCTTGAAGGAGCCCGAGATTGGCCTGAGTCTTCAGCTTCAAAGTTAATCCTCATGAGATTGAGTTGAGCCTTGCCAAAGAATGGAGGATTCTTCAAAGACTCAGCGGAACCAACATACCATATCTTGTGGTAAAAGAGGATAACCGAAATCAGAGATGGAAATGGTATGTGAGAAGGCCTTCTGGATGAAAATTTGAACCTTATCATCTCCTGGAAAATTCGGTGGCCAAGGTTTATAGGATTCTTTTTCACAAAGGAAGTGAAGAAGGGATAATCTTTTTGGGAAAAATGTGTGAAGCTCCCTCCCTTCTGGATGAAGTTCCTGGAATAGATATACCAGAGAACTCGGTTTATAGGAGACATTGACCCTGGTTTGAAAGACAACAACTGCTGTTGGTTTTCAGGAAATGGCTCATTTGGTCTAAGTGTGGTGAAAATCTCTTGGTTACTGTAGTTTGGTGAGGAAACAGGAGGATGGTTGTCAATTTTCAGGATGGTATTAAGAATTGAAGCAGACAAGGTGAATTTGACACCTTTGACAGTTGTAGTTACTCTTTCCTCAACCAACTCACCATCCGAGTTTAGGATATTGTCAGATTCCATATTGAAGTAGAATAGCCTAACTAGGTTGGGAGTATAAGGAGCAGAAATGGATATGAAAGTGTCATAAGGTTCAAGCCAAGGGGATAGATTGACATTACAATCCTGTTGAAGCTGAACTAAATCGACTGCAACCATTGGACATAATTCTTTCTTCATGTATATCTCTTTAAACTTAGCATTTTGTTCAGAAGTAAGAGCTGAAAAAGCAATAGTAAAACCTTGAGGAGGAGTAGGATTGCGGTAGATATCTTCCACAGCATTGGCCATAACAGGAGGCACCTCCTCTAGTTGAGTATGATTCGATGATGTAGCCTTGGAAGAGGTTTGATCCTTTGAAGTATCATGGGATTTGGAAGCAGTGGCCCTCTTCTTCCTCACAGGCTTAGAAGCCTCAATTGCCTTTGCCTTTCCTTTCCCTTCTGGTTGAGGATCTTTTCTCTTCTTTGAAGGAGACACAGCTGGTTCTTTGAACGAAACCCCCTTCGATTTAGGGTTAGGAGAAGGAGATTCTGGAATATTTTCGCTTACTCCTCTAATTGATCGATCAACTCCATAATGGAAACGCTTGGGAAGCGATTTCATCCTCCTGGGTCATTGAGGAGGTGAAGGAGGAGGATGAGACCATGACTTTGATCCTTCTTGGTCGGAGCTCGTGTCATGAATCTCCTGGGGAGTTGATTTGGAGGCCATTTCTGAGTTTGGAGTGAAGGGTTTGGTCGAGAGAAGTGAGAATAAGAGAAAGGAATAGAGAACGTCTAGGGCAAAACTTGAGTTTTGGGGTGAGTTTAGATGAACATGAATAGTGACCTATATATATAGATGCGACAATACTCGAGTATTCGTTACAATACTCGAGTTTTGATGAATGGTTACTAACCTGGACTTCAAAGATGTAAGGTGAACCTTTGAACTTCCGCGACCAATACTCGAGTATCCAACTTACATACTCGAGTATTTACCATTCTTCAAAACATGGTTGTTCTTTGTCTGGTGGAAACTCGAGTATCCAACTTACATGCTCGAGTATTCATCTTCTCCAAAAATCAAGGTTGCTCTCTGACCCCGACATACTCGAGTATTGTTACGAATACTCGAGTTTGCTTTTTTCGACAGCAAACACCAGTATTTCAAGCATCGTGCATAAAACATAACTAGATACTCCGATGCTTAAATTAGTTTCCAACAATCATCAAAACCCTAACTAACATTGAGAGAGAGATACTTACAACTCATTGGGATTTACCATTCCCAATTCTCTCCTTATGAAATTAAATTGTTCTTTGGCCAATGGTTTGGTGAAGATGTCAGCAAGTTGAAGATGAGTTGGGATGAACATGACTTTGACATCCTTCTTCTGAACATGATCCCTTATGAAATGATGTCTCACATCAATATGCTTGGTCCGAGTATGTTGTACTGGATTCTTGGCCAAGCTTATTGTGCTTGTGTTGTCACACAATATTGGGATCTCCTTCACGTTGATTCCCAAGTCAGATAGTTGTTGCTTGAGCCAAAGGACTTGAGCACAACAACTTGAGGCAGCTACACATTTAGCTTCAGTAGATGATACAGCCACGCTTATTTGCTTCTTGCTGAACCAGGAGACAAGTGAGCCACCATGAAATTCGCATTGGCCACTTGTGCTCTTTCTATCCGTCTTATACCCAGCATGGTCTGAATCTGAATATGCCACCAAATGTTCAGGTTGACCTTTGGGAAACCATAAGCCAAGGGTCTTTGTGTCAGCAAGGTATCTGAAGATTCGCTTTACATTCTCAGCATGAGACTCCTTGGGAGCAAATTGGAACCTTGCACACATCCTGATAGGACAAAACTTTAAGCCTAAAAACTCCGCAAGTATACGAGCCGTACCAAGTAATAAAGTGATAAGAAAAGTATCGTTCCCACGAGGACTTCGTACTCACAATTTCAGTTAAGCATTAATTTTACAATTTCGTTTAAGTTGAGCAAACCAAATTGAATTTAATTAAGAGAAAACAAAATAAAATCAGAACAAGCAAACTACCACAAATATTAAATGAGCAACCCAGAGTCACTAATCCCTTATTAGTTTCATAAACCTTATTTTCACTAATTTAATTAGCCTTAATATCAATTTTGTTAATCTCGAGTATAAATAGCTATAAGTGTCTGTCGGTCCACTTACAACCCTCTCTTGAGTATAACTTGTTATGTCTAACATAATTACTCAAGAGGCAATAAAACTCGAACACACTCCTCAACAATTATATGGGACCATTAGGTATATGTCTATCCTAATCGCAAATTAAATCGTAATCTAATCCCATATTACTTAATCTCAGAGCTTAATTAAAACTCCCTTCGTCAAGGTAAATCCTAATTCTCAAATTCATATTTAGTGATGATCAGACACTAAATAGATAAAATCTAAACAAGATTAAGTAACCAAAATTAATATTAATTATAACTAATTAATAAAAACAAAGTCTAATCCACACCTATAAGTTCAAAGTTCCTCTAGGTTGCAAAATCAACTAGCCAAACATGGCTTTAATTAACATCACAGCAGCAACACAAAATTCCAGATTTAAAACTATAAAAGAAATCAAAGGCAAATGAGTAAAGATAAAACAAACAGCCCCACTATCTGCCTCTGATTCCTCCTTCTAGACTCCAACCGCCGCTTTCGCTTTTCGGTGGTTAAGTTCTTTGAAGCTCGGCCCGTGGTGGTGAGAATGGAAAGATGCGAAGGTTGCCGGCGACGATGAAGGTGTTGGCGAAGGTCGCCGATGATGAAGAAGGTGTTGAAGATGGGAGAACAAGATGAAGATGAAGGTAAAGATCTCTCTTGTTCCGCGGGCGTGCTCGTCTTCTCTCTTCAATTCGCGCTTCCCTGTGCATCTCCTCCTCTTTGCGAATAATAATTCCTCAATCTCCTTTGTGCGTGTTCTATTTTTCAATTCCAATCTGCCGCCTCTGCTTTTTTAGGTCTTCAATTCTTTATGTGGGGCCCATTCTTATATTCAATTAAAACAATCTGAATGTGTGGCTGCCATTGAAATAACAATAAGAAGCATTATTATATAATTAATAATAATAAAAACAATAATAATAATAAAACTGATTTTTATTTTTAAACTTCTCATTACTATTATTTATTTCCAAAACTCAAACTTTTATTTTAAATTGGAATCCCCTAAATAATGCATCCAAATTGATATCTCTCAAAATCTCAATAAAAGCTCTTCAATTTAGTATTGATGACTTCCAATATATATCAAAATATGTCTCAAATCTATTAAAATTGAGAAGTCATCACATCCCCACAATTGAATTGGATGTCACGGACTGACTTCATTTTGTGAGGTAGAGCAATGAACCAATCATTCCTCTATATCTTGTGATATTGAAGTCTTTGCCCTTTTCATCAGCATCAAGGCGGTGGTTGAGCTCATTGGAGTAACTCCATTGCATTGGTCCATCCCAAACTTCTTGAGATCATTGAGATACTTGGTCTCGAGATATGAAGATTCCATCTTTTCTTTGCTTGATTTGAAGACCAAGGAAATAGTTGAGTTCTCCCATCATGGACATCTCAAATTCGCCCTGCATATTCTTAGCAAAACTTCACACAAAGCATCATTAGAAGCACCAAATATAATGTCATCAACATATATTTGAACAATTAAAATTTCACCAAGCTTATTACTCTTTATGAAGAGAGTTGTATTGCTTTTCCTCTAATAAATCCTTTATCAAGAAGGAATTTGCTTAATCGCTCATACCAAGCTCTAGAAGCTTGCTTAAGACCATAAAGAGCATTTTTGAGACGATAAACATGATCTGGATGATGATCACATTGAAAACCAGGAGGTTGTTCAACATAAACTTCCTCTTGAATAAAACCATTTAGAAAAGCACTTTTTACATCCATTTGATAGAGCTTGAATCCTTTGACACAAGCAAAGGCTAGAAGAACTCTTTTGGCTTCCAATCTTGCCACTGGAGCATAAGTTTCTTCATAATCAATTCCTTCTTCTTGATTATAACCTTTAGCAACCAATCTTGCCTTGTTACGGACAATGATTGCTGATTCATCTCGTTTGTTCTTGAATACCCATTTAGTGCCAATGATCGGATGGTCTTTAGGTCTAGGTACCAAATCCCAAACTTGATTTCTATCAAATTGGTGTAACTCCTCTTGCATAGCTATCACCCAATCATTGTGCGAAAGGGCTTCATCTATCTTAGAGGGTTCAATATGTGATATAAAAGCTGAAAAGGTCACTTCATTCAAAGTGCTATTTCTAGTTCTTACTCCTTGTTTCACATCACCTATTACTTGGTCCAAAGGATGATTCCTAATGAACCTCCAAGCTCTAGGCCGAGATTGATCGGGGTTTTCTAAATCATTTTAAGGATCAGCTTCGAAAACATTTTCATGATTTTCAATAGAGGCAGGAGTAGTTTTCGAAAAGAATTGATTTTTGAAAGTATTTTCCTTATCATCATCTAAGGACTTATCAAATTATGATTCATAGAATACAACATGTATAGACTTTTCAACAATACGAGTACGAGTATTAAAGACTCTATAAGCTTTACTCCTATTTGAATAACCCAAAAAATATACCTTCATCCGCTTTGGGATCAAACTTTCCCAAATTATCCTTACCATTATTATGGATGAAGCACTTACATCCGAAAATATGCAGATGAGCCAAGTTTGGCTTTCTTCCCTTGTACAGCTCATAGGGATTTTTGCTCAACTTCTTCTGGAGGTATGCTCGATTTGAGATGTAACAAGTCATACTCATTGAATCAGCCCAGAACACTTGAGAAGTGTTGTTATCATTCAGCATAGCTCTTGCCATCTCGGTGAGAACTCGATTATTCCTTTCTACAACACCATTTTGTTGAGGAGTCCTCGGGGCTGAGAAGTTGTGATCTATTCCCATGTTGTCACAGAACTCAGCAAATGCATGGTTTTCGAATTCTCCTCCATGATCAGTTCGAATTCTTGAAATAGAGAACCCTTTCTCGTTTTGTACCTTCTTGGCAAAACAAACAAACAGATCAAATGTTTCATCCTTAGAGGATAAGAATATAGTCCAGGAAAATCTAGAAAAATCATCAACTATGACCAAGGTATAAAGATTGCCACCAAGGCTTTTTACTCTAGCTGGTCCAACTAGATCCATATGAAGTAGTTGAAGAGGTCTATTAGTTGAAATTTCATTCTTAGATTTGAAAGATGATTTGGTTTGTTTCCCTTTTTGACAAGCATCACAAATCATGTCATTTTTAAAATGAAGTTTTGGAACACCAATAACCAAATCCTTTTTAACTAATCTGTCAAGTTGGATCATGTTGACATGAGCTAATCGCTTGTGCCATAACCAACTATCATCCAAATTACTAACAAAATAATTTTCAGAAACAGAACCATTTCTAGAGAGATTAAGTGTATAAAAATTTCCTTCTCTAGGAGCTCTGAAGAAAGCTTTTGATTTTAAATCTTTCAAAGGGAGAATATCCTTACTGACAATCAAGCACTTCTCAGAATCAAAGATAACTATGTTACCTTTATCAGTGCTTTGGCTTACACTGAGGAGTGACAATTGAATATTATTTCACTTATTTGTATCTCTTGGTTAATAATTTAGGAGTGTTTAATTAATAAATAATGGGTTTTATTACTTAATTGGGCTTTGAGCTTTTAATTAGATTTAATTCATTTTTATTATTAAATTCCAGATTTGATGATTTAGTATTTTCGCCATAACTTTTGATCTAGATATCGGATTAGCCTCATTATTCTTTGGTTTTTTAGATGATTCAGAGAGCTACAAATTCTATAAAGACTTGGAAGGCTGATTCGGACAAAAAGATGGACGAAATTGGAGCTAAAGACAGATAAATTTTTATGGATTTTTATTTTGCCCGAATTTTGTAATAAAAGACCAATTATTAGAGGTTTCTTATTTATTAAAGGTTTCCTATTTTTAGAGGTTTCCTAATTATTATGGGTTTCCTATTTATTAGAGGTTTTCTATTATTATGGGTTTCCTATTTATTAGAGGTTTCCTATTCTTAGAGGTTTCCTATTATTATGGGTTTCCTATTTTTAAAGGTTTCATATTTTTGGGCCAATCTTGTAGCCCTAGTGTTTCCTATTTATAGGTTAAACTAGATGGTTGAAAAACATATATTCTCAATTACGCTTTATGGGATTTTTGGATTAAATTAGAAGCTTATTATTTTCTCTGAATCGTTCATCATGTTCATGTTCTTCTTCATCTTTTCTTCTGCGTTTTGCCTAGCCATACTTGGCTAAGCTTCTGTGGTTGACCCATGGATTGAGGATTCCACGAATCCAGAGGACCCGCGCTTAAATCGGTAACGTAATTCGTTTCTGTTTATTTTAATCGGATCCGATTATAATTGCGGATTAGGTATTAGATTTAATACCTAGATTGATATCCCAAGGACATAGGTCGGACCGGGTTCCGAGAGAGCGTTGTGCGATCGCACAGCGAGCTCGCCACGTGTTCGATCAAATGCTAGGCGATCATCTAGTCGAGGGAATATATGGACAAATGCAGAGATTTCGGTTTGTCCATAATCAATCATGAGTTTGGTTATTATCTTATTGTCTGATAAAGGTTATGGAATCCCAATTCTGGGTTAATCGTTTTTAATCTGATTAATCTTGTTTCCTTGCTTTCTGTTTTAGTCTTTGCTTCGTTTTAATTACATTGAAAAACTTCCCAGTGCAGTTCTTGTAGAATCGTGTTACTTGTTTCTTGTTGATTTTAGACCCACTGCGAATTCCTTGAGAAAAACGATCCAGGTTCTCTATACTGCAATCTTAATTGAACTTGGTTATTTTGTGAGGGCTCGGCAACTCTCATCAAGGAGATTGTGACAAAGTCCCTCCACTAGGTAGACATCTTTGATTTGTGGTCCTTCATTGTTTCCAATTTCACCAATGCCGGAATCTTTCCAGATTGATTTCCACCAAAGGTTACCTTGCCACCATCCTTGGGCTTGATGGAAGCAAATTTGGATTAGTCCCCCGTCATATGTCTAGAGCATCCACTATCAATATACCACTTGCTGGGATTTGATACTCTTAGACAGACTTGCAAAACACAACAATTCAGGTCTTAGGTACCCATCTTTTCTTGGGTCCTTTGGGGTTAGTTTGTATCTTAGGAATCTTGTAAGATCCCTTTGGCACCCATTGATAATTTCCTAAAGGTTTACTCTTTCTTTCATTTTTATGAAAACAAGAAGAAGTAGTATGACCTTTACGATTGCAATAATTGCAATGAGCAAAAGGATTTGAAGAATGGACAGATTTTCTAAAATAGTTCATATAAGTCTTTTCTCCAAATTTCTTTTTGCCTTTCTTTTTGTCGAATTTTGGTTTGTAACCAATCCCTGATCTGTCATTTGTAAATCTTTGCTGTTTCAAAATAACATTGAGCATTTCACTACCTCTAGTGAATTTCTCAAGTGCCTTTGTAAGATGCACATTCTTTTACTTCAGATCAGGACAATCTTCACAAACAGTATTTTCAAGGCAGGAAAGCTTTTCTAATTGATGTTCAAGAGTTATATTTTTCTTTTTCAAAGCAAGATATTTTTCAGCAAGTTTTTCAAATTTTGATTGCACAAGGTTATATTCAGCAAATAACTCATCATAAGTTGGTTGTGAATCATATACCTCATTACTATTTTCAGAGAGCTCTTCTTCTAGAGCTACGAGACATATGTTAGTTTTGTCCTCCTCTTCAGCTTCATCTTCATCGGATGAGCTGTCTCCCCATATTGCTGAGACATAAGCTTTCTTTTTGAACTTATTGAATTTCTTCTTGTCTCTGTCTTTATCCTTGAAAATTTGGGGCATTCGATCGATGTGGCCAGGCTTTTCACATTCGTAGCAGATGATTGGCTTTTTTGCCTTAGTGCTGGAGCTACCTTTATGAAACTTTTTGTATCCTTGATCCTTTATGTAGAATCTCTTAAATCTTCGAACGATCATTCCCAGCTCTCTTTCTTCGTTTTATTCTTCTTCATCATCTGTCTCCTTAGCTTCTTTGACAGCTTTAAGAGCAACGCCTTTGAATTTGCTAGTTGCTTCATCAAGTCCCTTTTTGAACTTAAGCTTGGATTCATGTTCAGAAAGGCTACCAAAGAGGGCTGCAACAGATGAGATTGATTCACCACGAGTTTCTTCAATCGCGGTTACTTTATCTTCCCAATCCTTGTTGAGGATATTGAGAATTTTCCTCACTTGCGCAGGTTGCTCATATTATTTGCCCAATGAAGCAAGTTGGTTGATCAAGTGAGTGAATCTTAATCAAAATTCGTTGATGGTTTCACCAGGCTTCATTCGAAGAAGATCATATTCTGTTATGAGAGTGTTGATTATGTTCTACTTTACTCCTATAGTTCCTTCATGAGTTACTCCAAAGCATCCCACATGGCCTTTGCATTTGGCAATGTGCAAACATGAAAATGCTCTTGTTGACTCAAGGCACTTTGCAACATAAGAATAGCTTTATTGTTGAGTATGATATTTCTCCTATCATTCTCATCATAAGCTTCTTCAGGCTTTTGAACTGTAATGCCATTTTCGACCACTGTTGGCTTGTAGTCTCCAGTTTCAAACACTCTCCATAGACCATATTCAGAAGCCATGACAAAGGCTCTGAACTTGCTTTTCTAGGAAGAATAATGCTCTCCACTGAATCCCGGTGGTCGGTTGATCAAAGCTCCATCAGGTAGAATACTCTCCATAGTGATCCTTCTCAAGATGTTAATCTTTTCAGAGAAGACCTTGCTCTGATACCAAATGAAAGTGGAGTCTAATCACCAAGAGGGGGTGAATTGGGGATTTAAAAATCTTTTTAGATTGCTCTGTTTTCGAACACTAAACCAAAGCTAGACAGTATAGGGAAGAATAGCAAGACACAAGAAACTTATCCGGTTCGGTCCAATCTCTTGACCTACGTCCGGTCCCGGACACTCGGGATTTCACTATCTCGATTGATTACACACTCTGTAACTCAAGAGTAATTCTCTCACTAGAACTTACTCCCCTTTACAAGTTGCAATCAATATCCCAATCTCCAAGTCCTCTGACTTGAGATTCTTACAATAAAATGATTTACAATCAATGAACTCTCTCTAAGAGTAGATAAAGATAAACACTGAAGATCAATGTATCAAAAGATACTTTACAAGTGAAAACTGAAAGAGTAGTTGACAAACTTGAATGGAATTCGTTTTCAGCAGATGTGTTGTAGAGAAGAATTGAATGTTGCTCTATTTATACTAAGAGAGCATTAAATAACCGTTGCTAACTCCATTATATCCGTTGGTGCACTAATCTAGCTGTTGGAGGCACTTTGGTGTCTTCTCTCTCTACTCTTCAGTTAATTCCTTTTGTCCAGAGGATTAGTGTTGACTTTCCTTGTAATAGATCCGATGGAAGAGTAGCTACTGCTTAGGGAAAGCAGACATTAATCCTTTCTCATTGTGTAGAGAATGATGGTACAAAGGATGCAAGCTTCTGGACTTTGCATTTAATGTTCTGCCATTGCTTTTTGCTTTTGTTCAAATCTTCATTTAATGTCCTCTAAACAATGTGAAACTCACTAACAAACTCATTAAACATAGTTAAGAATAGTAGTGAATGTAGAGGAGAAGTATTAAGATCAAATAAGAAGATTTCACAAATTCGTCTGATTTGATTTTCAAAACTCAGCGACTCATACTTGAGTATGTTCTTCAATACTCGAGTTTGTCACTGTGCACTAATATCAATACTTGAGTATTCATTATCATACTCGAGTATTCTTCTTCCAGAGAGGAAGGTCGTGATTTGAGCTTTGGACCATATCTTTGAATAGGTACAAATACTCGAGTTTCCAAACCCAAACTGGAGTATTGGACTTTTGATATGAAAATAAGTTTGAGTCCGAAACCTCAATACTAGAGTTTCCATTTCAATACTTGAGTTTCCAAGTCTTTGAAAAAGAGCCAAGCTCTCTGTATGCCCGATACTCGAGTTTGTAAACCCACACTCGAGTATTCATAGATTTTGAAAAACTTTGAGAAGTCTATGCCAAGTCAATACTTGAGTTTTCAAAACATTGAAAAAAAGAGCAAAGCTCTCTGTATGCCCGATACTCAAGTTTCTAAATCAATACTCGAGTATTCAGAGATTTTGAAAACTTTGAGAAGTCTATGCCAAATCAATACTTGAGTTTTCAAAATGATACTTGTGTTTTCAAAACATGTGTAAAACTTGAAAACTTTCTGTCAATCTGATACTCGAGTATTCAGACTCACACTCGAGTTTTCTCAAGTTGAAAACTCTGGTGACTCTCTGTATAACCAATACTTGAGTTTTCAAATGGATACTTGAGTTTTGAAAACTTTAGGAAATATTGAAAGAGTCTCTATATGAGGCATACTCGAGTATTCAAACCAATACTCGAATTTGGCTCAGGGTGAAAAACTTGGAGTGCTCTCTGTAAGTTCAATACTTGAGTTTCCAATGGAAACTTGAGTATTGCTTTGTTTAATAAAATTGAGCTACTCTCTGTCAAGTCAATACTCGAGTTTGCCTTTGACAGTAAGTTTTTCAACTTACCAAAGACAAACTTCAACTTGTGTTTACAATTGTCAGTTATCATCAAAACACATAGAGAACTAACAACAAGTATACCTTTTTGATCACTTCAAACACCCTCATTGAAATGTATTGTTGTCTGCTTTCTAAGTTTGTTGTACTTGCATAGTCTGGGCACAAGAATCTAAAATCTTTGCTTCTTCCCTGTTGTTCCAATTCATCATGCATGAACCTACAATAATGACATCAGGGAATTAGTTTATATGTATGTGTGTCTAAACGATGCATTTAAATTATGTACTCATAGAAGAAGATACTTACTTTATAAACATTAGAACAATTGCATTAGTAAGCTCCTTTCCAGGAAACAACAGGGACGTTAAATCATCTTCGTCAACGAAAACCAATTGCTTATCAGGGAGGCCTACTACTTCATTGATGAGACCACGATTTATTTGTAAAAGATCGATTGGATACCATAACGACAATTTTGTCCTTGGCAGTCAACTTAGCCGTTTCAACAATTTCAGTGGTTGGAGCTTGAGGAGGTTTCAGTGGCTGGAGCTTGAGGAGGGGATGGAGCTTCAGGAGGAGTAGAGACATGTACAAGCTTCACTGGCCAAGAGATGAAGGTTCCCTCTACATCACTCACAACCTTCAGCTGATCAGTTGGGAGAGGGACAGGTGCATCAATGATCACCTCTTCAACTGACACTATGACTTCATCATCAGCCATTTATTGGTGGTGTAAAGTTGATCCCAAGTTGTACACAATCCCTTTTGCAACTAATCGTCTATGAGTGTAATACCGGATTTTAGCAAATCCGGAATTTACGAGATAAAGGAAAATTAATGAATATTTGAATGAAGTAAATTCATGAGATAAAAATGTTACAGAAAATTGTTATAATTATAGAGTAAATTGTCAAAAAAGTTAGGGAAAATCGATGAACGAATGACTAAAAATGATATAATGGTGATAAAAACAGTCTAAAAATATTATGATAAATACTTGAAAGATCATGAAAAATTATGAGAAAAATATGGAAGTGTTATCCCTAATTATGAGAATTTAATAAATTATTTCAGAGGAAATAACATGAAGAAAAGTTTAAAAAGCATTTCGGAACCATAAAGTAACGATGAGGTAAACATTTTTAATATTTTACATAGGATATAAAATGACAATATCGGTATAAAAGTTTGTAAGATAACAATATACTGTAAATTAGTAAAGATAAATATATGAAGAAACCTGATCCCGAAAAGATCACTAAACAAATAAATTAGGCCCGATTAAGCCTTAACGAAGGCAGGGGTAAAACGGGAATTTTTGGTAAAAAATATTATATTTTTAAAAAAATGGAAAAAATTATAGAAAAATAAATAAATCTGAATTTTAAAATTAAGGGGCCGAAATTATTGGTATTTTTAATTAAAAAGAATTGTTTAAATAATTAAAAATGATAATTAGAATAAAATAATAATATAATGCGGTGAGTCGGCTTATAGGCGAGGGAAAAGTTGGAAATAAATTCTACAGGTAAACCAGAGGTAAAAGTCTTTTCAGACTGATCAAATTAAGAACAAGTGAATTTTTACACGAAGAAAGAATTTATCGACGTTGTTTCCGCAACCGAAAACCCTAATTTCAAATAAGACGAAAAGCGATCGAGATAGAGTAGAGTCGGATAGGCAAAGTGAGAACCTATAGAAACAATTGCGTATTTTCAAACACGGGATTAAGTTAGACAACAATCGGACGTTTTACGATTCAAACGAATTATTGTCCGGAAGTTGGTTCTATCGGAAGTGATTTACAGAATCGGACGCGTTTGTCCGAATATCTTTCGACACACGGAGAATACCTGGATATGATCAAAAAGAGGATCAAAATAGATAATATGAGAGAGGATGAAAAGATCTTCAAAGTTACATACCGGATTTTTGAGTTTTCGCGAAATCGCGCGAAACGGACACCGATCGGGTAGCTTTATCGGATAGGAGGCCATAAAGCAAGATGAAAAATCAATCTTTGACTTTTGGGGGACCAAGAGGTCGGCCAAGACCTTGAATGGTCAAGATTGCATCTTACAAAACCCTAGATCCAACGGCCGAGAATCATTTCGAAGACTTTTTGGAAATTCCCACCTTGTCCCTATTTTTCTCTATAAATAGCAAGCTCTCTTGCTCTCATTCTTCACACCAAAATTCAGATCCTAGAGAGAGGTTCTAGAGAGAGAAGCTACGGAAAAATTTTGCCTTAGCTCCGAGTAAGTTCTTATGTCCTTAGTTTTTAGTTTAGTAGTTCTTTCGGTAGTTATAGTAGAGCTGTTGTTTTGATCTAGGAAGTTTAGAATATATTCCTGTGCTTGTTTTTATGCCTCATTGCATTGAAAGATGCCGACGAGGTAAAAACATAGTGGGGATAATTTTGAAATGGAATACGGTCAAAGTAACGAAGTTCGCGAAATTCCGCCAATTAGGGGTAGTAAGGGCAAAATGGTCTTTTTCACCTAAAATGCCTGTTATGCTGCCAAATATTCATAAGTGTGTTATTATTCTGATTAGAATACTTCGACGTCGAACGTCGAAATTTCATCGTTCGTTTGTTTGCCATTGTTGAGATGCATTTGTTTATTTGTTTTTTACGTACGGCGTCGAAAAGTACCATTTTAGCCGGAAGAGCCGGATATCGTAACGAAGGTACGGACGCGTCTTGTAACCCTAACTCTATGCTTCTTATATACATTTGCGTTAAAGATACGTTCATAGGCGAGGTTGAGAATCGTCGGAGATACTTACTGACTTTACCCACGGATTATAGTATTGGTAATGCCGTTTGAGTTATTCCTAGCGCGAGGACACGTTGTGGCGTGGCCTTGGATATGTGCGAACTAGTTGAGAGAGACTTTACATACTTTGCTTTGTGCTTATGTTCTGTCCATGTTATTGATCATACATCTTTGTTTGCTTTTGTGATGATATGCTTGTATTGAAATGAATATACGTTGTACGTATCCTGTTTTATTTGAGCATAAGGTTAACCGTTACCTGAGATCCATATGTGGAATGGATCTCAGTTGTAGCATCAGGGTCAAGAGGACCGATGCATGGAGATCGAGGCAAGCAGCTGGAGTAGGCCAAGACGTGTCTACGTTATTTTCCGTTTTCTTTAAGTTCCTTTAACTTTTGAGAATTCTGGATGACTGTAATCCAATACATTTACACTATGGTCCATATTTTGAATGTAATGTAAATTACTTACTCGCTCCAATGCTCTACTCTGACTACTCTGCGTGAAATATTTGGAAACGTTTTAAAAAAAAAAAAAATATTCCGCCGTTTTCAAATGGGATGTTACAATGAGGATCCTCCACATAAAGGTCACAAGGTTCCTTTGACTGTCCAACAATGCAGCTCCCTCTAGTGCTCTGCTGCATAGGTGCAGGTGAATGTGTGAAGGGAACACTGATCTCTGGACGAGAGCTCAAAAGCAGCATCATTTAATCCATGTCCTCCTTCATCTTGCTCATCCGGGATTGAAACATTGTAGTCAATGAAGCTTCTTTAGCCGCTGCTTCCTCACTAAATTTGGCCAGTGTATGTTCCATCTCCTCCCGGGTAACCATACTTTGTTTATGGCGTTTGGATTTACCAAAGAATTGCTTCAGGCCTACCCGTCCTCCAATCCCCCTTACACGCCCCGTGTGGTCCGGTTTTCCAGTCGCGACGATTAGAACATCATTCCTCCCCTCCGACATAAAAGATCCATCTGATTCTTTCTTTTTAAGATCTTCCTGTAAGATATAGATAACGAGAAGCTTAGTAATGAAACAAGTTTAGTAACTAAAAAATAACAATAACGATATTTACAATTCTTTCAGCAACTATACGAGTTTGTTCACTTGTCTAGGCCCCGCTTCTCTTTTGGCGAATATACAACCATAACTCTTCGCGACGTATTGGAGATGGTGGATCACATATTGCAGAAGGATTGGACTCAGCTTCATCTTCCAATAAAAGCAAAAATCACGAGAGAGAATCAATATAAGCCACATCAGCTACAAAAGAGTTACAATGAGCTTAGATCCAGATCAAACTCAAAATCACAAAATAATAGAAATCGAAAATCACATCTAGAGTAATCCACAAACCAATATAAACAATACATATATAGTCAACGGGAAAATAAATAGAGGAATTGGAGAAGATGAAAAGAGATATGGAGAGATCAAAGCAGCAATAGCAGCTAAGAAAATAAAGAACAAATCTGAGAGAGATGCAACGAGGGAGCACGACGACAGCACATAGGAGGAGTGCCCAATATGTTTGTCCAAGTTCAAAGAGGGCAAAACGGGTTGATTTTTGCCCAAATGCAGATGCCATTCGGCTTCAAGTGGTGATTACTATGAGTGAAGAATTGAAAATTCCTGAACCAAGGTCCACTTCTGGGTTGTGCTTGGAGTGTCCGCACGAAAGGAGGGATGAAATTCGAAGTGGCTGGGTTCGTCGTTGTGTTTGATTGAGTTAGAGCAGAAGCCATTATCACTATGGGTGTGACCTTGGAGGTTCCTAAGAGGAGCGAGAGCTTTGGAGCCAAGCCGCCGTCGACTAAATCACCATTCAGGTCACCGATGAGTCGCATGTTATCGTTCAAGAGGATGCTTATCAGAGACTGGAAAGCAAACCTTTCACCATTGGCAGGAGGCAACGGGTCTAGGAGTAAGAATATGAGATAACAAAGGATGGAGGAGGAGGAGAGGAGACATAATGAAGTTGGGATGTCGACGAAGAGGATGTTAGTTCTCTATGTGTGTTTTGATGATAACAAACAATTGTAAGCAAAATGTAGTTAATGATTTAAGTAAAAAAATGTTTTTAACTTTATCAAACTTAAATCAGTAATTTGCTGTTAAATTGACTCGAGTTTAAGGTTTTCAAACTCAAGTCAAGCCTTTTGAAAACTCAATTAAAATATGCTTAAACTGTCAAATATTTCTGAATGCAAGACTGTAAATTAATTAATTTGAGATACTAGGTGCAAACTTTTTTTCAGAAAGCAGTATATAACTTAATCTAAATAAATAAAATGCCTCATCCCTCTAATTAGAGGGACAAGCACATAAGGACAAGCACCTTATGTGGGAACCAGTTTCCCTACCTATCTTGGAATAGGTAGGGAGAGCTCTTCAAGATCTGGACAATCCAGATTTTTTTTTTTAACTGTCAATTTTTAAATGAAAAAATAATTTTAAAAAATATGTTAGTTGAAAAATTATCTTTATTTTAGATTCTCTACCTATTAAAATAATTATTTTAAAAAAAATAAAAAATAAAAAAATTAAATCGGATCGTCCGATCCCATCTGGACAATCGAGATGGGAAGAGCTCTCCCAACCTATTTAAGTAGGAAACCGATTCCCCTTATGTGCTTCCACCTCCGGTGGGGGTCATTGGTGTCGAGCTCCTACACCGCGCCCACCAACCCGAGGCGCTTAAAATAAAAGTGACAGTAATAATGTCTTTTCGTAACATTTTAGAATTTCAAAAGGGAAAATTCATCTTGGGGCCCTTTTTGGGAAAAAAATCTCAAAAAGGGCCTCAAGATTGAAAAATCCCAAAAAGGGCCCTTGGGCCCTTTTCGGGATTTTTAATCTCCCCCGACAACTAAATCAACCAAATTAACAACAAAATCAATACCCGTTAACAACTAAATCAGTCACATTAACAACAATATTTTAACAACTAAATCAGTCACATTAACAACAATATCAGCCTCGGTTAACAACTATATCAGCCATATTGACAACTCACGCAGATTCTGAAAATCCCAGAAAGGGCCCAAGGGCCCTTTTTGGGATTTTCAGAATCTTGGGGCCCTTTTTTAGGATATCTTTTTTTCAAAAAGAGCCCCAAGATGGATTTTCCCATTTCAAAAGCTGCAGATTGGGATATTGTTGAAAGTCAGCATCGTATTTAGTCATTTTTATATTCTTAAATTTTTTTTTAATCATTTTCCCAAATCCAAAAAGTAAAATATTCTTTTGGTGACAAATGGCAGGACGCCAATAAGAAAAAACATATAATTCTCACTTAGACCGTACCGAGCAACTAACTTTCACCCCACAAAAAGGGGTATTGGATGTGTCCAGCATGATGGGTTGAAAGCTCCCATACCTTTAAGACTAGAGGGTCAAAATATGGATAATCAGCGTGACCTCGCTAAGTAAAACACGTTGGCTCAATAAAAGAAAAAACAGGAAATGGCTACATCAAAAAATTATCATTCTGTAATAAAACCCATTTAATACAATTGATATCCAATTATTTGGTAACCGATCTGTAATTTTGAGCATCACTGAATTGAAATAGGGATATATTTCTCAATTTTAATTTTTGTTTATAAGGTCCAAATTTACAATCTTATTTTATTTAAGAGAACTAACATTTTTATTTTTGTCATCCAACATTAGCTCTACGAATTATATTTTTGGGGTTTTTCTCTTTTGAAAAGGTTTCGAACGCTTTTTTTTTTATAAAAAAAAAATGTATATTATTATCTTGCGGTATTCAACACTATTAACTGGTATAGATTCTCTCACAACCTTTTACTACTATATAATTAAGGCATTTTTAACATCTATTTTTAGGACCCTAAGATGACTGTTTTCAAGGGGTAGTATATGTGAGCATTGTTAAAAATTTTAAAATAAATGTATGTTTTTAGACGGTCGTTGTAAGTCTACTTACAATGGCTGTTTTTTGAAAACTAGTCATTGCAAATCATTTTTTTTTCCAAATCTGGTATGGATGTCTGAAGCATATACTCAAAATCCATCCTACCAAAAAGTTAGAGGAATTGGAGAAGATGAAAAGAGATCTAAAAACCATCAACGTTTGTTGAAGGCAGAAGGAAGAAATTGAAATTGAGAACCAATTAAAGCAAAAATCACTAGAGAAAATCGATAGAAACCACATCAGCTACAAAATAGTTATAAATGAGCTTAGATCCAAATCAAACTCAAAAACACAAAACAATATCGAAAATCATATCTAGAGTCACAAACCAATAAAAACAATACATATATAGTCAACATGGAAAATAAATAGTGGAATTGGAGAAGATGAAAAGAGATATGAAGATATCAAAGCAACAATAGGAGCCAAGAAAATAGAGAATAGATATGAGAGAAATGCAACGAGGAAGCACAACGACAGCATATCAGAGGAGGAGTGCTCAATATGTTTGTCCAAGTTCGAAGAGGGCGCAACAGGTTGAGTTTTGCCCAAATGCAGACGCCACTCGGCCTGAAGTGATGATTCGTGAGTAATGAACCAAAAATTCCTAAACTAGGGTCCACTTCTAGGTTGTACTTGGAGTGTCAGCACGAAAGGAGGGATGAAATTCGAAGTGGCCGCATGGTTTGTTCGTCGTCATCTTTGATTGAGTTAGAGCGGAAGCCATTGTCGCTATGGGTGTGACCTTCGAGGTGCCCAAAAGGAGCAAGAGCTTTAGAGTTGAGTCGCCGTAGGCTCAATCACCATTCAGGTCGCCGATGAGTCACATGTTGTCGTTCAAGAGGATGCTTAGCAGAGATCAGAAAGCAAACCTTTCACCATCGGTGAGAGGCAACGAATCTAGGAGTGATATAACGAAGGATGGAGGAGGAGGAGAGGAGATGCATTGAGGTTGCGATGTGGACTAAGAGGAGATGAAAGAAAAACATAAAAAACCATTACATTCAACGTCTGGTTTTTGAAAAAAATGACGTTGAATCACTACTACAAATAACATCTATAACATCTATTTATTTGGCCTTTTAACGTCTAAAAACGTGGGGACACCTATCTGGGAGGCGTAGAAAGTGGAGACTTACGACATACAAATTTGTTTATGACGCCATAAGTATTATTTTTTTTAAAAAAACCCAAAATAGACCAAAAAAGACGGATTTCGATCTAGTGCACTTGCAAGCCAGAAACAATGGCGGATTTAGAGATCGAGAGAGGCAAATCTCACCCACAAAATTGAAGAAACTAAACAGATTGCATAAAACAAATCGCAAAAACGCAAAACAGTACCTTCAAAACAAATCGCAAAATAGATTGCATAAACATCTTCAAAACAAATTGCAAAAACACAAACTCTCAGCCACGCCATCGGAGTTGAAATCGAAGGAGCGTCCTCACCGTCCTCATGTTCCCCATCGTCCTCGTTGTCCCCGTCGTCTTTAACAGATCTGAGGAGCTCGATGGGAGTAGAGGAGCAAGCATGAAGGAGATCTTTGTCCTTCGCGGTGCAGATCTGAACCCAAATCCTGACGATGAGTGGGTGTGAGTGTGTGGTCGGGTGTGACTGAGAGCTGAGCGAAGATGGTTCCAACTGAGCTGAGCGAAGGCTAGAATGATTTATGTGTGAGTATGAAGGATGTGGACGGGAATGGGTATGAAAAGAGAGAGTGGGTGTGAAATGTTTGAGGCCATCAAGAGTTTCAAATGATAAGAATGGGTGTGAAAAGAAGAGTGGGTGTGAAAAGATTGAATTTAAAAACTACTAAGGCGTCCTAAAATTAGGATGCCAAAAGTAGTTCTTTTCGTGTCCTAAATATTTTTAGGACGCCAAAAGTATTGTTTTTTGTGCCCAGAAATTCACTTGTGATTCCTAAAATTAAATTAGGACGCCAAAGTAACGTTTGGCATCCTTTTCAAAAATTAGGACGCCAAAACCCTCCATATAATTATAAAAAAGCCACCACCTTTATTTTTTTACTTCCATTTTTTAAAAAGGGCGTTGTTTAGGAATGTCATATCTATTTTTTTGTAGTAGTGAATGTACCTAAAAAACTAAACTAGGTATACATTGAACAAACGTTTTTAAAAACAAACATTAAATGTACCTTAAGAAAATCGGATATGCATTAAACGTCTATTTTTTTTTTTAAAAAAAAAGGGACATTGAATGTACTAAAATAATTGGATATATATTCAACATCCGTTTTGTAAAAACGGACGTTAAATGTACACTTTCAACGTCTATTTTTTAAAGACAAACGTTAAAAGTAGTTATAAAAATGCCACCACTTATTTTTTAAGGTCTATTTTTTAGAACTGGATGTTTATTGGGGATGTCAAATCCCTACTTTATAATACTATTGGTGAAGACTCCAAGAAATATAGAATAGTTTGGAGCAGAAACTTTAAAATACACAAAGAAAAGAAAAAAGATGGTATCCATTATTTGGAAGTTGAATGACGCGTAGGATGCCTCTTTTCTGACAAAACTAGCTTCCACGTAAATTGATAGAATTGTTCTCTAATTTAATACTATATTTGTTCTTAATTGTAAAACCTGATTGATTTTTTTTTTAAAATAAAATAAAATTAAAGGAGCTAAGTAAGTTACTTAATTATATCATATGTTGTGTATCCTTATATTATATATTAGTTTATTAGTCAAACTAATTATTTTAGAAAAAATAAATTTAAAAATATTCTAAAATAATTTAATTAGTTTCTTCAGTTTCTTCAAAAAAGTCAACTTAGTCTTATAATTAGGACCGGAGGGAGTATCATTATTAGTTATTGTTGTGAAACTCGTGAGTTAACTCTCGAGTTTACCATTTTTACGTTTCTAGTTTATAAAAAGAGTCAAGTCAGTGGTAAACTCATGTTAGTTGTACACTTGGTTAAACTCACGAGTTTATACACCGAATTTATCATTTTTACGTTTCTAGCTTCAAAACCGTGTTAACTTACTCTTAAACTCATATTAACGTTTTTTATTTGATCATGCTCAACGGCTTTACATATAAATTTTATAGAATTTCTTTTTGGTTAAATATGATCCATGATGAATGTTGATACATTTAATTTTAATTATTTGGATTTAAAATATATTTAAATTAAATTGTTGTCATTTTTATATTTTAATTATTTAATTATATACTAGAAATACCTATTTAATAATAAAATAAACTCTTACAATTTACGATACGAGTTTGTTTAAACTCACAAGTTTGACAACCTTATTATTAGTAATATAAAATGTAAATCTTTTTTTTTTTTTTTGAGGAAACTGATAACAAGGAGTTAATTCATACAAGTTTTTTCTTATAAAAGGTTAGATACATTATATTTGTCAAACTTAGTAAAATTGAAGGTTCCAGACAATCCAAGGGTACGTAGTACTATTTAAAAAATAAAAATAAAAATAAAAGCTATATATGTTCACATCTCTCACTATATCAGATAGTAACTTTGTTGCCAACCCATACATGTCGCATGTTTGCTTTCCCGCTTTGCATCTATCTTGTCTAAAGAATAAAGTCATATCTCCGTCTAATTTTTATTCTGATTTCTGATTGGAAATTTAGTTTATTTTTTCCATGCCAAAGCACTACGTCAATCTTATCTAATGCTCTTCTAATTATTCATATATTCCGTTTTTTTATATATATAAAAAATTCCTTGGGCCTGTAGTGACTATTATAATTAAATATATATGGTCCATATAATTTCACTCTATTCTTAATTAGATCTTAGCAGTTTTTTCTTTCTAATTTCGTCCTTACACTTTTCTTCATCATTGATATTGGTCTGTATACTCATATTTTGTTAATTTGTAAGAAAAATGATATTAGTGGCTGATGATGTGACTCTTACATAGCATATATATAAATTAATTTTATTTTGCAACATAAATCTAAATGAAACCAAAATCAACCAATTTACATTTTTTTATTTTAAAAATCTTTATTGTGTTAAATTTTGTGGGAACTTATATATGTCGCTTAATCAGCATCCACATCAGTCCCTAATTACTAGATTATGAGTATAGAGAGTAATGCTTGGGAAAACTGTAATAACCAATAAAAAACTACAGGCACCCGATTACATATAAGATAAGATTATAAAGAATGACAAATTAAATTTTCCTTTGAGAATTTTAGCTTTAATTGTATGGGTTTTTTTTTTATATATATATATATAGTTCATGCATAGAGTCTAATTAAAGTATCAACGATGAATTTTATAATCTGTGAATGATATGAATTATAGCTTTTATGTTTTATTTTGGGTTATTCTCATCGTTAATCATTATAGTTCAATCAAATTTTGGTGTAAGATAAAAATTTTAGAACTTTAAAAATATTTTCGCATCTTAGTGAAATCAATAGATATGAATTGTAAATACATAAACAGTTATTCAAATCATATATGCTAGAAATATAAGAGCTTATGAAAGATAAGATGCAAACCGTGATTTATTCTGGTTTAATCTAATCCTTGATGACATACGTCTAGTTCTCGACTTTGCCTGAGATTTTCAATCTACTATGTTCTTGTTCGGTCAGGGCACAAGAAAAGCCTTTACAATCCCTCAAGTTGGATAGGTACTTGAGAACCTTAACAATCTCAAGCTTGATCTCCTACTTGAGGATCACTCCCCCTTACAACTTGTAAGGTTACAATCTATTTCCATCCAAGTTTAATCATATGTAGTCTTCATATAAACTTGATTAGTAATTATTATGAATGATTAGAAGCAATATAATCAAGATCTAAATGAGTGTGAAAGAAAATCAAAAAATCTGAGATGATGATTAAAAATTTGTGAACAATATTACTCGAGTGATATTGCTAGTGTCGTCTCATCACTGGAGTGATGCGTAGTGATCTTTTGTTCTTATGCTCTTTCACTAAAGGGTTAGTGGTGATTGATTTTGAAAATAGCATAAGATCATTAGAGTGACTAGGCTCCACTAGAGTGATCTAATGAAATAATTATGTCACTGTCAGGTAACTGGAAAGTGATGGCTTAACTTTGCAAACATTACCAAGTGACCTTATTGCACTCGGGTGATTCATTCATCACTGTCTGGTTACTAGATGGTGATTCAGAATTTTCAAGCATCACTTGAGTGACATGTCTCTCACTCGAGTAATCAATCAAAATTTCACAGAATCACTCAATCACTTTCTAGTACCTTGGTAATCATGTAAAAAATAGGACATCACTAGAGTGATCAAATATCACTCAAGTGATCCTTCAATTTTTCAAAGAGATCACTAGCTGGTGATAAGGCACATCACTAGAGTGATCATTCATCACTTGAGAGATGAAGAAGGATTTTCGTTGAATACTTCTAGGCTGATGATTTGGCACAAAGATTAAATTCTAGTGGGCATAACTCTTCAACTGTAACTCCAAATTTAGCAAATGACCGAATGCTCTTTAAGTATTTTTTTTTCCAATGCAACAAGAACCAATTCCAAATTCGTTGTCTTCCAAACTTTATGATAAAATCAGTAGCTATTGGTCTGGAACACAACATTGATTTCAGACACAACATTTCAAAGTTCATATTACTTTCATCTGAAACTCTTTGAATGCCAAATTAATATCCATAAACCACATTTAGAGTCTAGTTTCATATGAAATAAGTTTCACCTCAATCGGATTTATAGTTTGAGAGATATGACCAAATTACCAAACATTTATCGTGCTGAACGAAAATATAGATAAACAAAGTGTGCGGAAATATGACCATCACTCGAGTGGAACTTCCTTAACTCGAGTGAAACATGTAGAAATAACTTCTAAAGATGCAACTCGAGTGAAGTTGATATGACTTCCATATAAGACACTTTAACTTCCGATTAAGTCATTCTAACTTCCATTTGATAATAGAGATTTCCAATATCAAATCTAAGAATTTCAATATTGATATTCTCATTATATTTTGCAAGTTCTTCTTTCTTAATCTCTTCTCTTCTTCTTATTGATTATTCTCCAAAATCTTTTTGATAACTCATTGCTTTCTTGACTAATACCTTCAATCTCTTTCTTCTTCTTCTTCTTCTTCCTCTAGATCATTCTCATCAATCCAACTATAAGTTCTTTCTTTTCATGACTTCTCCCCACATTTGTTAACTTCTTTGTTCAATAGCTTCTTAATCTTCTTCTTGATCATTCTTCATAATTTAACTTGATATCTTCTAATCTTTACTTGACTAATCTACAAGATATATTTCACATTAAACATAGTAGTTATTCAATGTATATGATAAATACATTATGTAAACTTTTTACTCTTAATATTAAACATCTATATTTGACATCATCAAAACAAATCATATCCAATAGATGTTAAATATTTTATTAAAATCACAATATTATATTTTTTTGTTTATTCAGATTGTATCTAGATATATTCATTGATTGATCATATAAAGGATATACTAGTTTATTATTTTGATCAAATTAAATATTCTAGATATAATATAATTATTCTAAATATTATCGGCTTGCTTTAAGTATTATCAAATTAATATATTTTGGATAAAATATCTATTGATTATGTCCCGCACATGATTTGAATAAAGATTTGATTTAAGATTACCTACCTAGTGCTAAACTATTACAAGCCTTGACGGGAGGTTATGGATAGCATAGGCCAGGTCTTAGAGTAGTAACATGGAAAATATGTACTTACTTCTTGAGGATTCCCTAATTGGTGGCGGCTATTCCCACACCATCACTATTCCCACTTTCACATTAGAAGAGACCTTGATCCTTTTTTACTAATTGTATTCTATGTTTTCAGTTTACGATGATTGATCATCATTATATGGATTATAGCTTCATATCATTTAAGCATGGCGAGATGTGTTTATAATGTAAAGTCTTCCGTTGTTACTATTTGTTGCATAATTCATATAATGTATTTAGGAATTATCATTGTATTTATTCCTACACAATTAACTTAAGATTACAAGTGAGAATGTGAGATGAGACATGCCAATTTCTACTTATTTTTTTTAGTTCTATAATTCATTATAATTATTTACATTGTCTGAATTTTTCTTTCCTATTTCTTAGTCTAAATATTAGTGGAAACCGGAAAAATTACGTAAGAAGATCATGAAAAATCTGAAGGGCCCATATACTACCAAAATCCTTTGAGCCCAACATAGACTTAGATGGCTCATTCCCTCTCGTTCGGCCTTCATTCAAATGGTAAGACACACACGCACTGATTATCCATTTTTAAATATCGTTGTTTTATTCTCTTTTAAAGTGTTTACTATTTACTCGTGTGTCACTGTTATTATGATGATAAAATATAAAATTAATCATAACCATACTACTAATTAATATATATATATATATATATAGAGGTTACAATTCATCATATTTTATAAACTTTAGGTTAAATTATGGGGAAAAGATTAACATTTTTTCTGAGGGAAAATCCCCATAAGATGCATTTTGGATTTCAAAATATCCAAAAGGTCACAAGAATAAGCAAAAGAACATATAGGGAAAATGGTAGAAATATTTTACCAAAGAAAATGGTAGAAATCAGGGGATTTTGAAGTGTTGGTACTTTTACAAAATTACCTCTTAGATATATATTTTTTTAAATGATAATCTTACCCCTGGCCTGCCAGCCACTGGAGCTTCACTGCTCGCCAGTCACCGGTGACAGACCTTTGACGGCCAATACCTACCCTGTTTGCCAAGCAGCAACTAGTGCTTCGACAAGAAATTTTTTATAATATGCAATTGACCACACTTCAATAGATATTTACCATTTAATTTATGACATTTATTACTTCTTTTAACAAATTTTAAATTTGAGGAATTCAATAATTGGATGGGGGTTGTGGGAAATTGACTACACTTTTCAATTCTCACAAGAGTTTAATGTTTTAAATGTCATTGAAATGGTAAATACCTTTACTAATATTTTTATACACGTTACAACTATAGTAAATGATTTAAAATATTACTTTCTTACTTATAAAAATTGATAAGTGTAGTCAACTTCTTACACCTTCACTCAATTAGTTGAATTTTTTCAAGTTTGAAACTTGTTAGAAGTAATAGTAAATGATATTTATATACTATTACAAATATTGTAAACCACATTACAAGTGTAGTATTGTTTGTTTATGTTTATGTTTATTATATTAATTATTTTTAAATTGATTTATTGATTTTATAATTGTAACATTTGAATAATAATAATAATAATTTCTAATAAATAGAATAACATTTTAATTTATTAATTTATTAATTTTTATAATTATGAATGTTGTCAACTGTGTTACAAGTATAGTAAATAGCTATTGAAGTGTGAACAATTACATTATAAAAGTAGTAAATTGCATGTGGCCAAAGCTTAAGAACCAACTTAGATTTGTTTTTGAATGTATAAATCAATCGTTCTTCGTGGCTCAATGGTCATCAACCTTTTGGGATCCAAAAGGGTTGGGGGATCAAATTCCCCTTCAACACACCCTTGACACCAAAATTTCTTGTCGGTGGCTGGCTTGCATGTGGCTAACTTGTCCTTTATTAAAATATATATTGGCGGGGCAATTTTGTAAAAGAACCAATACTTAAAAATTATTCATTCCTACTTTTCTTTATCCATTCTTTTGCTTATTCACCTAATCTTTTGGGGATTTTAAAGTTTAAAAGGTATTTTATGGATATTTTCCCTTTTACGAAGACAACTTACCACGCTTTTTTTATAAAAATTAATACTGAATTTTTGAAAAATTATTATTGAAGTTACTTGAAGTTATAATTTTGATCTCTAGCAAAGGATTATAACTGTGTATATTCTTTAATCTAAAGTCTAGACATTTAAAATATGACTCTCCTAAATAAAATTTTCCTTCTAAATATTGCAGAATCCATACTTTCGATGTTGCGTTTTCTTTTCCTTTTTCTCCCTTGTGTCCATAAGCTTTTACACATTACTTTCATTGCACTTTACTGAGTGGCTTTACTCAATCAAATTCTTTGGTCGTCGGTTGCATTGTACCACACATATTACATAATCATTGACGAAGACTTACGGGGGGGGGGGGGGGAAATCCCTGAAAGCAAATTTTGCGAGCACACAAAAATTAAATAATACCAACTTGGGACACAAATTAAAGCAATAAAAAAATATTCCATAATGTCATAATGCCAACTCTGCCAACAAAATTTGACCAAAAATTAAGAAATAAAATAAAGAATGGAGCAAAATCCTCCACTAGATCAATCAATTCTCCATCTAAAACATGACGCTTGTATTAGCAAGTTACACGTATATCGCCATCAGATTCAGTGTATATAAGCAGACAGAAAATGCGCTTCTCTGCACAGAAGAAGCAGCTGTGAAATCCTAAAACCATGGGGTCTCCAAGTTCGCTATTCTTGGTGATTCTTGTGTTTTCCTTCTTTCTAGTTTCATCAGCTACTTCATTTCCAATTCAGAAAAAATTCACTCGTTGTCTTCAAGCAAAATCTCAAAATTCAATCCCATTCGCCACATCATTTTTCACTCCTGACAATTCTTCGTTCACTACAGTTCTCGAATCCACAGCTCAAAATCTAAGGTACTTGCTGCCTTCAATGCCAAAACCTGAATTCATATTCACTCCCTTGGACGATTCTCAAGTTCAAGCTGCTGTGGTTTGTGCAAAAAAGCTCAAGATCCACATGAGAGTACGTAGCGGAGGTCATGATTATGAAGGTCTTTCTTATGTTTCTCTCATAGAGGAGCCATTCATGATCTTAGATCTCGTCAAGCTTCGTGCCATCAATGTCGATGTAGCACGAAACACCGCTTGGATTCAAGCAGGTGCTACCATTGGAGAAGTTTACTATAGAATTTCTGAGAAAAGTCAAGTCCATGGCTTCCCTGCTGGCCTTTGCACAAGCTTGGGCATTGGAGGTCACATTACCGGAGGTGCATATGGCTCTATGATGAGAAAGTATGGCCTTGGAGCGGACAACGTCATCGATGCGCGAATTGTGGATGCTCATGGCAACATTCTTGATAGAGCAGCCATGGGCGAGGACTTATTTTGGGCTATTAGAGGTGGAGGTGGTGGAAGCTTTGGGATTATTCTATGGTGGCAGATCAAGCTTGTTCGAGTTCCACCTACAGTGACAGTTTTTACTGTTACTAAAACTTTAGAACAAAATGCAAATAAAATTCTGTATAAATGGCAACAAGTAGCACCAAACATTGATGAGAATCTATTCATGAGAGTCCTAATTCAGGTAACAAACTCTAGTGTTGCAGGTAAAAAAACTGTTTCAACTTCTTATAATGCTCTTTATCTGGGTGGAGCCAACAAGCTTCTTCAAGTTATGAAGAAATATTTTTCAGAATTGGGCCTAACCAAGAAGGATTGTTTGGAAACAAGCTGGATCAAATCTGTGCTTTATATTGCTGGCTATCCAAACAACACACCCCCAGAAATTCTTCTCCAAGGGAAATCCAGTTCCAAGGCATACTTTAAGGCCAAGTCAGATTTTGTGAGGCAAGTGATTCCTGAAACTGCATTGAATTCTCTGTGGAAAGTGTTTATGCAGGAAGATGGCCCTTTGATGATTTGGAATCCTTATGGAGGAATGATGAGCAAAATCCCTGAATCTGCAACTCCATTTCCACATAGAAATGGAACACTTTACAAGATACAGTATTTAACAGGGTGGCTAGATGGAGAGAAGAATATGGAAAAGCACATGAATTGGATTAGAAGATTTTATTACACCACGAAGCCTTATGTTTCAAGCTTTCCAAGAGAAGCTTATGTGAATTACAGAGATCTTGATTTAGGGATGAATCAGTTTAATGAAACAAGCTTCCTAAGGTCAAGTCTTTGGGGATACAAATATTTCAAGGATAATTTTATAAGGTTGGTGAAGGCTAAGAGTAAGGTTGATCCAAGTAATTTCTTTAGGCATGAACAGAGTATCCCACCAATTAAAAAGAAGATATGGTCAAACTACTGAATATTTTTGTAATAACGTACTCTTGGTTTTGTGTTTGTTGTTTCAATGTGACAACAATGGTTAAGCCTTGTTTAATTGATTCCCATGGTGATGAAAGTATAAACGGATCTTTATATATTGTGTGCTACTCACTCTTCTACTTATAGTAAAATTACACAAATTTTTACAATGTGTTATATTATTCACTGCTTGTAAATTATATGGCTTAGCTTGCTGTGCATATGATATTTTACATTTTTGTAACTTTTTTTATTGGTTTTCCATTTCAATAATTCTATAAATTTGAATCTATTTTAATATTTTAAATTTGGGTTAAGTAGCAAATCCACCCCAGAAGTATATACCTAGGAGCAATGTTGCCCTGAAAGTTTTTTTAGGTTCAAGATCACCCCATAAATTTTAGAACATAGCAATGTGGCCCAATACCGTTAAAAAAATAATGTTGATTGTTAAAAAATTCACGTTAACCGTTAACTTTTTAATAGAAAATGGCAACGTTGTTACTTTTTAAAACTTTTGGGGTGACATTGAACCTGAAAAAACTTCTAGGGCAACATTTCTCTTAGTAGTATACTTAGGCATTTACTACTTAATCCTTTAAATGTTATATGCTAAAATGCATATGATATTTTATATTTCTTACATTTTTTATTGGTTTTAATTTCCATTGATAATTGCTTCTTTGAAACAAATTGTTAGTTCTCTAAGGGTTTTGATGATCTCCAATAATTGTAAACAAATCATGAAATTTTACTTTCAAATGTTGTAAAACTCACCGTCGAGCAAAACTCGAGGTTTGCACGAAACCTCGAGGTTTGGCCTTACAGAGAAGAACTCAAGGTTTCTGGACTGAGCAAAACTCGAGGTTTTCAGAGAAAACTCGAGGTTTCATAACACAGAGACTTCTCAGCATTTTCTGGAAAACGCAAAACTCGAGGCTTCTGGTAAAACCTCGAGGTTTTGACTTATAGAGAGTCTCCTAAGTTTTGAACACTTGAAAACCTCCAGTTGTGATCCAAAACCTCGAGCTTCTGTTTTAACATGAAAATTCCAGGTTTCACAAGTTTTGTGAAACCTTGAGGTTTGGTAAGAAACCTCGAGGTTTTGACCTGCCAGAGAAAGCTCATGTTTTGGTCAGTTTTTCAGAACCTCCAGTTTTGTGAAAAACCTCCAGGTTTGAGTCTAGTCCAGTTTTCTCAAAATTGTGAAAACTCGAGGTTTGAGGACAAACCTCGAGGTTTGTCCGAGCAAAGAGCATCTGCGCTTTCCCGCTTTGGAAACCCCCGATTTTACTTCAAAACCTCCAGTTTTCTCGCTTTGGCCCAAAAACTCAAACCTTTCACACTTGAACCAAAACTCGAGGTTTGATGAGAAACCTCGAGGTTTTGCCAACTCGAGAGTACTCTTGCTTTCCTCTGATTTAGAAAACCTCCAGTTTCCCAGAAAACCTCCAGGTTTGCCTTGTGTAACATCCCATTTTCAAAAGCAGTATAATTTTTTTTCTCATCAGAGTAGAGCATCGGAGTGATTGAGTAACCGATACTTATATTCAAAATGTCGTAAGTCTGGCTGATTACAGAAGCGGTACATTGACCGAGTGTTTTCAAAAGTAAATGACAACAGAAGAAAGTCTTCAGCCGGGTCTCTGTGCATCCTGCTTGCCTTTCTCCTGGTCCGGTCCCTCTTCCGAACCCGACGCTATGTTAAGAGCCGAGGTTCAATGCCCATTGAACCTCGTGTAACGGTTAACCTCATGTTTATATACACCACATAGACAGTATATGAGCACACTAACAAGCATATCCCAACATCATATAAGCCCCCTGGCAAATATGTCGCACTTAGCAATCGTTCGCACTTAGCAATGGTTTCGCACTTAGCATTTCGCACTTAGCCAACGTATCCCAACACCCAGCAAGCATAATAACAGTACAATGAGCATACCACAGAGCTATCAACTACCTCACATAAGCACATAGCACCTATACGCATACAATAAACATCATAGTTAGTGTTACAGTACGCGAACGTACCTTCGTTGACGAAAAACGGCACGTTTGACAGAAAACGGTACAGAAAATAGCGGTTTGACAGCGGTACGATAGCGGTTCATGATTACAGATATCCTATAAGGATAATATCATATTTATAAAGATTTGGCATCATAACGGGCATTTTAGGTACAAATTACCATTTTGCCCCGACTCCCTAATCGGCGGGAATTTTTGGAGAGCTTCGCTATTTTGACTCTAATCTTCCAAAATTTTGCCATAACTCTTTTCCCAACATATTTTCGAAATATATATCATATTTAACCCAAAAATATGATATTTACAATATATTGGAATATTAAAGATCAAAACAACATTCCTACTATAACTACCGAACAAAACACCGAAGCTTAAGACTAGGGACCGAAGAACTTACTCGGCCTTTGCTACACTTTCTCTAGAGCTTCTCTCTCTAAAACCTATCTATATATTCGAAATTCTCAAGGGAATTTGGTGTGAAAAACTCAAAGGGAGGTGGTGGCTATTTATAGAAAATCTCCATGGATTTCAACCGTCGGATTAACTTTTCATCAATGGCTAAGATGATGAAGATGTGGCTTCATGTAGACCAAGCTTCCTCCTTCATTCTCCACCACAAAAAATGTCCCATGATGTCATCCTATGTCATCAGGATGATGTCACAGCTTGCTTTATGGTTCTCTACCGATAAAGTTACCCGTTCGGTGCTCAAAACGCGCAATCTTACACAATCTCAAAATCCGGAGCATAGCGCCGAAGGTCTATTCATCCTCTTTAAAACTACTTGGGTTAACTAAATTTTTGATCCTATTAAGGGTATTCCGTTGTCTTGAAGATTTTCGGATAAACGCTGTCGGTTACGGAAATGACTTCTGATAGAACTTGCTTCTGGACAAGAATTCGCTGGTTCGTAATATGTCCTGACCTAAGAAACCTAATCCCTGGTTTGTCACCACGGTTTTGTTTTGTATAGGTTCTCATTTTGACTATCTGTCATTTTCCCTTAAAACCCTGTATCTTAAGTGCTCTCTTGGTTTCATAAATCACTTCGGAGATAGCTCACTCCGAGGTAGAAATTCACCGGTTTATAAAAAGTCCGGATGACATAGGCTAAATCCCTATATTTTGGTGTAGGATTTAATTTCTATCCATTCTCAAATGTCCCGTTGGCTCTTTACGGATATATTATTATTAAATTCCAAATATCTAGATATTATTTGAAATAGCCATAACCCTTTTCACCCTACTTTTTCATTTATTATTTATTTAATTAATAATTTCGAATTTCTCCCCTTAAAACAATTATTTACTAATTAATTTACTTATATCATAATCTAAACAATTAGCCAATAATTACTTAATTAGCCACTTACTAATTTTTGAAATTTTCATAATTAGGATAAATTATTATCTCACAACTATTTTACTGACATTGGTATTTTATATCCCATGTAAAATATTAAAAATCATGGGGCCAAAAAGTGCTTTTAATAATATTATATTTATGCTTCTCTATTTTTCAAGGAAATAATCCCAAAAATTCCTAAAATTAGAGACAACATACTTTCTAATTTTTAGCAAATATTTTATTGCCTCATCGGATTTATCATAATATTTCCAGGCCATTTTCTGCCTTATAAAATACATTTTTCATGGATTTTAGCTCTTTTTCTTTTCTAATTTTCATAGTAATTACCTTAGAAAATAAGATAATTATTACTTATTATTTGAAACCACATATTCACCTATATCCAATAGGTATTATTTACTAAAATATAATATTCCGAGATAAATAATTATCCGGTATTACACCTTGCGCGATTTTTCAAAGGTTTCATATTCAAATGAAACCTCGAGGTTTCTGATAAAACCTCGAGGTTTTGTCAAACAGAGAGGCTGACGCTTTTTGCAGTTTTGAAAACCTCCGGTTTTGGTGGAAACCTCAATTTTGATGTTTTGGACTTAAATCAACTTTACATGCTACAGTCCAAAACTCGCGGTTTGAAGAACAAACCTCGAGGTTTCAACGCGTCTTCGAATTTCAAATTCTACGATTTTGTAAAACCTTCTGTTTGATCTTAATACTTGTCATTATTATTCTCTTATATTCCCAGCCTATGTTTAACCACTTTGTTAGTGAGTTTCAGATAAATTAGAGAATACTTATTGAAGGTTTAAAGCAAAAGCAAAAAGCATGTCAGAACATTAAATGCAAAACCCAGAAAGTTGCATACTTTTGGGTAATTAATAGAGTTGAGACATATTTTGATATATTTATGAAGTCATTATTACTAATTTAAAGAGATTTTATTGAGATTTTAAGAGATATCAATTTGGATGCATTATTTGTGGGGTATCAATTTAAAATAAAAGTTTGAGTTTAGGAAATAAATAAATAAATATATATATATATATATTAATATTATTAATATTATTATTATATAATATTACTTTTCATTTTTTTTAGCGAACCACGTGGACTTCAGAATTACATTTAGAAGATTGTGATTGGAATTGAAATCAAAGTTTTGAATGCATGAGGGCAATTCAAGAAAAACCTAAAAAGCTACAAAAGAGAGGCGCACGACTGGGGATATAATTGATTAACGCTGGGCACGACATCGTTTTATCAAATGAGGAATTGAAGACCTAAATTCAGAATTGAAAAAAGAGGCTACGGGGAGCGAGAGGCGGAGAATTAATGGGGAATTGACGGAAAGAAGTAGACGCGGGATTCGAGACGAAAATCGAAAAAGCGAGGTCCGAGAGAGAGTTAAGCGCCCGGTCACCTTCATCTTCCTCTAGCCGCGGCATCATCCACCACCACGGTCGCCGGCGAGCTTCGTCTTCACGGCCACAATCCAACTTCATCAGGCAGATTTGTTCCTTGGTTCTTTTGTTCGGTTTGCTTTTTAAATTCAATTTTGACTTTGGAATTTTCTGTGATGTTCTGGATTTGTGTTAAAGCCATGTTTGGCTAATTCCTCTTTGCAACCTAGAGTAGCTATGAACTTATAGGTGTGGATTAGACTTTGTTTTTATTATTTAGTTATAATCAATATTAATTTTGGTTACCTAATCTTGTTTAGCTTTGTCTATTTAGTGTCTGATCATCACTGAATATGAATATGAGAATTAGGATTTACCTTGACGAAGGGGATTTTAATTAGGCTCTGAGATTAAGTAATATGGGATTAAATTACGATTTAATTTGCGATTAGGATAGACATATACCTAATGGCCCCATATAATTGTTGAGGAGTGTGTTCGAGATTTATTGCCTCTTGAGTAATTATGTTAGACATAACTAATTTTATTCAAGAGAGGGTTGTAAGTGGACCGACATGCACTTATAACTATCCATGCTCGAGATTAACAAAATTGATATTAAGGTTAATTAATTTAGTGAAAACAAAGTTTATGAAACTAATAAGGGATTAGTGACTCTGGGTTGCTCATTTTATTATTGTGGTAGTTTGTTTGTTTTGATTTTATTTTATTTCCCTTTACTTAAATTCAATCTGGTTTGCTCAATTTAAATGGAGTTGTAAGATTAATGCTTAACCGAAGTGTGTGATACCAAGTCCTCGTGGGAACGATACTTTTCTTATCACTTTATTACTTGGTACGGCCCGTATACTTGCGGAGTTAATAGGCTTAAAGTTTTCCCCTATCAGTAATCCTTCTGCACACGCTTACAAAGGATTAATGTCTACCTACCACATCCAGTAGCTGCTATTCCAACGGATTAATATTCAAGAAGTTAACTCTGATCTTCTGTACAACTGGATTAAGTGAAGAGTAGAGAGAGAAGACCCCAAAGTGCCTCCAACAACCAGATTAATATTACAACGGTCATAATGGAGCATGCAACGGATCTTTAATGCTCTCTTAGTATAAATATAGCAGCATTCAAGTCTTCTCAAACTAACACATCTGCTGAAAACGAAATACATTCAAGTTTCCAACTACTCTTTCAGTTTTCACTTGTAAAGTATCTGTTGATACATTAAGCTTCAGTGTTTATCATCATCCACTCTTAGAGAGAGTTTCTTTTCGTAAATCATTTATTGTAAGGAATCACAAGTCAGGGGACTTGGTGATTGGGTTCATTGATTGCAACTTGTAAGGGGGAGTAAGTTCTAGTGAGAGAATTACTCTTGAGTATAGAGTGTGTAATCAATTGAGATAGTGAAAATCCCAGAGCGGGGATTTCGGACGTAGGTCAAGAGATTGGACCAAACCAGTATAAATCCTTGTGTCTTGCTCTTTACTCTCATCCTAGTTCATCTCTGTTTTTAGTGTTCAAAAACAGAGCATTTCTGAAAAGATTTTTAAAATCCCCAATTCACCCCCTCTTGGTGATTTAGCTCCACGTTCACAAATCACAAGGAACATCACTGTAGTGATCAGGTAGTGATGATATGATAAACAATCTTAGGGTAGTAAGGTAAATTGACAGACAACCATTGCATGTAGTGATCAAGATAGGGTGATAAATCCAACTTAACAACACCGTATACAGCTTGAAGATTTACACATCTTTGGATTGGCAAAATGTTGTAGGAATTTCTTTGAATCTTCTAGCTTATCTGCAAGGAATCCTTTAGGTGCAATCAATACATGTACTTCTTATATGTTTTCTCCTTTGTTCCTCACCCACTGTTTCATGTGATGTTGCTAGTTGTATAGGCACAAATGATGATTCTTCTTGAACTTTGTGTCCTTGCCTTGGTTTAGTTGAATCTTGGTTCTAATTGCTTCATCGAGCATATTGGTCGTAGAAAGAAAACACAAGAATCACAAAGAATAGTGAACTTGGAGACCCCATGGTTTTAGGATTTCATAGCTGCTTCTTATGTGCAGAGAAATGCATAGAGGCAATCTGTATTATCAGATGAACACCTTATACTATTTAGTATTTCATGATTTATATATTTGAGCACACTTTATCTTTCTCGTATTTATGTCGAGCCTATATTTTAGGTTAATATGTGATTAAAGATAAAGGCCCTAGGAATAGAATAGGTATTCACTCGAGGATCTATGATAGAGATCATGATCATGAGGACACTATATGTTGGATATGATTAATTTTAATGATGTATTATATAGACGTCATTATTAAGAGAAAAAAAGTTTACACAATCTATTTATCTCTTACATTGATTAGCTACTTTGTTTAATGTAAGTTAGTCCAAGTTCAATTATAGAGAATGATCAAGAGAGGAGATTGAAGAAAGAAGAATTTGTCAAATATTATGAGAATATCAATATTTGAGTCATTATGATCAAATGGAAGTTGGAATCGCTTAATTTGGAGTTAAAATAAGAAAATTGAAGCTCCATAATAAATAGTAGATAGCTACAGTGATTTTGTTTCAATTTTCCATCTTACTTGAGCCAAAAATACCATTACTTGAGCCAAAAATTGATCTGCTCGAGCAAGAATTGCTATACAGGAGCAGCATGCTCGAATAGCCACTAATTGTGTGCTCGAGCATGATTGTGTTCCAGTGACTCTGTTCAACTTTGTTTCACGTTTCACTATAGCAACGTCTAGTTATTCGATGTTATCTCCTAAACTAGAGATCCGATTGAGGTGAAACCAATTTTGTATGAAACTAGATTTTGACAAAACATGTAAGCCCAAAGGAGTTCGGATGAAAGAAATATGAATTTTGAAAGTTACCACATCAATTAACGTCACATAGTAGACCCAGCTTCGGTATTTTGGGTGCATCTCACAAAATACACATTCAAAAGAGCTGAAACCGGTGGCATATGAAACTAGACTCACAGACTTTCCAAAAACATCAAGATCATGGAAAACAAAGATCAAATGGGAGAGATATAAGTTTTTGAAGTTCATAATCAGTTCAGGATGTTGCAAAAATGTTGGTCCAGAACAACTTCTATTAATCTATTTGAAGCACACTACATACAATGATTTTAAAGTTGATTCTTTTTTTTTGGGAAAGAATTACTTAAAGATCTTTATGGGCATTATATGATTTGCTAAATTTGGAGTTATATTGAAGACGTTATGCTCACTGGAAGTTGATCTATCATATACTAATATTCCTTAAGTCATTTCAGGATGTTGCAAAGATGTTATGCTCATTGGAAGTTGATCTATCATTTGGAGTTATATTCATTAAGTCATTTCTCATTTTAATTATATGGTAGCTACTTCCACAAAATATGTGGCAAATGGAGAGAAACACATCTTATGGATTCTTATGTCCTAGGCATCTAGCAAGGAATCTGAACAAGTTAGAAGAGAGGATGAGCTATGTGGGCAATACAATTGGAGAGACTCATTTACTGTGTTATCTGGCACCAATTCTTGATAGGCAAGTAACTTTGTTTTATCTATTTAAGGCATACTTAGTTTTTTAAGTTAAGAAGTATCATGTTAGGTAACCCCATTTTAATCTATATATGTTATTATAGTTATCATTAGAGTTTGTGTGTTTCTTACCTCTTGATCAACATCCTCTATTGGTTTGATTCCTTTGGTTGCAAGCCAAACGAAGAGATAAAAACAATTTTCAACACGTAAGTTAAGTTATTTGTAAATCATTGATTTTTTACTTGAACAAATAGTTTTAATATCTTCTGCTTTTCATTCTAATGATAGTGCACTCAAAACATATTATATAATGGGTGGGAGGCGGAAAACTAAAATTGCCACCATCAAGTGGTACCAGACTAAAGTAAGTTGCTTAAATTCAAGTTCTTTAATTGACAATCACTTTATATTTGCCTTTATTAATTTTTACCATTTTCTTTTGATGTATAGTGCCATAAACAACCAGGGAAAACTAAGTCCAGATACTACGTTATACTAAATATGTATAACATCATTGGTAGTGGAATTACTTCAAATTTTGAACAAGTGATCTGTAATACCCGAAAATATTATGATAAATATCATATGGCAACAAATACGACAAAAACTTGGGAAGTATGTTGTCTCTAATTTTAGGAATTTTTGGGATTATTTCCTTGAAAAATAGAGAAGCATAAATAAAATATTATTAAAAGCACTTTTTGGCCCCATGATTTTTAATATTTTACATGGGATATAAAATACCAATGTAAGTAAAATAGTTGTGAGATAATAATTAATCCTAATTATGAAAATTATCAACAATTAGTAAGTGACTAATTAAGTAATTAGTGGCTAATTGTTTAGATTATGATATAAGTAAATTAATTAGTAAATAATTAATTTAAGGAGAAATTCGAAATTATTAATTAAATAAATAATAAAAAAATAAAAAAATATTTTATGCTTAGAAAAATAAATAAAATAAATAAAATAAAAAAGAAAAAAAGAAATATCTAGATATTTTGAATAAAATAATAATATAATCGGTAAAGAGCCAACGGGAGATATGAGAACGAGATAGAAATGAAATTCTACCTCAAGATATAGAAATTTAGTCTTTTACCACTGGAACTTTTATGATCCGGTGAAATTCTATCTCGGATTGAGCGGTCTCGAAGTCGTTTCAAAAAACCAACATCGTAATTAGAGTACCGGATAATTAAGATAAGGCAGATAGTGCTAAAAGTGACTTATAGAAAACGCACCGTGTTTTTCAAACCAAGGATATGGTTACTTAGATCAGATCATATTACGAACCAGTTATTTTACGCAAGAAGCTCGGTTCTATCTAAGTTATTTCCGTAATCGAGGCAACGTTTGTCCGAAAATCTTCTACAGAGATAACGGAATACCCTTAATGGGATCAAAAATATAGTGAAACCCTAAAGTAGTTTTAAAGAGAAAGAATGGAACTACAAAACCTAGTTCCCGGATTTTTGAGATTCGGCAAAATTACGCGATTCGGACACCGATCGGGGAAACGCTATCAGTAAGTCAGCACATGACATCATGCATGACATCATATTCTTCTAGAAGGATGATGTCAGCCAAGTAGGTGTAAGGCCAAGATGAAACCACGTGGCGAAGTGCGATCCGACGGTTGAAATCCGATCTAAAGACATTTGATGAAATTCCCACCTTGCCCTCCTCTTCTATAAATAGCAAGCCTTCCTCTTCATTTTTCTCCACCCCTAAACCGCATTCTAGAGAGAAGTTAGAGAGAAGGAAGAGCTCTCAGGGAGTTCTAGCAAAGCCGGGGTAAGTTCTTCTGTCCTTAGTCTTAAGCTTCGGTGTTTTCTTTCGGTAGTTGTAGTAGGAATGTTGTTTTGATCTTTAATCTTCCAATATATTTTAGATATCATTTTTTGTGTGTTAAATATGATATATATTTCGAAAATCATGTTGGGAAAAGAGTTCTGGCAAAATTTTGGAAGATTAGAGTCAAAACAGCGAAGCTCTGGCGAAATTCCGCCGATTAGGGAGTTAGGGGCAAAATGGTAATTTGTACCTAAAATGCCCGTTATGATGCTAAATGTTGATAAATATCATCATTTTAGGATATCCGAGTTAATCGTGCCGCCGTCGTACCGCCGATATCCCGCCGTTTACGCCCGCCGTCAAATTTTAGTTTTTTAGTAAAAGTACCGTTGTACCACCGACAAGGTACGTTCGCGTCGTAACACTAACGCTCGATGTTTATGTTATGCATATATGTGCTAAGTGTCTGTGTGTGTTTAGTTGTTATGTTGCTTGAGTGCATATAGATGTTAGAGTATATCTCGTATTCTTTGGGTGCGATGTGTCCACACTTCCGGGGGCGATATGTGTGATGTGTCTCGCATTGTGTCCACACCGCTGGGGGCGATATGTGTAATTATCTTTGGGTGCGATGTGTACGCATTGTGTATGTGTGAAAATGCCGGAAGCGATGTATCTCGCATTAGTTGTGTATATGTCCGTTAATGTTGTGAACGTCCGTAGTCCATATGTTGTGTATGTAAACATGAGGTTAACCGTTACCTGGGGTCCGTATGCATGGGACCTCAGCTCTTGATATAGCCTCAGGATCTGGAGGACCGAGAACCGAGGAGAGAGGGAAGCAGCACGCATAGGGTCACGTGGACACCATGGAGACAATTCTGGTCGAAGACACATCTGTTGTTATGTTCCTCTGTTGTTATCTTCTTTTGTAAACACTCGGTACAGTGTACCGCTTCTGTAAACAGCCAGAATTACGACATTTTAAATATATGTATCAGTTACTCAATCGCTCCGATGCTCTACTTTGATGAAAAAAAAATTATACTGCTTTTGAAAATGGGATGTTATATGATCATTTCTTCATTCTGAAGTAATTTTCATTTTTGTTTTTGTAAGTGAATTGTTAGTTATTTTATTAAATTGATTGATTTATGTTAACTTGTTCTTTAATTTGCCCATAGATTCTTGGTAATGAGGAACCCTACACAATAGAAGACATTAATATGATCCGAGACATTTTGGCGGGACATCTTCTACAACAGATAGAAGATGTGAAGAGATTGATAAAATCTTTTTTTTTTGTTACAGAGTGTAGTGGTTTATAAATAGTTGTGGACATACTTAATTATATTAACTTGTGAATTTGTGCACATTCTTATATTAACCATATTCAGAGAACTTTTGTATATATGCAAAGTGCTATAATGTGATATCACTTAGTTTTCTTTATTCTCAATTTTGGGAATTTTTTGTTTGTACTTAGTTTTCTTTATTTTATATTATGGTTTTTTATTAGAAAAGGTTGTGGATAGAAAATACCAATTTCATGTTTTTTTTAAAAAAGTTTCAATGTCTGTTTTTTAAAAACTAACGTTGTCTGACTTACAATATTTGTTTTTAATAAAACAGACATTGTAAGTAGACTTACACTTCTGTTTAAAAACAAACGTCTATTTTAAAACTTTCAACGATACTCATATACACTACCCCTTGAAAATAATCGTCTTTTGGTCCTTAAAATGAACGTTAAAAGTGTCTTCTATAATATTTCATCTTACAATCTGTCTTCTTTTCTTCCATCCTACTTTATTCTGGTGCACTTTTGTGAACTCCTTGATTAGACTTTAGTAGTCTGATCATTGTGTGAGCTTCGGTTACGTGAATTCGATCCGACCCGCTGTGCAACTTCTCCTCTCTATATATTATTGCTAACTGTTTTATTAAACAAAAACATACAAAGGACAAACACAATTTTTTCAAATGTAAACCAGAGACATTCACTTCCACACAGAACTAAGCTGGATGAGGAATAAAAGGTTTACAAAAAAGATTGGAACCTAAGAATTAAAAGTTGTCATCAGCTAAGGTGAAGGTTTAGAAAGAAATAATGAACAAAATGCTTAAATTGAGTGTGGTGATAGATCATGTGAGAGCGTCAACGATTTGGTAGCGGTGAGATATCGGGGACAATGACGACTTGAAAAGAGACTGGTGAAAACCTCAACGTAGTGAAGAGTCACCGAGCATGAGTGAGGAGGACTAAGGCCTTGTTTGTTACATGGAAGATTTGAGGAAGGAAAGGAAAAGAATGGAAGTGAAGATTAGGAGGAAATTTAAAAATGTTACTTGTTTGGTATACTAGGGAATGGAAGTTAGTTGAGGGAAAATGAAATGTTTGGTAAGAAGAATTGGTGTTGGTTAAGTGGGAAGATTAGGTGAAATTCTCATAATGCCCCATTTTTTTTTTAAAAAAAAGCAAAGTGAAATGGCAGTCGAGAAGAGGAGGAGCAAAATGTGAAGAGATGGACCAGAAACGCCTGCACAAAGTGAATGAAATGGCAGTCGAGAGGAAGAAAAAAAACACTGTAGAAGAAGGATATTTGGTAGGGAGATGAATACTTAACAGAGAAATAGGAAAGAAAATGACATAGAAGTTGAAGTTCGAACTACAAAATGACACAGAAGTTGAAGTCTGAACCAATCATCACCGTTCAAACTCCCTTGACAGAATGTAAACCAGATCAGCAACAGTTAAGTAGGACTCATAACAACAACAAAAATGAAAAATGCTATACTGACTCATTACATATAACGCAAAACATAAAAGATAAAATAATTTCTCCCTATTCTTCTTCTTCCTCTTCGCTGGAGACCTCTTATGAACGGCCCACCTAGGTGATGATGTGCGTGAACCAGGGCATCGGTAATACACATAAACCAGTAAATCACACGTAATCTCAGTTTCCACTGGGTTCAACTTCTCCTTCGCCTCCAACGTCCACTGTCGTTGCAACCTTCTTCGCTGAGTCCTTCGTCAAGCTCGTCCCTTCCTCGTCATTTTAAACAGGTCTTGTTTTTTCAATGTCTTTTAGGTCTCAATATTTCACTTTCCCGGGAACATTTTAACTTTCCCTCCACTTTCGGAGGGGTTGAACGTTTAAGGGAACTTTCAGCTGCGTGAGAACTCATCTTGATGGAAGACGCCGCGCCAAACATGTATTTTCGGAGGGAACCTTGTTAAGTTCCCTTTCCATCGCTTGAAATCCGTATAACAAACGGAACCTAAGAGACAGAGTGATAGAAGCGACATGAATGTTGAATGAGCAAAGCACAAACCCCCTCTTATCCGTTCAGATTTTCTTTCAAACGACAAGGGCAATTTGTTAATTGAACTATCAAAATTACTCACAATCAGGTCATAGGGAATTCATAATTATTTGATTATTTTGTGAGAATTTTTTATAATTAGATTTTTTTTCCTTGGAACTCTACAGTGGTTTCTCCAATATATTTATATATATAAGAAAATGTTTAACAAATTATAACTCAGGAGCAGTATAACTTATTATTGGAGTCCACATTAGATGCTAAGAATTATATGCTTCTTAGGTGCTAATACCTCTAATTAGAGGTATTAGCATATTTTTTTATATATATTGTATTTATTTATATTTAAATGATATGCTGCTTTCTGAGATGTTTTTTACACCCAATATCTCAAATTAATTAATTTCCAATTCTGCATTTATCTGTAACACCAGTATTATGAAAATTAATTAATTTGAGATATTGGGTGTAAAAAACATCTCAGAAAGCAGCATATCATTTAAATATAAATAAATACAATATATAAAAAAATTTAAAAAAAAAATGCTAATACCTCTAATTAGAGGTATTAGCACCTAAGAAACATATAATTCTTAGCATCTAATGTGGATTCCTTATTATTGTATATAGAAAACATGCCTGGTTGGTGGTTTAATTTCTAAAATAAACAGGTAATATTTGAAAAGGAAAAAAAGAGTACAAATTTTTTTTTTTTTTTGGGGTAAAAAGAAAGAAAGAAGAGTACAGTTATTTGAGCGTAACAAACATTTAGATTCTCACCGGGAACTATTATTAGTTATGCAGTCATTAGATTGCTTGAACACACTTAAAATTTGAAGTCATCTATATGCTAAAACTTCTTGGGCAAATTTACAACATAACAAAAATAACGTAAATGACATATGGACTGCCATCACGACATATTTGATTAATTAACAGTTAAAATTACTTGGGACAACTGAGAGGGCAAAATTGCTCTATTTCAGAAACTTTTGGGGCAAAATTGCCCTCCAAAAAATTCTGGGGAAAAATTGATCCTCGTTAAAAACTTTCGGGACAAAAAAGCTCCTTAACCCTAAATTATAACTCATTGTTGGCATGTTATTTCTCTTGCTAAAAATCACCAATGAATACAAAATTAAAATCTGAGGGGAAAGTCAAAATGATGGGCAATGTTATCATTTCATAGGATTGGTATTGTTTTCACTCAAGATACGATCGAGTATAGTGACTAACAGAAGAAAAGAATGCCTCCACGACAACATATAATTATTACGGGCTATGTTTAAATATCTGAGTCAAAAATTAGGTAAAGCAGTTCTTAGTCGGAATATTATAAGAAAAGAATAGCAGTTGTTGGACAATATAGTTGGAGAATTTTTCTAATTGTTGATTTGATAAAAAAATTTGTATAATAATTTAGCATTATAGATGGATCATAGATCTTCATCAGGTAATCGAATGATAAAATTTTAATCCCAATATCTATTGATCTAGTCCTTAATAGAATATTAATGTAATTTAATTAATTGTACATAGATTAAAAAATTAGTTATGTGTGTGGTGATTTGCCCAAAATATCCTCTTAAATCATTTACATTAAAACTACTTATTGATGCCAATTTCTTAAAAGGATTGGCAAAAAAAGAAAAAGAAAAAAAGAACTTCCTTAACATATGTGTAACCTATAGGGATAGTTTAAAAAATGTATAATATTGAAGTCTTATATTTAGAATCAAATCCAACCCCAAATTAACTTTTATATTAAGGATATAATTTAGTATATTTTATGTACAGTTTTCTCGGAAGGTGAATGTAAATTACAGGATAGCTACAACATTCCAATTCAAATTTTAAAGTATATAAAAGGACCATATGCATAATGCTTCTATATATCTATTCTAAGGGCATATGATTGCTGTTAGTGTGATTAGTGTGTAAACCCATTCCCTAAGTAGAACTAGCAACGTCAAAAAGAACCAACAACAAAAATAATTGCTTAAAAAATTTGTTAAATTACCCGGAGAAATGGAAAACATTAGCGATAAAACAAGAAGACAAGACAAAGCACGCGTTAACAGAGACAGAAAAGGGCAACAGAATAATAATAATAATAAAATCTTCTTTTCATATATAGTAATATTTAAAATGAAGAAACCTAGCAAAACGACATATTTAAAGAACAAATCAAGAAGAAACTAAAGGTGGAATATCACCTAGAGGGGGGGTGAATAGGTGATTATGAAATTCTTTTGCTAATTGCTCAAGAACACTTGAAGCAGAGATAGAGAGAAGAGCAATGAACACAAGAAGTTATCTTGGTTGGTCCAACTCTTGACCTACGTCCAGGTCCCGAAACACTCGGGATTTCACTATCTTGTAACTTGATTACACACTCGTAACTCTCGAGTAATCCTCTCACTAGGACTTACCCCTCTTTACAAGTTGTAACCAAATAACTACGAGACACAATTACACACTCGTAAAACGAAGGATGATCCTCTCACTCTTGGACTCACTCCCCCTTACAAGTTGTAATTGTACACCCACACTTAAGGTTCCACAACCTTAAGATTTTACAACACAATAATCAAATAAGTGTTTGAACTCTCTCACAGAGTAGATGAATAATAAACACTGAAGCTCAATAATATCTGAAGATATATACAGACTATAGATTGATCACTTTGAATGCTTTGTCTGTGTATGTGTCTATTCTGCCATTGATGAATTCAATCCTTCGGGTATTTATAGTACTTGAAGATTGAGGACCGTTGAAGGATTTGAATCTGCCCGTTTGAATGTTTGAATTTGCCCGTTGAAGATTCGACTGTTGGGAATGGCTGTGGAGCGTCTGTGCTTCCTCTCTGTTTTGTCTACCATTTAACTTCATTAAATGTCCGTTGAGAGATTTAAACATCCGCGCCTTCTGCTTATCCATGTTTGAATGTTTCCTTAGTGGAGTCTCTTTACAGGCTGTCATTTGTGTAGTCCTGGTCGGAAGATGACTTAAAATAATATTCAGATGCTTTTGACGTTATGGGCTAGCCTTAATTGGGTTCAGTCTTTGTCTCTGTTCTGCGTCTCTCTTGGTGCTTGACAGCTCATCAAAATTCAAACATTTGTTAAACATATGAAAATCACTCAAAATGATGATTAGTAATATCATGGATAATATTGAATGATGTAGAGGAAAAATTAATTGAATAATCAATCCATTCGATCAATGTTGCAGAGATGAATTTCTGCAGCTGATATGTCATACTCAAGTATCTCATTTGATTCAGATATACCAGAAGCTTTGACATTTGATGAGTATTCAATCCTGAGTACTTCATGAATTTTTCTTGAATACTTGCTGAATATTTTCTCAATACTTCCTGAATGCTTTCGGAATAGTTTCTGAATATTTGAGTATTTATTGCATAATCAATTGATAGAGAATGCTATTTGACTCGAGGCACAGAAAAACTTGGCTCGAGGTATTCGATTGGTAATATTCAAACAAAGAAATCCAGATGAGATATTAACTCGAGGTAACACTTATCTTGGCTCGAGGTAGCTAACTCGAGGCGTCATTCTTCCTTGTCTCGAGTTAAATCATCGTCAAAGCTTGGCAAAGTATTCCAACTGCATAATTACCTCGAGGTGAACTTTCTGCCTGGAGGTAAAAAGTGCTCTCCATTGTTCTAACTCTCTGGTTGGCAATTGACTCGAGGTGAACTAACTCTCTGGTTGGCCATTGACTCGAGGTGAACTCTCTGCCTGGAGATAAAAAGTGCTCTCTATTTTTCTAACTCTCTGGCCATTGACTCGAGGTGCACTTTTCTGCCTGGAGGTAAAAAGCCTTCTCTATTCTTCTAACTGTATGTCTTCAATTTGACTCGAGGTGAATGTGCTGACTAAAGCTAATAAGCTCTTCCAAAGTGTCTATCTCTTCCATCAGACTCGAGGTACATAAATTCCTGGCTCGAGTTAACCAACTCAAGGTTGCATTCCTACTGGCTCGAGGTAACAACTTCAATTGGTTGTGAGCCATATCCGAAATCCGAAGCTATGCTTTGAATTGATTCCGAGAATCAAATATGTCCACTTTCGAGGGCCATATCTCCTTGGTTGGAACTCCGTGTTCTTTGGTTCAACTCTTGATGGAAATCTCTGTGAGTCGACTTTCATATGCAACCAATTCCAGCTCAATCGGATTTGTATTTTGTGAGTTACACTCACAACACTGAAGCTTGGTCTGGACTATGATGGTGATTGTTGTGCCAACTTGTAGAATTCATATCTCTCTCATCTGAACTCCTTTGGACTTGGATTATATATCACAATGATGCATTGGGAGTGTATTTTCATATGCCACTAGTTTCATTTCAATCTGATTTCTGGTTTGGGAGATATCATCGAATTACGGAGTGAGGTCGCCCAAGCTGAACGTGAAACAGAGCTTGCTGAAGGAGCATCTGACTCGAGGTAGCTGAATGCTTGACTCGAGGTAGCCAACTCGAGGTGAAAGTTGTCCTACCTCGAGGTAAATCATTCCAGAGGCAAAAATCACTGTAGCAATCATTTCAACTCGAGGTGAATGGAGTCTTGACTCGAGGCAACTTGTTCCAAAGGTGAAAATCACTGTGGCAAGGTGCTGACTCGAGGTGGGGATGATCTTGACTCGAGGCAACTTGTCCCAGGTGTCCAAAACACTGTAGAAACACCTCTAACTCGAGGCTAGACCCTTGGCTCGAGTTAATTCATCCAAAATGCTTATTTTAACTCCGATTTGAGCCGTTTCAACTTCCATATCATCGTGGGGGCTTCTAGAATCAATCTAAGAACTTGTATAATGATTCTATTAGCAAGTTCTTCTTTCTTTCTTCTCTTCTCTTGATTATTCTCCATCATTAAACTTCACATCTACATTAGATATAAGAATTAGTCAAAGTATAATGTAAATGTAGTGTGCAACATTTTTGCTCTTAAGAATGACATCTATATAAGACATCATCAAAACTAATCAAAACCAACAGAAACCAACGAAACTTGGCAAAAGAACATTATTCCATATCAAACCCATATGCATTCAAAAATTTATCAAAAAGTGAAATAAATACCTGAAAATCGGAAAGACTACGAGCACAAACACAACGACACACTGAGAACACTATATAAATAGCTTGCTAACACGAGCAAACTTTGCAGAAGCACATATGAACAGGATTTGTTTAATTTTAGATAGAAAAAGCACTTTCTACATCAATTAAAGTTGCAACCAGTGAGAAAGTCAACAGTCTCTCATTTTATATGGAAAAAATGCTATCAGTTATGCTTTGTACACCGTAACCACTTGCATAAAAGGCTGTAGAAATGTTTTTTCTTTTTTCTCCTTGTGTGTAATTAAAATCTTTTGTTGTGGTGGTATAAAATGTTTCAATTTCTAACACTTGAAAATTCTGTTTGAGAAGTGGAAAAAATGTAAAATCCTAACATTTGAAATTCTCTTGTTTAGATTGTGCAACAAATTTCAAATCACCATAATCAACTTTAATTTGTACTATTTTGGATTTTATTTATTAAGCAAAATATATCCTTCAGCCAAATTATGCTGATCAATTTCGTTTGGAGAAAATTAGATAATAAGTAGGAAAAAATATATAAACAAAAGCTCAAGAGAAATGATGAACCAAATTAAAATTTTGATTTGTCGTGGTAAAATCAAAATTTCATACTTCTAAGCTCTAAACCAGCAACAACAAGTGAGACACGGAGACCCATTTGACAGCGAAAATCGAAGAAGAAAAGAAGTGAGGAACAACGAAGAACATGACAGAACCAACATGGAAGCAAAAGTGGAGGAGAAATGCACTAGTGAGAACGTACATTTGAAATAACTAAGTTGGATCGAGTATTTCAAAATCTAAAAATTTTAAATTACAAAATTTATTTGGGATTTGGATCTGGCTTCTTTTTTCTTTTCTTTTTTTGTCAAAAGCTATTTATATTATTATTGCAAACTGGTGTAATACATGAAAATAAACTAAAGATGGAATACAAACAAAGCGAAATCAAATACAACAAAAGAAGCCAAATACAAGAACCGCTAATTACCGTACATCAAAGATTTAAGAGTAGAAGTAGAAGCATTGACAAAACCGGCCTCTTCGATATCCAAAGTTAGAAGTGACGTGAAAAAAGTGTTGGTTGTAAAACCCACCTTAACGGACACACCTCCTTATAAGCATTAGCTGCAATTAGAGTAGCTGCACAGATACCCGACTTGGGGTAACGATCAAAGAAAACTCAACCTCAGAAGGAAGAAAACTCATGATATCCTGAAGAACACTTATGCTTCTTCGTTCAAGCAAATATGGTGACCTCGACCATACACCGAACAACACCTCTTGAAATCTTTCCCCAAGAACGCAGATCCAAGCCACCAGGTGATAGTCGAATCTAATAACGTTCAAACAACCATCCAACCAAGAGGATTTATACGAAGATCTCACAAATCTGTTTATTTCTTGAGAGAACAAGAACACCACCACAAAATCCAACACCACAAAAAAGAAACAAAAGATAGATAGCTCTTACCGTCGCAGAACAGTTCTGAAGAATGAGAGGAAAAAACCCGCCACAAGGATGAGAGAAGTCCACAACCGCCAGAAATTAAAGGGAGAAGGCCATAGATCAAAGATATGGGAACTGATCTACCACTCTTACGCAGTTGTGGCATAAAATGATACTCGTCGGCGGCTTGTGATGGTGCCACAAGCCACCGGTGAGAAAGAGATGAAGGAAGGTCGTGAGGCAGAGAAGAGAGAATTCAAATGTTAGGGTTACTAGAGAAAGTGTATGATCCATGGGAAAACTTCGACTTTTTGATCCTTTTGCCCTTAATTAATAAATAAATAACCAAAAGGCCCCTGTGTGAAAACATATCATCATTCTGCCCCTATTTAGTCGATTACAACCTGATATGTAGTCTACTAAACAGTGCCAATTTTTTTAATGCTTTCCCGTGATGTAATTGACTAAGCTACAGTACTTAGTCGATTACACCACGCCAGATCTATTTTTTTAAAACCCAATTTGGGGCAAATCAGAATCCTCATAGTTGATTAAACTACCCAAGCCTCTCCCTCTCAAAATTTTTCCCCAAAAGCTCCTTGAATTCGTTGGTGGGTTGAGAAGGGATCTAAAATTTAGTGGTATTTGCGTTAAGAAGGGATATATATATATATATATATATGAATATGCTTGTCATGAGGTGCCGAGTATCCAAGGGAATAGGGAAAAATTTGCTAATATATGTAAAGATTAACGTTGGGCATGGGAATAACCTAGCTGTGAAAATATATATAGGGAAAAATTTGCTAATATATGTAAAGATTAACGTTGGGCATGAGAATAACCTAGCTGTGAATATATATATATATATGTAACGCTACTTATATAGAAAGGGGAAGAGAAAGATTTTTTCTGTGATATATATATATATATATATATATATATTGTACTATATATAGATCATAATAAATTAATAATAATTAGTGAAATAATAATAATAATAATAAAAGAATAAATAAATAATGATAAATATATTATTTCACTTTTCTCTTTATTATTAATTAATAATTTCCTTTATTATTTATTCCCCTTTTTAATAATAATAACAATATCTAAATTATTATTATTATTATTATTATTATTTCTCTACAATTAATTTAAAATCTTTAGATTAGGAATTTAATAAATCATCGCACCACGTAAAATATGCTTCACTATACATATTATTTTGTAAATAATATTATAAGTGAAATCATATAGGAATTTGTTAGATTAGATCCTATTATGTAGGAGTTTATAAATACTAATAACATAAAAATACATTTTTATTATGATCTATATATAGTACAACATATATATATATATATGTGTGTGTGTGTGTGTGTGTGTGTGTATGTATGTATGGGTTTATCGTTTGTTATGTCACTTGACATAAGGTTATGTCAAGTCACCCTAAAATTACGTCGTTTTGGGAGTTGGGGAAATTAATAAAGAGTGTTTTTGTATTTTGATTTATTATATGAATTTTACTAAAAAAATCCTTCATTAATTCCCCTAACCCCAAAACTATGTCATTTTGAGAGTTCATTAATTCCTCTAATCCCAAAACAACGAAGTTTTGGGGTGACTTAACATAACCTTATGTCAAATGACATGACAAACGATAAACCCATGTATATATATATATATATATATTTCTCTTCCCCTTTTTATATAAGCGGCGTTACACACACACACACACACACACATATATATATATATATATATATTTCACGGCTAGGTTTTTCCCATGTTCAACGTTAACCTTTACATATATTATCAAATTTTTCCCTATGCCCTTGGATACTCGGCGCCTCATGACAACAACCATATTCATATATATATATATATATATATATATAGATCCGAGATCCCTTCTCAATGCAAACGCCACTAGATTTTAGATCCCTTCTCAAGCCAACAACAGATTCAAGGAGCTTTTGGGGAAATTTTTTGAGGGGGAGATGCTTGGGTAGTTTAATCGACTATAAGGGTTCTGATTTGCCCCAAATAGGGTTTTAAAAAAACAGATCTGACGTAGTGTAATCGACTAAGTACCGTAGCTTAGTCAATTACATCACGGGAAAACATTAAAAAAATGTCACTGTTTAGTCGACTACATATCGGGTTGTAATAGACTAAATAGGGGCGGAAAAAGGGTGATATGTTTTCACACAGGGGCATTTTGGTTATGAATTAATTAATTAAGGGCAAAAGGGTCAAAAAGCTGGAAAACTTCTCCTTCCTGGCTCAACTACATGAATTATAAGAGATTTGAGCCAAATCCAGATACCTCCTAACCCAAAAACAACATAAATGTATATTTAATATTTTACTGAAAGAGCTTCCAGTTACTACATTCCCCTATGACTCTCTAACCATATCTTCACAGTGGATGACTCATGACAATGAAGACTTGACTTTGGCATATATGAAATTTAAATGATATTTAAAATAAGTTGAATTATTTTCATTTAGTTTTTTCTTCTCTAATTGTTGTCACATGGACGAAATATTAAAAAATGTGACAACAAATATTCTAAAATAGACTAAATAATTGTTCTATACATTATGCTTTCGTTGTGTTAATAGTAGAACTTAAGATGGAGTCAAATTAATGTATAGTATTATGAGTTGAAAGCTAACAGAAAAAACTTAATTAATTGACTAACATCAGTTGGATTGAGTGGAATGAAATTTATGCCCAGTAAATATGGCCTTAGATTTGTTTCTTATAGCCGAAAAAGTTATCATATTAGGAGAGACCCCTCAACTAGCTAGGCATCAACAATGTTTGTGTGTGTGTGTGTGTAAGCCGATCAACAAAAGAAGGATTAAACATTACTGACATTTATACAACAATCTAGTCATAATTTAGAACTTCAGAACTAATTGATACATACTTATGTTGGTCTCATACTTATTAATGCAACTCTAATCTGACAAGAGAAAAACCATATAAATTACTATAAGATTTTCAGTTGTCTAACTCGTTCTTCTTTCTAATAGGCAGTGGAGGAATGCTCTGTTCTTGCCTAAAGAAATTACTAGGATCAACCTTGGATTTCACCTTCACCAACCTTATAAAATTATCCTTATAGTACTTAGATCCCCAAATTCCTGATCTCATGAAGCTTGTTTTATTCAACCGGTTCATCCCCAAATCAAGGTCTCTATAATTCACATATGCTTCTCGTGGAAAGCTTGAAGCGAAGGAGTCATGAAGTAATAGATTCTCCTAATCCAATTCATATGCTTTTCCATGCTCTTCTCCCCATCAAACCATCTTTGTTAAATATTGTATCTTGAAAAGTGTCCCATTTCGTGAGGAAAGGGAATTGAAGATCGGGATTTTGCTCATCATTCCTCCATATGGATTCCAAATCATTAAGGGGACATCTTCCTGCAAAAACCTTTTCCATAGAGAATTCAATGAAATTTTAGGAATCACTTGCCTCACAAAATCGACTTAGCCTTGAAGTATACCTTGCCACTTGATTTGCCTTGGAGAAGAATTTACGGTGGTGTGGTGATTTGGATAGCCGGCCATGTAAACTACTGATTTGATCCAACTAGTTTCCAAAAACAGTCTTTTTTGGTTAAACCCAATTCGGGAAAACTTCTCTTCATAACTTGGAGGAGGCTATCGGCTCCACCAAGAAACAAAGCATTATAAGAAGTTGATACGGTTTTTTGCTCGCAACACCGGAATTTGTCACCCGAATCAAGACTCTAATGAATAGATTCTCATCAAGATTTGGTGCTACTTGCTGCCATTTATAGAGAATCTTGGTTGCATCTTGTTCTAAGGTTTTAGTAACGTGAAAAAACTGTCACAAACGGGGAACTTGAACAAGCTTTATCGCCACCATAGAATGATCCCAAAGCTTCCACCTCATCCTCCTCTAATTGCCCAAAATAGGTCTTCTCCCATGGTGCTCTATCAAGAATCTTGCCATCAAGCATCCACGATTCGTGCATTGATGATGTTGTCAGCTCCAAGGCCATACTTTCTCATCATGGAGCCATATGCACCTCCCGTTATGTGACCACCAACGCCTAAGCTAGTGCAAATGCCTCAGTAGGAACCCATGGACTTGACTTTTTTCTGAAATTCTATAGTAAACTTCTCCTATAGTTGCACCGGCTTGAATCCATGCTGTATTTTGTTCAATGTCGACATGGATGGCACGGAGCTTGGCAAGATCTAAGACCATGAACGGCTTCTCAATGAGAGAAACATAAGAAAGGCCTTCATAATCATGACCTCCACTACATACTCTCATGTGAACTCTTAGAATTTTCGCACAAATAACAGCGGCTTGGACATGAGAATCTTCCAATGGAGTGAATATAAAATCAGGTTTGGGCATTGAAGGTGACAAGTATCTAAGATTTTGAGCTGTGGATTCAGGGACTGAAGTGAATGAAGCATTTTTAGAGGTGTAAAATGATATTGATAATGGGATTGGATTTTGAGAATGAGCTCCAAGACAACAAATGAAGCTTTCTTGTATTGGAAACGAAGAAGTTGATGAAACTAACACTACAAAAAAATAGACTTTCGGTGGCGACTTTTGGCGGCGACATTTAATGTCGCCGTGAAAGTCATACTTTCAGCAGCGAGAATAGAGTCGCTGCGGAAAGTATGGACTTTCGGCGGCGACAATGTTTGTCGCATTGAAAGACTATCTTTCGGCGGCGACATACACGATGCCGCCGCTGAAAGTATGACTTTCGATGGCGACATAAACCGTCATTGAAAATCATACTTTCAGCGCGACTATTATATATAGCCGCCAAAAGTATGTTAAAGTCTTTTTTTTTTAATGAAAGTCATACTTTCAGCGGCGACTAGTATATGTCGCCGCCAAAAGTATGTTTCTGCGGCGACTTAACGTCGCCGCCGAAAGTCTTTTTTTTTTTTTAATGAAAGTCATACTTTCAGCGGCGACTCTTATTTGTCGCCCAAAAAGAATGTTTCAGCGGTGACTTAAGGTCGTCGCCGAAAGTCTTTTTTTTTTCTAATGAAAGTCATACTTTCAGCGGCGACTATTATTTGTCGCCGCCAAAAGAATGTTTCAGTGGCGACTTAATCTCGCCGCCGAAAGTCTTTTTTTTTTTTTTTTATAATGAAAGTCATACTTTCAGCGGCGACTTAATGTCGCCGCTGAAAGTCATTTTATTTATTTATAATGAAAGTCATACTTTCAGCGTCAACTCTTATATGTCGCCGCCAAAGTATATTTCAGCGGTGACTTCTTGTCGCCTCCGAAAGTCTTTTTTTCTTTTTTTATAATATTTATACAATTAATATGTTTATTGATGTCATTTTTTATGAAAAAATAAATTAATTTTTTGGATCATTGTGAGATAAAGAGAGTTTGAGAAATAATGTGTGTTGTGCATTTGAGAGTGAGAGGAAGAGAGTGATATTTACTAACATGCCATTGTCACATTAATGTTGTTGCTTAAAGTTGATTTTCATTAATAATAGCAAGAGATTGTACATTTTGATGAAAAGATAAACATGATTTTGACTTGAGAAAGTTTTGTCAAGTGCTTTTAAACCTACTTCTAACACATATATTCATTGAAATACTAGTAGAGAGGAAATTGATCTAGTTTTATGTAATGCAAATTAGAGAAATAATCGTAGGCTCCATTTAATCATTGAAGTTAAAGAATCAATTGCAGTTATCACTTTTTCCACATCAAAATTTGTCATGACTCAACTTAATTGAATTCACTAAGCCTCAAATCATTTGCTAATCAAATCCTCGTGGAAACCATATCTCTACTTATCACTTTATTACTTGGCGTGACTCGTGCACTTGTGATAACGAACATGTGTGTATTTGAGAGAGATGATAATTATGTTTGTTGAAAGGTCCTCAAAATTAACCTAACATAATGACTAATTAAGGGTTCATTAACAACTAATTAGTGCCTATCATTTACCAAAAGATACAAAAGTAAATCAGAGTATGCAGAATGAGCCATAACGTGGCAATATACAATCATCCCACTGCTCCTAATCCAAGGGCTTAAACACACGCCAAAAAATCAATCTTTCACAACCAATTTACTAATCATTGATAACTCTTCTAAAACTCTACATAAACAAAATTATAACTTATAATTTCATAAAATTAGAAATATATAAATTTTAATAATAAAATTTGGAATGCTTGAAGGGCGAACTATGACGGGACATAAAAATTAAGGGGACTATTAATTCTCTTTTATTTATTACTAATTAATAATACCTTTTTTTTTTTGCTATTAATTAATAATACCCATATTTATTTATTATTAATTAATAAGTCCCTTTTTTGATTTATTAGTAATTTCCTAAATTATTTATTCCATTTTTACTAATAATGATAATAATTATTAGTATTTATTCCTGTTTTTAATAATAATTTTTTTTGTTATTATATAATAATTTTATTTATTATTTATTCCTTTTTAAAAAAATAATGATACCTATTTATTTTATTATTATTATTATCATTTGTTCCGGTGTGGAACGGATGTCAGCCAAAGGCGGCCGGTGCTTTGATTTTGGATTGGGTTGTCTCTACGGAGTATCTATGAGTGGAGATATCCCGGTGAGCAAGGAATCACCAAACACAAGGCCGTTCGCCAAAAGAGGGGATGGGGTATGTGTTTAGTGGGGGTTGTGTTGTGCAAAATGTAAAGAGCGAGTTAGAACCCGCACCTTGGTGTTACCCCTGGTATTTATAGGGTGTGGCGTGGTATCTTAACCGCCTATCTATCATATCCCGGATTATGGATATGATAGATTACCCCCGATCAAGTGGGTGGGAAACCGGATACTCGGGATCCTACTATCGGGCCGCCATTTGGCCGGGCCGAGGTCCCGGTATGCCCTTGCTTGGTCGTGTCCTTATTGGGCCGTGAGTCGATCCGTAATAGCTTGCCCCCCCACTCGGTAGTTCAATGGTTTGAGCTGCCGGGGTGTTCCTGGTTCTCCGGGCTGGGACGCGCCCTTGCCCCCGGTCCCGGGTACCTTAGCGGACTTGTCCGACGCGCGGGTCCGAGGTGGGTGCCCAGCCGGGGTATTCCGGACCCGAGATTGTTTCTCGAGGGTCGGCGTCGCTGTTGGTGACCCTAGGAGTCCGAGGTGATCCGCGGGCTTCGGGTTTGAAAAGCCCTTCGACTTCGCCATCATGGCGCCCGCCACTTGGCGGCTTTGGAGTGGGGAGGTTTTGCAACCGTCACTCTCTCGCGCCTTTGGTTTTCGTGCGCCATTAATGCGCGTTTTTCCCGGGTACGTCTCCTCGTTTTTGCCGGTGAACTTACGGGTTTGCCCTTAATTCCGCCGGGCGCCCAGATCCCCGCGTTTCACGGGGTTTTTAAACCGTTTCTCTTCTCTTTCTTCCACTTTCGAACATTTTTCGAAGTTTTCTCTCGAAGTTTCTCTCGAAGTTTTTTCGATTTCGACAAGTTTTACCACTTGGGTCTTTTGATTCCGGCTCTCCTTGGGCGAGCTTCCTTCCAGATTTTCAGTTTTTTCCTCCTCCGTGACGTCCTCTTCCTCCTTATCCCGGTAAGCCACTTCTCCCGTTGCCGGGTTTTTTGTTTCTTTTCTTCATTTGCTCGATCCCGTCGTGAAACCGCACGCCCGTGGCTTTGTAGAGATTTCGGGTAGGTTTTAGGTTGCTGATTTCGGGTAGGTTTTAGGTTGCTAATTTCGTTTTGCTTCCTCTCGCCTACAAACCTTCGCCTCCATTGCCGAGGAGTTATTGTCATTTTCCTTATTGTCATTTCCCGTCTCTTTAGGTTTGCGTCCTTGGGTGACAATGAGTGGGAGTAATCGACCTTCGACTTCGGGTCACTTGACTCCCGAAGAGGTGGAAGCCCTTAGTGCCCGCTTCCCTCGAACTAGCCACCGGGTTATTGGGTACTCCTTTGTCCGAGGAGCAAAGGCCGGCTTCCTTCCCGGGCGGCGGCTCGGGGCGGCACGCGTAGGGGGCCGTTAGAGGGTCTCGCCCCGTTAGATCTTTCCGAGGGTCGGAGAGAGGTCGCGGTCTTGTCGGCCTCACCCGTTAATCCTTATAACCCTCATGTTCGCCCTAGGTCCACTCATATGCCGGAGGGGTATGCCGGCCCTTGTTGGGATTGCGTAGAGTCAAGTTCTTACTTTGTCGCTAGAGGCGAAGATTTTAGGGCCGACGCAATTTTAGGCTCTTGTCGTCATGCCGTCGGCTCGCCGCCCTATCTTCTTCTTCTCGACCGACCGTTTCTTCCGTGATGTATCCTCGCATCTACCGATTCTAGCACTTTTGTTTTTTGCTTTTATAGGTAAATGGAAAAGTCGCGCAAGTGATGCCCCTCGGGCGCCGGGAGGTCGGAATCCCCGCCTCTCCTCAAACTCTTGCGGACCACTTCATTGGGTGACCCAGACGTGTGGACGACCCACTCGCTGATCACCGTTTAGGCCCTCCGCCAGATGAAGCTCTCGGCTATGCCGGGCTGTTACTTTTGCCCCCCGGGGGCGGAGGAGCCCGTCTGTGCTTCGAGGGTTGGCGATTTCACCAACTTCTTTTTCTTTTATAAGGCCTATATGACCCGGCTCGGTGTTCGCTTTCCGTTCACCGAGTTTCAAATGTCCTGCCTCAGCCATCTCCGTCTGGCCCCATCTCAACTCCACCCCAACGAGCGGGCTTACATAATTGCTTTCGAGCGGCTATGTCGGGCCCTTTCGGAACCTATTCCTTGTACCGCCACCTTATTCTTTTCTTCTTCGGCCCTTTCACTCCTCGCTCCGGGAAGGAGGACGAGAAACTAAAGGGGCTCACCTCCTCCGGGGTGACCCCGACCGAAAACCCGTTACCGCCTTTTCGGACTCCTTCAAATACTTTAAGAATGGTTTCTTTAAAGTGGTGGCGAAACCCGGCCGGCCGGCCTTGGTTCTTGAAGGGGGCCGAGGCCCGTGATGTGGAGTGGAGGTTTCCTCTATTGGACTTTTGATCACCATAGGCTCGCTTCCGCCTCGTACCAAGTGATGTCCGACGACCTTCCCGCCGGGCGAGGTCGTATTCGTTGACCGCCTCGGTTTCGTATGTGAAAACATACGGTGCCAGGAGCGCGGCCTTCTTCATCACCGGTCCCGGATCGGAGCCGGGATACGTAATTTGTATGCGGCTTGTAGTTATTGTTACTGCGTTTGTTTTCGTTGATTTTGTCGCCTCACTAACTTCCTTACTTTCCTTTGTGTTTTGTAGCTGAGGCGACGGGGAGCTTCCGCGGTACTTGACGGTCGTGACCCGATCCGGAGGCTCTTCCAAAGAGGAATCCTCGGAAGCGTCCTCCTTCCGAGCCCTGAGGTGCAGCCCGCGCGCCGCGCACAAGACCGGGTTGCTAAGAAAGCCAAAGTCGCGTCTCCCCGTCCGGCGCCTTCGTTATCCGAAGGTGATGCTTTGCCCGACGTCGGCCGCTTCTCCTTCCAAGGGTAAGGAGGTTGCCGAGGGGCCCTCATCTCCCGTCGCTCTCCATCTCGCTCCCAAGATCGTCCGGGTCTCGCTTGGGAGAAAGGCCCTTGGCCGAGAAGCTCGGTTGCCTTCCCGCCGCTCGCCAATTTACAAACGCCCGCCACCGGCCGACATTGATGAGGCCGTGGTTCACGACATCCGTGACTCGCCCGCGGGGTGTTGGTTTGGTCAGCGTATCCGCACCTTAAGGGCAAGTATGTGAGAAAGTTCGCCGAGGCTCGCCAGCTGAAGAAGGAAAAAGATGCGGCGGAGGCGTCCAAGGCTAAAGCTGAAGAAGACGCCGAGGTCGCGAGGGCGAGCACCCTGAAGGCGTCCGAGGAGCTTACTCTTTGCAAGGAAGCCGTAGAGAAGGCTACTTTGGACCCGCCGCTCTCCGGAAGGCACATTTGGCGTGGTGGATGCCCGAAGACCATTCGAGCCGTGGGCGGACCTATGTTCGAACTTGAAGATGTCAATGCGTGCACTTGCGGAAGAGAAGCGAGCCCGGATCGAATGCCGGGACATATGCAAGGGGACCGCTTCGATCGCTTCGACATGGCCTTGGCCCGGATCCGTCTCCTTAATCCCGGGTAGAGCTTATGACGGACGGCTATCATTACCAGGCCTATGTGAAGGATGGCGTCTTTCTACCCCGCCCTCGTTGCCCGAGAATGACTCTCACTCCTTTACCGGGAGGATCGGATGGGGAAGGGGAAGTTCGGGTGCCGACGGGGTGATGGTGGAGAGGGAGCTCCAAATGTGCTCCGGTCGTCGAGGCAATTCTTAGGAGGCCGCGGCTTTGAGGATGACCCCTCCCCGCATAATTTATTTCAGCATTGTATTTTGAACCGGACATTTGTACCGGGTTCTTTTTTGTAATTTGTAGGTTTGAACCGGTGCCTTGTACGGGGTCCTTTGTGTAACCTTGTAATAATAATAAAACTTGATTTCAACCAATCGTTTGTCTTGTCAACCGTTAGTTAACATTCTTTATTTTTTATGGTCGGCTGTGGCCTTTATATGCTCGATTCGCTAAGTGTTTCTTCCGATAGGTTGACTTCGAGAAAAAGGGGGTAGGGGAGTAACCCGAGCTACCGAGATCCGGATATGGCTGTCCGGGGTTGTTTTATCCAGAATAGGGGCAAAATGTTAGATGCACAATCGCGGTGTCTCGAACGCGCGGTTTGTACATGTCGGACGACGGGGGCTCGCGTGACAATTCACCTCCCTATTTAGGAGCATTTTTCGATGCATCTTTTTTTTAAAAAAGAGATGGTGTTTTTACCGTCCCGCGAACCGGGCGTGGTAGCCCGGTGTAGTACCGCGAATTGGGTCAGTCGTAATGCCACGATCGGGCTATACGCAACCCGGGGTGTGGTAACCCCGGTGTAATCCCTTCTTTTGGTATTTTTGCCTCGACGGGCCGCTTGTGCCTCGTTGATACCTTATTTAACCAATCCGTAATGGACAATTGGTGTCTCCACCGGGGAGTCTTTCAATAAGAATGAATGAAAGAAACAATGAGTCTTGTCTTTCAAATGAAATATAAAAACGGAATCGAAAATACTAAATTAATTGAAAAATTGCGATATAAGTACGCCCGTCGGTTCTATCTCGGTAGGCGCACCGAGGTCTAGCCGTAGTAGATTCTCGCTTGTCGGCGTTCCACGTCCTTTTGACCGCTTTTCGCTCGTGGTCTCCGTGATGTAGGCGCTCTTTTCCAGCTTTTTCCTTTACGCGGTAGGGCCCTCCCGGTTGCCGCTAGCTTGCCATCTTTGGCGTTCTTATTTCGGATGTCGGCGCGTCGGAGCACGAGGTTGCCCCGGTTGAAGGAGCGGGGGTTCACCTTCGGTTGTACTTCGTCGCGATCGTTGCTTTGCAACAGTGAGGTCTCGCTAGTGCGCCAGATCCGTGCCTCGTCAATGAGGTCTAGTTCTCGTCATCAAGGCGTCACCGTTCGGCTCTTCTCCTACCCCGCTAGCTTTCATTTTCCTCCACGTCGGTTGGCCTATCTCGACCGGATCATCGCCGCATCCATATGTCAAACGGAATGGGGTTTCGTGCGTGGAGGTTTGGACGCTCGTCCCGTACCCCCACGTAACGCCGTAGAGTTGCTCAACCCGGGAAGAGTCGGCGTCCTCCATGCGTCTTCTTAACCCGTCGACAATGACCTTGTTGGCGGCCTCGCCCGCCCGTTGGATCGAGGGTGTTCGACCGATGCAAAGTGATGCGTGATGTCGAGGTCCGACATCATGCTCTGAAATCCTTTGTCGATGAACTGCGTTCCGTTGTCCGTAATTATCTCGGCCGGTATTCCGAACCGAGAGAGGATGCTTTGCTGAAAGAATCGTTGAATGCGGGCCGAGGTGATTGTGGTTAGTGGCTCGCTTCTATCCATTTGGTGAAGTAGTCGACCGCGACTATGAGGTACCTTAGCTGTCCCGGGCTGTTTTGAATGGCCCGAGAAGGTCCATCCCCCATTTGTAGAACGGCCGTGGAGCCGTAATGCTTTTTAGTTCGTCGGGGGGAGCGCCGCAGGATGTTGGCGTGTTTCTTACAACCGTCGCACCTTCGTACCGTTTCCATGGAGTCTCGCCGCCATCGTTGGCCGAAGTATCCGGCCTCCGAGTGATTTCCGAGCTAGGGATTTTCCTCCCATATGCCGACCGTTAATGCCTTCATGTATTTCGGCGAGAACGCATTCGGCCTCGGTTGCATTCAAGCATCTCATCATGGGGGAGTGTAATCCTTTCCCCGTATTAACCGATCGTCCACCATCGTGTACATGGCGGCTCCGGATCAACTTTCGAGCTTCCGTTGCGTCGGTGGGTATGATTCCTCTTTCTAGGTAGTCCTCGATCGGTTTTCTCCCCGAGGCTGATGATATGGACATGACACTTGGTTCGTCAGGTTTTGTTGGACGACGGTCCGGTAATTTCCGGACCTTTGGTGCTAGCCGCTTTGACAATATGTCGGCCCTGGTGTTTTCCTCCCGCGGATATGAGCGACTGTCACCTCTTCGAACTCGGCCATAATGTCTCTGGCTTTGTTCAAGTATTTTGCCAACAACGGGCCTTTGGTTTGAAAGGAGCCTTGTATCTGAGCCGCTACGAGCTGGGAGTCGGTCAGGATTTTGACTCTCTCGCGCCCCCGCTCCTTTGCTTGTTCGAGACCGCCGCATCGCTCGTATTCTCGCCCGGTTGTTGGATGTCGGAAATTTGAGGTGGAGGAGTGTTCGACGGCGACTCCGTCCGGATTTTCAACTATTATTCCAGCCCCACTCCCTTTTGTATTTGAGGATCCGTCGACGTATACGTCCATTCTTTAAGACCGACGTCCCTTCTCTCGAGGGTCGGGGTAAGCTCCCTTACGAAGTCGGCCAAGGCTTGCGACTTTATCACGTGCCGGGCTTCGTAGGAAATGTCGAATTCTGATAACTCAATGGCCCAACTGGTCATTCGCCCGGCCGAATCGGGTTTGTGTAGAACCCGCCGGATTGGCCGGGCCGGTTCGTACCACCACTTTTGTGCCCCCGGAAGTATGGGCGTAGGCGTCTTGCCGCCGTTAGCGCAGGCGAATGCTACCTTCTCCAACTTCGATATCTGAGTTTCGAGGTCTGAAGTGCCTTGCTCACAAAGTAAATCGGTGTCTGGCCGGATTGGGTTTCTCGAACCAGGGCGGCGCTTATGGCTTCTTGGCCGACGGATAAATACAGGAAAACCGTCTCACCTGAGTCGGGCCTGGATAGGACCGGCGGGGTGGCCAGGCATTGTTTGATTTTTGCAAATGCGGACTCACATTCGGAGTTCCATCCGCCTCTCGTCTCCTTCTTTAGCAGTTTGAAGAAGGGAAGGGCATTTTCGGCCGACCTGGGTAAGAATCTTGTCATAGCCGCCAACCTTCCGGTCACCGTCTGTACCTCCTTTTTTTGGTTGGTGCTCTCATATCCAAGACCGCCTTACACTTATCGGGGTTTGCTTCAATTCCTCGGTGTGTGAGCATGAACCCGAGGAACTTTCCTGCCTGGACTCCAAATGCACATTTTGCCCGATTCAGCTTTATTCGGTGTTTTCGTAACTTTTCAAACGTCTGTCCGAGGTCTTGGATGTGGTCTCCTGGCTTCACTGACTTGACGATCATGTCATCAATGTATACTTCTACATTTCGGCCGAGCCGGTCTTCGAAGACTTTGTTCATCATTCGTTGATAGGTGCCCCGGCGTTTTTCAACCCGAACGGCATGACATTATAGCAAAGAATTGGCCTTGTCGGTTATGAAGGCCGTCCGTCTCGATCTTCGGGTGCATCGCTATTTGATTGTATCCGGAGTAAGCATCCATAAATGATAATAGTTGAAATCCGGATGAGTTGTCGACCAATTGGTCGATGCTCGGCATCGGGTACGAGTCTTTAGGGCATGCTCTGTTTAAGTTGGTGTAATCTATACACACCCTCCAACTCCCGTTAGGCTTTAGGACCATGACCGTATTGGATAACCATGTGGTGTATTGTATTTCCGGATGAATCCGCCCTAGCAGCGTTCCTTCACATGCTTTTCTAAGGCGATCCGCCTGTCGGTTCCCCGTTTTCGTCTCTTCTCGCGATACCGGGTAGATCCCGGTTTGATTGCCAACCCGTGGCGAAGTTGGGGTCGATTCCGGTACCTCCGAGGCCCTCCATGCAAAAAGATCTCGGTTTGCTTTTAGGAAACTACTTAATTCCTTTTTGAGCTCTAGGGTCATTGCGCTCCTATCTTCGTTACCCGGGTCGGATCTTCCCCAGGACTAAATCTTCCATTCTCCCTCCGCTCGGGTCTTGGGTTCTCGGGCTCCTCATCTCTTAGGTCCAGTTCCACCACACCGACGGGTCGGCTCGCCGCTTGCATTTTTCGCCGGCCGAGCTTCCCGTGGCGTTTTGATCCTGGGGTGTTGACGCCTTCCCGGTCCCTTTCTCTCGCATGGTTTCATAATAACATTGTCGAGCTTCCTTCTGGTCCCCGGTTATGGTGATAACCGTATTTTTGGAGCTGACCATTTTTAACTTCTGGTGCTTGGTGGATGCAACCATATCCCAGCTGTGGATGGTTGGTCTGCCCAAAATCATATTATACGGGGAGGGGAAGTCGGCCACGATGAATCTTACCCTCTCGGCTTTGAAGGCTTTTTAGTTCCCAAGGTCGCTTGAGGTCGATGTACCCTTCGGCTTGGATTGTTCGCCGTTAAAGCCTACGAGTGTTGTCTTGCATGGACGCAGTCTTCTTTATCCAAGTTCATCCTCTTAAAGGCGTCCCACATGATGATATCTCGCCGAGTCGCCGGGATCAACGAAAATCCTTTCCACAAGGCGGTTTACCAGATCCGGAATTACCAATCCGTCTTGGTGCCCGGCACGACGTCTTTCAGTCTTCGGTGGTGAACCGTAATGTCGGAGGCGCTCGGTCGGTCATGGTTGTCTTTGAACTTGGGGGGCTCTTCTTGGCGTTACCTCCCTCAAGTATTTTCTTCTTTGACTTGAGGTGTCTCCTCCTCCGCCCATGCCTCCACTGATTACGTTACACCTGTGGTTCATGTCTATCTCCGGAAACTGCTCGTCGTCGGATGATGACTGTCGTCCTATTCCATCGACTTTCCGATCGAGTGGGGGCGGACTCGGGCTTCGGCCTAGTTTCCTTTTGTTGTTCTTTCGACCTTGTGTTTTTATCAGGTACTGGCGCAATTTACCCTCTCGGATGTATCTTTCAATTGCGTCCCCGAGTTCAAACACCGGGTCCGTGGTGTGCCCCGGTCCGTCGTGGAAATCACGAACTTTGACCGATCCGTGGTTGGTTGGAAACGTGGGGGCCCGGGTCGGTCTACCTTCCTCATCTCTCGTGGAGGCCACTTCTTTCCATAACCGGCCCCGCGAAACATTGAGCGAGGTGTACCTCCCGTACCTCGGCCTCCTCTCGACTTGTCCGGCTTTGTTTTTGTCTCGATTCCCCGAGCACGGGGTTCCTCTTTACGACCACTCGGTTGATTCTTGACTCGGGGTGGTGTGCTTCGCTTTCATCGCCATTAGTATTGGCGATCTCCATCTATTCTACTTCCAGATATTGCTTCGCGGGTGTTGAACTCGGTGAGTGTATACCCGGTTCTTGAAGATGGAGTTTGCCACCGGGGAAGAGGATTCCAAGCCGTCCACGAGACAATGCACACGAACGCTCGGAGGGACCTTACCCGGAGGGCTACCACCTTAAATCTGTCCGTGTATTTTTGTAGCATTTCCCCCTCCGTTGCTTTATCTTACTCGGGGTATACCGAGATTTGGGTTGTTTCCGCTAGTTGCGAAATTCAGTTCGAATTTGCGCCCGAGGCCTTGAAAGTCGTGGATGGACCTTTCTCGGCAGTGTGTAACCAAATTTGAGCCGGACCGATTAAAGTGGCCGCGAAGAGCCGACTAATGACCGGGCCTTTGATTTGCCTTACGAACATGAGTAGCTCGAAGGCGTCAAGATGGGCCCTCGGGTCGGACACGCCATCATACTTGGTAAAGAGGCCAGCTCAAATTTGCTAGGGTATGGAGCATTCTCGATTTCTTCCAAGAAAGGGCTGCTGTTGTGGCCCGCTATATATTTCACATGATATTCCCGGGGCGAGCCCTTTGGCTGGGGCGGCCTCTCTCCATCTCGGTCTTCGCCCTCCGAGGTTTTCCCTAGAAAACGTTTCTTCCGACCCGACCTGGGGTCTCGGGTCTCCTCATGCTCGGAGTCCGTTTCCGAAGAGGTCGTTTTCTTTGCATACCGGTCATTCCTTGAGCTTCCCGACCGGCCGAGGGCCTCCGTGTTTCCGGATATCTTTACTTTCTTTCTCCGTGTATCCCGGTCTTGCTCGTGTTCCGACGTTTTGGCTTGCCGGCGGTTGTCTTCCATGATCTCGTTGCATTACTCTAAAGTCTTCGACGCCGGAGGTCATGTCGCTTCTCCATGTTCTCTATCCTCCTCGACTGATTGCCGTGTATTCGGGAGGAGGATGAGGTCCGGGTTCGGTATGTCGTTACACTTAGCTCCAAGCGGGGAGACGAGGCCGTGTCTCGACACACCGTTCCCATCCTTGCTATCATTGTTATTGGGGATATCCTCGGTGCCGGGAGGTCCTTGAGTTTGTTGTCACGACTGTCTACGGCGCGCACGCGATGGACTCTCCCGGTGAGGGTTCCGAGTGCTGCTTCTGGTGGTAGCCATTGTTGGTCACGGGGATCGAAATTTACGGGCCCCACGGTCGGCGCCAATGTTCCGGTGTGGAACTAGATGTCCAGCCCAGGCGGCTGGTGGTTTGATTTTGGATTGGGTTGTCTCTGCCGGAGTATCTTTGAGTGGAGATATCCCGGTGAGCAAGGAATCACCAAACACAAGGCCGTTCGCCAAAAGGGGGGAGGGGGTATGTGTTTAGTGGGGGTTGTGTTGTGCAGAATGTAAAGAGCCGAGTTAGAACCTGCGCACCTGGTGTTACCCCCGGTATTTATAGGGTGTGGCGTGGTATCTTTGACCGCCTATCTATCATATCCCGGATTATGGATATGATAGATTACCCCCTGATTGCGGGGGGGGGGGAAACCGGATACTCGGGATCCTACTACCGGGCCGCCCGGGCCGGGCCGAGGTCCGGTATGCCCTTGCTTGGTCGTGTCCTTATGGGCCGTGAGTCGATCCGTAACATCATTATTATTATTTTGTAAACGATATTATAAGTGAGATAATATTATAAGTGAGATAATATAGGAATTAGTTAGGTTAGATCCTATTATATAGGATTTTATAAATTTATAAATACTAAACACATAAAACACTTGTTTACTTTTTTTTTTTTTTGGGGTCAAAAAACACTTGTTTACTCATACGCAAGTCCAAGCGGCCACACATATCTCCCTTTTTTTTTTTAATTCTTTTCTTTCCAAAAGCAATAACATATATATAGGATTCAACTTTTTTTTTCGCCCCGTGATATTGGCACAATTAGTTTTCCTACCCTTTTTTTTTAAAAAAAAAAAAAACAACGTGATATACTTTGAGCAACCCTATTTTTATTTTTATTTTTATTTTTATTTATTTTTTTATATATATACAGCGTACAGTAAATCTTTGAGGTTCAATACACACCCACACATATATAAATAAACAAACAACCAATTTCTTTATATATATATATATATATATATATATATATTATGCAACGATATGCATATACCTATCATAACAGAGCTTCCTTTTTGATTATATATATATATATACACACACACATACCTAAGAGCATCAACCGAATGCATAACTCGGGGTCACTCATGGTATATCTATATATACACAACACAACACACAGTAAGCTCTTGGATTTAACTTCATTTATTCCCCATATTATTATGATTCCTTTCACAGCTTTAACTTTGCACTGTGTGAATCTAACAATACTATAGCTTCTTACACAATAAACTTTATCTAAACAAGTTTATGAAGCAATATATTTTTCATAGGCATTAGTTTCCTTTCTTTACAATTTCAAATCTCTTTTTTTTTTCCCCTAATAAATAAAATATAATTTAATTAAGCTCAATAGCTAGCCCCAACTTATCACTAAAAACACACACAGAAAGTAAGATCATAAGTGAAAAATTTATATATATTCAAACACTCTCAATAAGGCTATAAATCATAACAACCTATATACTGTAAAATCTTTAAAATTATTTTTAAATCCTTAATTTTTTCCAATGATAATTAATAAAAGAAATTAAAATAATTGAGTGAGAAGAATATATGATGTAATATAATATAATTAAACTATCTGACATGAACAATTTTACCATTGCAGAGTGAAGAACCAGATTTTAAACAATGATTTCATATCTCAAATATATCCGTTTAAATTTTGAAAATGTAAATTTTTTTACTGCTGACATATTTAAATTAAAATAATCTCAAATATTAAATATATAAAATAGAATCACAAAAACAAATGAAAACAATGTATATTTAATTTGATTTAAAAAATTCAAAGGAAAACTTAAATTTATTATGTTTGATTTGGTTTTTATTTAATAGAGTAAATACCCTTTTGGGTCCCCGACAAAAAACACGGACCCTATTTTAGTCCCTAGGGACTAAAATGAGACTTTTTTATGAACTAAAAATGGCTTTTTGGAAATTTGCGAGGACCAAAATGTTCACCAATCCACCTTTATTCGTCCTTTTCAGGGACTAAAAAGAGCATTTCTTTGTGTGAGTGACCAAAATGGGGTCCGTATTTTTTTTCCAGGCACGTATTTACTCTATTTAATAAGTGGTACCAATAATTTTATCGCACATCTGGAAAAAAAAATGTGGGCGGGAGGCAGAAAACTTTGGCGGAATTTGGCGTCAAATGAAAAAAAAGACTCCAAAAGCCCTCTTTTTCTTTGTCCCATACCCGCTTTCAATTCTCTCATTTGTCCATCTCGATCCTCCTCCATCTTCCTCCTTGAGTCTCTAACACTTCCATCGTCCCTTTCGCACCTTAGCTCCGCCGTCCTCCGTCCTCTCTCCCACGGTCCTGCTTCCCTCCTGTCTCACACTATCGGACGACCTTCGTGCCCCCTGAAGTTTCTCGCGCTTTCCCCACTGCCGTCGCCCATTGCTGTAAGTGCCGATGCTATCGCCGTGGATGCTGTTTTTGCCGCAGCCATCAGGTATCTTCCTCTTGCCATTTGTTCTAAGCCCTCAACTAAAAGAGAAAAAGAAAAATCTTTAGCACTATGAAGGTAGATCTGCTCCCCCTTTCCTCATATGAAACAAAATATTTATTGCACACTGAGAATCGAAACTAATATTGAAGCATACATGAAATTAACATTAACCTTATCTGCAACAACTAAAGCACCCACAAAATGGGGAACCCATTGCCCTAGTCACTGCTGTCATCGAATTGTTGGAATTTCAGAATATTATTGTTTTGATCCTGGTTTTTCTAGGTTGGTATTTGAAATGTCTGATTCTGTGGGTCTAGTTAGGGGATTCCATGGTTTGGTTCTCCAATCTCAAGTTCTGTCAAAAGCTTCACCGAAAGCATAAGTTGTTTTTGGGAAACAAAATTTATCTTTGAAATATGTATTTTTTTCAACTGAAATTGTGAACAAGGTGACCGAATTTGGGGTGGCTTTTGTCTCTACTATTTCGTTGTAGTTTTTGCAAAAACGGAGGGGATTTTGCTATCATTTGTATGGAATTTTGTCCCTACTATTTCGTTTTTGGGAACATTACTGTCAAATGTGCTGAAGTTGCGTGACATTTGGAAGGACCCAGTTTGTACAGTCACTCCTTTTGAATGCTGAAAACGAAGTCATATGTGTGTGTATGTATGTATAGTCATATTTGTATGAGATTTCATGTAAAAGCTAGTTTAACTGCAGTAGTTTTAGTGATACATGGTAGTTGGGAATAGTTTTGAGTAATTAGTTTAATATCTTTATGAAAAAGAGACCCAAGAGAGATGTTATTCGATATATACTTGTGAAAGTAAATACCAGTGTTCTTCACTTTTCATATTTAGTTGAATAAAGTGAAACCTGGGCTTGAGGGTTAAGACAAAACTTGTGTTCAGGTGAAACAGTGAGTTTTACACAAGTTTCATCACACAAAATGAATACAAGGAGCTAAATACAAAGATCTTATCGTCACATGGCCCTTTCCTTTGCTTGTTTTCCTTACCCACACACACGTACACATGGTTAGGCACAAGAATCTGTGTATTTTTGCGATCTGATTTTTCAGCATAAGTAGACATTTTGTACATGCTATAAAAATGAAATTTCTTGAAATAGTTACGAAATTCTTGTTTCTCTTTGTGTGTTTGTAAGCTTACTTTTTTGCCAAAAATTATTGTTATGTTGCTTGGTGTACTAGGAATTATCAATTGTAATGCTTGTTAACAATAATATAGATACTTATAGATATAGTTGATTTTTAATGTATTTGATGTTATTGTTAGTGTTCTAGCTTGTATCAGGGAGGATGAGAGAATGAATTAAATGAAATGCCTTTTTCCAAAGGGAAAAAACTTAATTTGCTTGCTGTTCCTTAATAAACTTAATTAAATGTTATGTTGCTTGGTGTACTAGGAATTATCAATTGTAATGCTTGTTAACAATAATATAGATACTTATAGATATAGTTGATTTTTAATGTATTTGATGTTATTGTTAGTGTTCTAGCTTGTATCGGGAGGATGAGAGAATGAATTAAATGAAATGCCTTTTTCCAAAGGGAAAAAACTTAATTTGCTTGTTCCTTAATAAAATTTCTTCTCACTAAAAAATGAAAAGAAATTTGTTAATTCTACTTTTTATGTCAGTTCTCGTTTCGAAATATCTTTCACTTATGAATCCATGCTTTTATATTTTGATAGATGAATGCATTCCTTTCCCATGCAATCTTTTTATATACGTAAAAAGATTTCCTTTCTGACTTGCCTTTTACTTTGTTTCTTTTATTAATTATTGTTGGTCGGTGATCTTTTTGATTATATACTTGTATATTTGTTGGACTAGTTTAATAATCATGACCGTCGTGTTTCCTTTCCACCTAGCCTTTTACTTTGTTTTCGCGTTTTTTGCTCTCCATTGGGATTAGACGGTTGCTCTATATTGTATATTCTTATCCTACTAGCATTTTATTCTATGCTTCGCCAGGAATTGCAAGTTGAGAATGCATGTATGGAAAGGCAACAGATTCTTTTTCAAATTTATTCCTGCAATTCTGTGATCATTTTTCCATTGATTATCACTCTTTAAGGCGCCAAGTGTACAACTTGGAAATACAACTATTGTGGTACAATGAGTTTTTTTGTATTAATTTTTTATTTTTTATTATCATGTTCCTACCAAGGACCGTAGCTCTTTACTAAAAATTATTATTTGTTCCTTGTTTTGGCATCAAACTTTACAAAAAGACCACCTTTATGGAGTTGGATTACCGAGGATTGAGGAATTAATTTTAGGTTGCTAGACTTGGACTTTCCGTTATGAAATTATTGTTTCTTTACGGAGTTAGCTTAAGTTTTGTATCGGCTTAATTAATTTTGTTCCTCTCGCAGAATAATGTCATCCCTTTTTCATTTTAGCCTTGGAGTATTATTCACGTTAGACTATAATACGGTTTTGTACGTTTCTTGGTCCAAAGTGTCCAGGCGATGAGATAGATGTTTACTTACAACCAATGATTGAAGAGTTGAAACAATTGTGGGAAGTAGGGGTAGAAACCTATAATGCAGACTCTCAATCAAATTTTACCATGCATGTAGCAATGTTGTGGACAATAAATGATTTCCCTGCGTACGGAAACCTTTCAGGGTGGTCAACCAAAGGCAAGCTTGCATGCCCCTGTTGCCACAAAGACACGCATTGCATTTCATTAAGGAACAAATTATCTTACATGGGTCATAGGCGCTTTCTTCCACAAAATCACCCATGGCGTAACGATAAGGGCTCATTTGATGGGAAAGAAGAACACGGGGTTCATCCAGCTTGCCTTAACGGAGATGAAGCACTTATTCAACTAGAACAATTGGGTAATGTGTCATTTGGAAAAAGCCGTAAACGAAAGCGTCATTCAAACACAAATGCTTACAACCTGGAGGAAAAAAAGCATTTTTTTCGTTGCCGTATTGGAAACATTTGCTTATACGACATAATCTTGATGTGATGCATATAGAAAGAAATGTTTCTGATAATATTGTGTCGACAATAATGGATTTGGTTGGAAAGTCAAAGGACACATTGAAAAGTAGGTATGACTTGATGGACTTGGGAATTAGAAGAAATATGCATCCAATTAAAGTCGGTAATAATATTTGTAAGCCTCATGCTCCTTACACTTTGTCCCCGAAAAGAAACAATCCCTTTGTGAATTCTTAGCTAACTTGAAGGTACCGATGCTTTTTCATCTAATATTTCAAGATGTGTCAACATTCAAGAGAGAAAAATATTTGGCTTGAAGTGCCATGATCACCATGTGCTATTGCAAGAAATATTGCCAATTGCAATTCGTGGGCTATTACATCCTCAAGTGTGTGAACCAATTATAGAATTGGGAAGATTTTTTAAGAATCTTTGTTCGAAGAGTTTGACATGTGAACAACTTGACAAACTTCAAGAACAAATAATATTCACATTGTGCAAGTTGGAGACTATCTTCCCGCGCTTCTTTGATGTTATGGTTCACTTGCCAATACACTTGGAGGGAGAGGCAAAAGTTGGTGGACCAGTTCAATATCGTTGGATGTACCCAATAGAAAGGTAAGATGCTAGGAGCTTTATTATTATATTTATGATCATTCAAAAAAATTCAAATCTAAACATTTTTTTTATTAAGGTATTTACGATCACTCAAATCTTATGTTCGCAACAAGGCTCGACCTGAAGGATCAATTGCAGAGGGATATTTGGCAGATGAAAGTCTTACTTTTTGCTCACGCTATTTGAAAGACTTTCCTACGAAGTTTAATGTTCCGCATAGGAATGATGAAACTAGTGCTGATGTCAACTGTGAGTTTACCATATTCAAGAAAAGTGGTGAACCTAGGGGACATTATGAGTCAATCAATCTTTCTCATGAAGAGTATTGTCAAGCAACGATGTATGTGCTCCAAACCGTGAAGAAGTTTGGCCATTTATAGAGTACGCCAACCTTACCTTAAGAGATATTATATTTTTTGTAATCTATATTTTTCTAACTTGTGTGAAAAACATTTAGGGAACACGAGAGTGAACTTGAAGCACAAGGATCACAAGGCCAATGCAAGGGGTTTCCTGATTGGTTTCGTTCACGAGTAGGTTCTAATAATTCAAATGTTGGTATTTATTTAAATTATGATAGTATTGCAAACTGAAGAAATGATTTTTGTTTGCATAGGTGGCTATGTTGTCCAAACAAGGCCATGTAAGCCCCGACCTCAGAAGTTTATCAATTGGTCCATCGAAGGTTGTCAATCGTTACTCCATGTTCATAGGAAATGGATTTCGCTTCCACACGAAAGATCGGGCAATAGGAAAAAGACTCAAAACAATGGAGTCATGGTCACGGGTGATGACATCAATGCTGATAAAGAATATTATGGTGTGTTAGACCAAATTTATGAATTGTCTTACATTGGGAATAGAAAAATATACTTGTTTAAGTGTCATTGGTGGGACGTGGCTCATTATAACAAAGGGTATAAGGTTGATAAGTATGGGTTCACAAGTATTAACACTCAATGTTCATTACAAACTAATGAACCATTCATTCTAGCATCTCAAGCAAGAGCAAATTTTTTATGTGGAAGATCTTGTTCAATCTAGTTGGCTTGTTGTTGTCAAAACGAATCCACGTGACTTGTTCAATATGCCAATTGACAAAGATAATGATGTTAGTGCGGTAAATGCTGTTATGGTTGATGAAGTGGCTTATCAACAATTGGTGGTTGACTTAAATATTGACAATCCAACTCGTGTAGAACCCGATTTTATCATTAACTTGTATGGAGAAGATGTACAACACCGGACTTTTGTTGAAGCAGGAGAACCGTCACAAAGAAATAATCGTGATGTCATGGATGTTGGATTTATCGATGACAACGAAACTCATTCATCGGCTCATGAAGATAGTAATGAAGAGGATGTGCTTGACGACTATGAGAGTGATACCGAAATAGAAAGTGACACAGAAAATGAAGTACAAGAGAATGAATCAGAAGATACTGATATAAGTGATAGTGCCTCAGAAGAATCAATTGAATGAAATTATTGTTTCTTTATGGTAGCTTTTACTAATTTGTACATTAAGTATTTATAATTTAAATTTGCTTTCACACTTTTTATGCTTGCTTAAAATTTATATTGAATGTTGTACATTTTTGCAGGATATGTCAGGATTAAAGAGAGAAAGGGGTAGACAAAATCATTCCTCTAGACTACGTGCTGACCCAAATAGTGGGGGTACTTCCTCTACACCTCGTCACTTGAGGACATGCTCGCAAACTCGCCCCTTTACTCAAGCTAGTAGTGCAGGTACATTTGTTTTAATTTTATATAATACAAATAACTACTCTACATCACAGTGGTTTAGGTATAAGTAAGAGATAAATTTATACTAGGAACATATATAAAGTGTATACATAGAACTATTCTTTTACAAAAATAATTCATTGTATGATCCTCTTTACGTAAATGATTGATATTAAACTGAATCAGAATTTATTATTAAAGCTTATTGGCATGCAATGTCGACGCAAAATATTGTATTGTGGATATATATTCAGCTCTTAATGGATGCTTGTGTCTTTAGGTTGTTGCTCAATTTTAATTGTTTTAATTCGTCACATGAATTATAGGCTCCTCTCATGCTATCAAAAAGGCAGAGGAGTGTACAAATATTATAGAGTAGACTTAAGGACTAGATATGGATCAAAGATACGGTGAAACTATCGACGACGACAAGAGCAAAGAGGTGCGGAAGCAAGAAACCTTGTCAATTATTGTGGTTATGTTGTTAGGACCACAATCTCCTTTCGTCATGGTGCTGAGTGGAAAAATATTTATGAACAATATAAAGATGAAATGATTTTGAAAGTAAAGGTATACTCTTCCCAAATATTTATATATATCTTTGTTTATTTATGTTTTCATAACAAGTTTTTTAACATTTGTTTATATGTATTTTAGGACAAATTCGAAGCTTCTGATGCAACCAACGAAGAAAAGTTCATACAAACTATAACAATGAACTTGCAAAATGCCTTTAGAAATTGGAAGACAAACTTGCACACACACTATAACAAATATGCTTCGATGAGGAGAGCGGGCTAATCCTCCTCAAAATGTCGATTCAAGATTGGGAGTTGTTACTAACATATTTCCGGACCGACGTGTTCATGGTACCTTTCTATCCTTTTAAATGGATCATATATTTATTTTAGTAATTAATTCTTTGTTGCTAATATTTTTGTAGGCAAAAAGTAAAAGAAATAAGAGCAACCGAGAAAAACAAGTAACAAAGCATACTTGTGGTTGTCGTTCATTTGAGGAGATTAAGTTCGCTACAGTAAGTTCAATCTCTCTTCACTTTAGTTTATGTTTTGAATCATTTTTTATTTTAGATTGTACCATATCTCGTCTTTGTATATTATGCTTTGTAGAGGGACCCCACTACTGGACAGTCTGCACCCCCTGACCAATTGTACCTGGTCCAACACACTAGGAAGACAGCAGATGGACAGTTAGAGTGGGCAGATCCAGAATCTGAGCAGATATACGTATGCGTTGTGTTTTTATGTTATACTAACATCAATAATTTTTTATCTCATTTGTTTCATGCTTTAATTGTAGGCTAACTTGCAAGATCTTCGCCAACAACAAGAAGCAGTAGAGGTTGATGCTCGAATGACCTCTGATGAAATATTGACAAACTGTTCTTGGGGAAAGATCAGGGTATGTAAGAGGAAAAGGGTATGGAGCAGAGCCATTGAGGAAGAGAAATCGCTCTCAATCAAATGATAATTCAGCTGTGGAGACTATGCGTACCCAATTGCTTGAGGAGTTTGATAAAAAAATTCAGGAGGAGCGTGAAAAGATGGAAGCAGAGCGTGCAGAAGAACGTGCAAGGATGGAAGCAGAGCGCGCAGAAGAGCGTTCACAATTTGATGAGAAGATGAAACAAATGGAGCAGAGGATTCTTGCTGTCTTAATGCAACAGGGGCAAGTAACAGCTCCTGCTTCATCTACTCCTAGCCATTCGTCCCCACTAGCGATCTTTCTTCATAGTTTTATTTTTGATGTTTCCTTCCCATGAACAACCGTTAGACTTTGTTTATTGAAAATTTAAATATTTAATGTTAATTTTGAACATTTATGTTAGTATCATTGTTAGTTAATATATTGTTAGTTTCAAGTTTCTTATGATTGCGGTACATGTTTTAATTGTGGTACAATGTTTAATTTTATCAATTTATTTATTTATTTATTTTTTAAAAAAAAAAAACCCCTTTTGGCGACAAATGTCGCCTGAAAAGACTATCGCGCGACATTTGTGTCGCCACCGAAAAAAAGTATTAGCGGCCATTTGTGATCGCGGCGGAAGAGAGAATCGGTGGCGACATAAGTCGCCGGCCGAAAAGAATATCCGCGGCGACAAATGTGTCGCCGCTGAAAACCATATTCGCGGCGATAACAAGTCGCCGCGGAAACGCTTTATCCGTTAGCCGACCTATAGTCGCGCAAAACTAGTATTCGCGGCGACACTTTTATCGCCACCGAAACAAGTATCTCCGTGGCGACAATTGTCGCCGCCAAAACCCTACCTTCAGCGCGACACCGCTTTCGTCACTTCGGTGAACTTTCAGCGCGACTAATTGTCGCCACCGATACTCTACTTTTGGCGACGACATTTTATTGTCGCTTTAAAGTATCCGCAACGAGCTTTCGGTGGCAACTCGGCGGCGACATTTTGTCGCCGCTAAAACACTTTCGGCGGCGACCTTTTGACTTTCCGTGGCGACTTTTGTCGCCGCCGAAAGTCAACATTTTTGTAGTGTAAAAGCAACACAAACACAGAAATCACTAATTCTAGTGCCATGGTTTTATGATTCCGCACTCTCTTGCTTCTTCTGTACGGAAAAATGTATTTTGTGCGGGTTTATATACACTAATTCTAGTGCCAGAACTATTATAGTGGCCATATACGTGTAAATGTGCAAAGCCAAGTGTCATATCTAAGATATCAATCGATTTAGTGGAGGAGTTGAGATTATGACATTATGGAGCACTATGTATTGCAATTTCACAACTTTGATTTTATTGTCACCACTGATGACTTTGTGTACCAATCTCGTATTATTATGGTGTATTTAATCTTCAAGGGCAAGAAATTAAATTGCTTTTGATGGCTTTAATTTATCGCCCCTTCAAAACAATTACGTCTTTATGATATTGTAAAGTTATGTAGCGTAAGACTGGCCCAAGATAAAAATAAACGAACGATAACGTATAAAGACAATGACCAAAAAATTTGTATGGTATAAAGCAATTCATTATATGAAGTGAAGTGAAGTGAAAGTAATGTAGAAAGCATATGGAACCAAGAAAACAAACAACAAACCCAAAAGAAAAAAAAAAAAAAAAAAAGCAGCCATGTTTTGGTGCAATTATAGTTGGGCTTACTTTTTAAGTTGATGTGTATAAAAAAATTACGTTTATTTTTCAGGACTAAAGCTACCACCGGGTTTTCTTGAAGAGATCTACTACAAGAAAAACTATAAATTAAGACAACTAATGTTAATCTTCTCAAAACTCAATTATAAATTTTGGCATAATTAACCCAAAGTTTATAGATATTGGCCCTAAGAATTTATTGGTTTTGATGATAACAACCTCAACATTTTATAATGATTGATTATTTCCTAAAATAGTCATATGAGAATATGAATTTATGGTTGTTTTAATGTGTGATGAAGTTACTTTTGCGTCTAGAAATAAATCAAGATCAGATTAAATATAACAAAGAAAAGGGAAGATGGAGCTACAAAAGAAAAAGAGTTTTGATCATGGTTTAAGAAGAACTCTGTTTGAACAATCAAATAGCTTTAAAGTATATACTATACGTAATCGAATACATGTTTTATAGATTTACGATACTCTCACTAAACTTATACTGACCTACTTGAAAGATTTGTTTTGAGTGGTTTATATACTCTTTTAGTCCTAAATGTAGAACCTACTTTGAAAGAAGATTGTGGTCCTACAGTATCTTTTTTTTTTTTTTTTAAATGCTATCTGTATGCCAATAATCTGGTACGTAAGGCCTACGAGAATAGAGTAGGCCCGGCAGGGAGGATCCGATCCAAGAAGAAATGGGGTTCATTGAAAGTAAACTCACTAGGTTGCAAATCTTGACTTAGTCCATCAAAATATCCAGTCCACTCACCAACCAAGAAGAGATTTGAAGATCCGATATAGTAGGAATGGAAATACCTGCCTAGATTTGAGGGGTGAACATAAATCAATCAAGTACCAAATCTCCTCATTTGCTATTCTTCGCTTATTTCTCTCTTCCGGTCTGACGCTGTACTACTCAACCTTTCGTAGCATCTTTTGACCTTTTATCGCTTTGGAATTACAATCAACAAACTATCAATAATATTGTCTTCTCTTATTTTTCTTACTATCTTTTATGAAATCGCATGTTGTTGGTAACCCAATAGTTAAAATCTCTCATTACCAAATTTTGGTTAAACAATTTGGTGCCGTCTGTGGGGATTCAATGACAATTTTTTTTTTTTTTAAAAAAAAGACCATTCTTTTCATCTGTTTCTTCATTTTTCTCTCCACTCCAACCATGGTAGAATCAACTGCTAGTCATGAGGTAAGCGTCGCTAAGTTGGCCCCATTGATAAAAGATGAAACCGCTCAAATTGCTGCACATGCTAGTCCGGTTTCACAACACCCGGAACATTTCATGCGGCGATAAGAGCGTCTCCAACGTTTGGAACAGGAGAATTCAACCTTGTGGAACAAGCCGTCTGACTTACTACACACGCTACTCCAAGCTCACGTCCATCAGGATAGTTCTCATCCACAGTCATTCCACTCGTCCAACCATAGGGGATGCCTCTATCAACAGACCAACTAAGGCTAGAAGGTAATTACATTGTGAATACGATTCCTACTAATGAAACTCATATTAAGGTCCTACCACCCTCTGGCTCGTCAAATGCCGGGGGAGGGAAAAAGAGATTCGAGTAGTTGGAAGCCATGTTACTATGACTGCTTGGCAAACCATTGCGATGAAGAAAAGTGCCCCTAATAGCTTTGCAGCCTTCCCGTTCACCAATGACACAACATTAGTTAAGGTGCCTAAAAAATTTCCTTGCCCTCATTTAAGACTTTATAATGGCTTGATGGATCCAAATGGGCACATGGCGCAATACTGGCAAGGGATGCATACTGTAGCAATTCTAATGGAGTTGCACGAGGCTTGTATTTGCAAAGGTTTTGGGTCGAACTTGGTTACACCAGCCCTGAGATAGTTTACCAACCTACCAACTAACTTAGTAGGTTCATTCGCGCATTTAAAGGACTTGTTCGCCCAACAGTTTTTTAGCAGCCGGAAACTTGAGAAACAACCAAATAAACTCAATAAAGTCGTCCAAGGGAAACGTGAACCACTGCGTGGTTTTTGTGGGCAAGTTTAATAAGGAGAATATCACTACAAAAATATTGACATTCGGCGGCGACAAAAGTCACCGCTAAAAGTCAAAAAGTCGCCGCTGACAGTGTTTTGGAGGCGACAAAAAGTCGCTGCTGAAAGCTCGTCCAAATACTTGGTGGCGACATTTTAATGTCGCGCGAAAGTAGAGTATCGATGGCGACAATCGTTGCCACCGAAAGTTCATCGAAGCCACGAAAGCTGTATCGCGGCCGAAGGTAGGATTTCACGCGGCGACAATTGTCGCCATGGATACTATTTTCGGTGGCGACAAAACTGTCGCCGCGGATACTAGTTTCAGTAGCGACAGGAAGTCGCGACTAATACACATTTTTGTTGCGACTTCCTATCGCCGCGGATATGGTTTTCAGCGGCGACACATATGTCGCCGCAGATATTCTTTTCAGCGGTGACTTGTAGTCGCCGCTGATACACTTTTCTGTTGCAATCACGAATCGCCACTGATACATCTTTTTAGTGGCGATGCAAATATCGCCGCTGATAGTCTTTTCAGCGGCAACATTTGTCGCCGCCAAAAGTAACATGTTTTTTTTTAAAATGTAAATTGATAAAATTAAAAATTGTACCACAATTAAAACCTGTACCGCATTAATTAAGATCATAAGAAACTTGAAACTAACAATATATTAACGTTAAATGATACTAACATAAATATTCAAAATTAACAACACAAAATATTTAAATTTTCTATAAACAAGTCTAAAGGTTGTTCATTGGAAGGAAACATCAAACATAAAACTATGAAGAACGATCACCGTGGGACGGTCTAAAGGTTGTTACTTGCCTGTTGCATTAAGACGGCTAGAATCCTCTCGCTCCATTTGTTTCATCTTCTCATCAAATTGTGCACGTTCTTTGCGCGCTCCGCTTGCATCCTTGTACGTTACTCTACGCACTCTGCTTCCATCCTAGCACGTTCCTCAGCACACTCTGCTTCTATCTTTTCACGCTCCTCCTAAATTTTTTTATCAAACTCCTCAATCAATTGGGTAGGAACAGTCTCCACAGTTGAATTATCATTGGATTGAGAGAAATTTCTCTTCCTCAATGGCTCTGCTCCATACCCTTTTTCTCTTACATACCTTGATCTTTCACAAAGAACAATTGTCAATATTTCATTAGAGGTCATTCGAGCATCAACCTCTACCTCTTCTTGTTGTTGGCGAAGTTCTTGGAAGTCAGCCTACAATTAAAGCATTAAAGCATGAAACAAATGAGATAAAAAAATTATTAAAATTAGTATAACATAAAAACACAACGCATACGAATATTTGCTCAGATTGTGGATCTTCCCACTCTAATTGTCCATCTGCTTTCTTCCTAGTGTGTTCGATCTAGTACAATTGGTCAGGGGGTGCAAACTGTCCAATAGTGGGGTCCCTCTACAAAGCATAATATACAAAGACGACACATGATACAATTTAAAATAAAAAATGATTCAAAACATAAACTAAAGAGAGATTGAACTTACCGTAGCGAACTTAATCTCCTCAAATTATAGACAACCACAAGTATGTTTTGTTACTTGTTTTTCTCGGTTGCTCTTGTTTCTTTTACTTTTTTCTACAAAAAAATTAGTAAGAAAGAATTAATGACTAAAATAAATATATGATCCATTTAAAAGGATAGAAAGCTACCGTGAACACGTCAGTTTGAAAATATGCTATTAACAACTCACAATCTTCAGAACTAATATTTTGAGGAGGATTAGCCCGCCTCTCCTCATCATAAGCATATTTGTTATAGTGTTTGTGCAAGGTGGTCTTCCAATTCCTAAAGGCATTTTGCAAGTTCATTGTTATAGTTTCTTTGAACTTTTCTTCTTTGGTTGCATCATAAGGTTCGAATTTGTCCTAAAATACATATAAACAAAAAAAAAATGTTATGAAAACATAAATAAACAAAGATATATATAAATATTTGGGAAGAGTATACCTTTACTTTCAAAATCATCTCATCTTTATATTGTTCATAAATGTTCTTCCATTCAGCGCCATTACGAAAAGAGATTGTGGTCCTAACAACATAACCACAATAATTTCCTAGTAAAGAGGATCATACAATGAATTATTTTTGTAAAAGAATAGTTATATGCATACACTTTATATATTTTCCTAGTATTAATTTATCTCTTACTTAGACCTAAACCACTGTGACGTAGAGTAGTTATTTGTATTATATAAAATTAAAACAAATGTACCTGCACTACTAGCTTGAGTAGGGGCAAAGTTTGCAGGCATTTCCTCGAGTGACTGAGGTGTAGAGGAAGTACCCCCACTATTTATGTCACCACGTTGTCTAAAGGAATGATTTTTTCTACCCTGACCTCTCTTTAATCCTGACATATCCTGCAAAAATGTACAACATTCAAAATAAATTTTAAGCAAGCATACAAAGTGTGAAAGAAAATTTAAATTATAAAGACTTAATGTACAAATTAGTAAAAGCTACCATAAAGAAACAATAATTCCATTCAATTGATTCTTTTGAGGCACTATCACTTATATCAATATCTTCTGATTCATTCTCTTGTACTTCATTTTCTGTGTCACTTTCTATTTCGGTATCACTCTCATAGTCATCAAGCAAATCCTCTTCATTACTATCTTCATGACCCGATGAATGAGTTTCGTTGTCATCGATAAATCGAATGTCCATGACATCATGATTATTTCTTTGTGATGGTTCTCCTGCTTGAACAAAAGTCTGGTGTTGTACATCTTCTCCGTACAAGTTAATGATAAAATCAGGTTCAACATGAGTTGGATTGTCAATATTTAAGTCAACCACCAATTGTTGATAAGCCACTTCATCAACCATAATAGCCTTTACCCCACTAACATCATTATCTTTGTCAATTGGCATATTGAACAAGTCACGTGGATTTGTTTTGACAACAACAAGCCAATTAGGTTGAACAAGATCATCCACATAAAAAATTTGCTCTATTTGAGATGCTAGAATGAATGCTATAAATGGCCAAACTTCTTCACAATTTTGGAGCACATACATTGTTGCTTGACAATACTCTTCATGAGAAAGATTGATTGACTCATAATGTCCCCTAGGTTGACCACATTTCTTGAATATGGAAAACTCACAGTTGACATCAGCACTGGTTTCATCATTCCTATGCGGAACATTAAACTTTGTAGGAAAGTCTTTCAAATAGCGTGAGCAAAAAGTAAGACTTTCATCTACCAAATATCCCTCTGCAATTGATCCTTCAGGTCGAGCCTTGTTGTGAACATAAGATTTGAGTGATCGTAAATACCTTGATCAAAAAAATTGTTTAGATTTGAATGTCCTTGAATGATCATAAATATAATTATAAATTTCTTAGCATCTTACCTTTCTATTGGGTACATCCAACGATATTGAACCGGTCCACCAACTTTTGCATCTCTTGCCAAGTGTATTGGCAAGTGAACCATAACATCAAAGAAGGCAAGCGGGAAGATAGTCTCCAACTTGCACAATGTGAATACTATTTGTTCTTGAAGTTTGTCAAGTTGTTCACATGTCAAACTCTTCGAACAAAGATTCTTAAAAAATCTTCTCAATTCTATAATTGGTTCACACACTTGAGGATGTAATAGCCCACTTAATTGCAATTGGCAATATTTCTTGCAATAGCACATGGTGATCATGGTACTTCAAGCCAAATATTTTTTCTCTCTTGAATGTTGACACATCTTGAAATATTAGATGAAAAAGCATCAGGTACCTTTAAGTTAGTTAAGAATTCACAAAAGGATTGTTTCTTTTCAGGGGACAAAGTGTAAGGAGCATGAGGCTTACACATATTATTACCAACTTTAATTGGATGCATATTTCTTCTAATTCCCAAGTCCATCAAGTCATACCTACTTTTCAATGTGTCCTTTGTCTTTCCAACCAAATCCATTATTGTCGACACAATATTATAAAAAACATTTCTTTCTATATGCATCACATCAAGATTATGTCGTATAAGCAAATGTTTCCAATAAGGCAATTGAAAAAAATGTTTTTTTTCCTCCAGTTGTAAACATTTGTGTTTGTATGACGCTTTCGTTTCTGGCTTTTTCCAAATGACACATTACCCAATTGTTTTAGTTGCATAAGTGCTTCATCTTCAGTTAAGGCAACTGGTTGAGCCCTGTGTTCTTCTTTCCCATCAAATGAGCCCATATCGTTATGCCATGGGTGATTTTGTGGAAGAAAGCACCTATGACCCATGTAAGATAATTTGTTCCTTAATGAAATGCAATGTGTGTCTTTGTGGCAACATGGGCATGCAAGCTTGCCTTTGGTTGACCACCCTGAGAGGTTTCCATACGCAGGGAAATCATTTATTGTCCACAACATTGCTGCATGCATGATAAAATTTGATTGAGAGTGTGCATCATATGTTTTCACCCCTACTTCCCCCAATTGTTTCAACTCTTCAATCATTGGTTGTAAGTAAACATCTATTTCATCACCTGAACACTTTGGACCAGGAATAAGAAGTGTCATCATAAAGTATGAGCTTTTCATGCAAAGCCAAGGTGGCAAATTATATAGTACCAAAACAACAGGCCAAATGCTATGATTGGCACTCATATTCCCAAAAGGTTGAAATCCATCACTAGCCAAGCCTAAGCGAACACTTCTTGGATCAGTAGAGAAGGTAGGGTATTTTTTGTCAAAGTGTTTCCAAGCAAGTGAATCAGCTGGATGTCTCATTACATCATCATTGGAGTGCTTCTCCTTGTGCCACCTCATATTTTTAGTTGTGTCTCTAGCCATATAAAGCCTTTGTAGCCTAGGTGTTATTGGAAAATGCCTCAAAACTTTATGTGGAACCTTTTTCCTTTTTTGTTTGTTGAACTTCCATCTAGGCATCTCGTACCTAGGACATGATTTTGCATTTGCATGCTCTCCCCAATACAATATGCAATCATTCCCACAAGCATCAATTTTCTTGTAATCTAAACCCAAATCACGAACTATCTTCTTAGCTTCATAAAATGAGTTTGGCACTAAAGCCCCGTTTGGGAGAACAAATTTCAATAGGTCCAATAGTGCATCCATGGATTTATTGGTCCAATGGTTAAGGCACTTCAATTGAAGCAACTTTACAATGAAAGACAATTTTGATATCTTGTTGCAACCTGGATAAAGATCTTTTTATGCATCCTTTAACAAGTCAAAGAGCCTTTTCGCATGGGCATTAGGCTCTTCACTCTCATTTAATCCAATGTTCATATCATCCAAACAAGGAACTCCATATGCATCACATACCATCCTTACAAGATTCTCGTCCTCATAAGTATGATTTTCTACCACTCTTCTTGAAGTCTCACAGCTACTTTGATATCTCCTAATTTTTTATGCAAGTCCAACACCTTGCAACTATCCCAAAAACCCTTAATCAATAAAGCTGCCCTAACATCTATTTTCACCTTGAATGAAACATTCCTACATTTCTTACAAGGACAACGTAATTTGTTTGTCACACCATGTTGAGTAAATGCCCATTCTAGAAAACTGTCTACTCCCCTAATGTATGATATGTTGCCTGTGTCTTTAATGTTTAACCAACTTTTATCCATTCCTAATTCAATAAACATTTAATTAGAAACAATCCACATCAAACCTTGAAGTCCAAATGTCAAGCAACAATCCAAATGTCAAGCACAAATTTACATTAGCAAGATCCCAGCACAACAAACAATCCACAACAAACACTGATTTTCAAATAAAATTTCCTATTATAAACAGAATCCAAATGTCACGCAAGTTATTCACATCAAACTTTGAAGTCGACTATTTACATTAGCAAGTTCTCAAAGACAACAATATTTAAAGAAAGAAAATGCATAAATATAAAAATGTGGATTAGTTATCAAAGTCTTGTGGATACATACCAATGATGGGAAGAATATGAAGTCTCTCTAGTTGTGGAAAGTGACTACTTGTCTACCTTTAAATTCTGGATCTTGGAGAAAAAATGAATGTATTAACCTATTAAAGAAAAGAATTGATGAATATCTATGCATCCAAAAATAGAGGAATCATTTCTGAGCAAAACAAATTGACCCCACGTACAAAACAATTCGATTCTTTCATTTTTTTTTCCATCCTAAAATTTTAATTACCCTGTGTAGAAAACCGTATTATAGTCTAACATGAATAATACTCCAAGGCTAAAATGAAAAAGGGATGACATTATTCTGCAAAAGAACATAAATTAATATAAATTAATTAAGCTGATACAAAACTTAAGCTAACCTATAAAGAAACAATAATTTCAGAACGGAAACAATTGCATGGGAAAGGAATGCATTCATCTATCAAAATATAAAAGCATGGATTTATAAGGTAAAAGATATTTCAGTAAATGAGAACTGCACATAAAAAGTAGAATTAACGACTTTCTTTTCATTTTTTAATGAGAAGAAATTTTATTAAGGAACAACAAGCAAATTAAGTTTTTTCCCTTTGGAAAGAGGCATTTCATTTTATTCAATCAATCTCAAACACAATTTTAGCATCAAAGATTACAAAGTCGAAGCATTAGAGATTTGCGCCAATCAGTATTGATGAATGTTAGGAAAAAAGAATAGTATTATTATCATAAATAATGTGTTCCAGTTCTTATGGCAACTGGTATGCAGGAGATTCATGACATTTTGGATTTTTCTTCAAATGATTATGGAGGATACTCTTTTGGAATGTTCTCTGTGAAGTTTTCCACTGATGGGTGAGAGTTAGTTGCTGGAACTAGTGGTGATTCTAGATATGTATATGACATTGAAGCAAATAAGTTGTCTCTACGAATTTTAGCATTCTCAGTAATGTCACCGGGCACAAACACTTCATTTGTTTAACTTAGGTTTTAAATGACTATAACAAAAGTTGAAATCATTCGCTTGCTTATATGATTAAATATTGGTCTTGAGTTAATAGAAAAATATTCAGACACACACATGCAAAACCAAAACTATTTTGATCATGCTGATATGTGATTCCTTGAACGTAACTAAGGGGGGAAATTACCATCTGTTGAGCCGATAGTTAAAATTTGAGAGGGTATCGTGATTCAATTTTTGAATTACATGTATTGCCTCTAACATTGCTTACAAGTAATATCAATTTCACAAAGATACGGTTGCAAACAATAAAAAAGAAAAACAAAACGAAATGAAGGACGGAAAGGAAATAATAGGGAAAAAGATTGGACCAAACATTCTCAGCAAAGGGAACTTAGAGGGCCGAAATTATATATGTATCTTACTAGTTCGGCAATACTATAGGATCAGCGGCTTGCACTTCTTGCTTGCACTCACACCTTCACAAACGCAATAGACGGTGGAGATTTAGGGATTTTGAACCGGATAGAAATAATCCAAATGGGGAAAATTTTCACATGGGAGATTTAACGTATGGGCTTGTTGAACTTGAGAGAAGTGAAGGGAGATTATTTAGGGATTTACGGTTTTCAAATTTTTAATATAAATAAAATTAATTTCGCAAAACAAACAAGTAAAAATTGACAAAAAGGAATCCCCGCAATGGGATAAAATTGGAGATTAAATTCAGATAAACAAAAAGAATCTCAGAGACAAGCAAAGGGAATGAAGTACACGAGAGATTGAGGTGAGAATGATGCGTCATAGAAGTAGACGGAGATCCGAGGAAACAATGGATCGTGTATCTTGAATAATTGTATGTTCAATGTCTCTTTTTTTTGAAAAAGCGAGACTTTCTCACGGGTTGAATCAATCCTTTCGGTTTCGGCTAAAAATGTTTAGATTTAGGGCTGAAGGTTTGGCATGGGAGGAAAGAGCGGAAGGACCGAAAACGAAAGTGGCGTAGGACCGAACATGAAAATGGGCGCGAATTGTCTTTAGGGATGAAGGGTTTGCATATTTTTAATATAAATAAGAACAACTTTGAAAAACATACAAGTAAATATCCTAGATCATTGTTTAAAAAAAATTACATTTTCAAAATTTAAACGGATATATTTGAGATATGAAATCATTGTTTAAAATCTGGTTCCTCACTCGCAATGGTAAAATTGTTCATGTCGATATTTTAATTATATTATATTATATCATATATTCTTCTCACTCATTTTTTTAAAAAAAAATCTTTTATTAATTATCGTTGGAAAAAATAAGAATTTAAAAATAATTTTAAAGATTTTACAATATATAGGTTGTTTTGATTTATAGCCTTATTGAGACATTTGAATATATATGAATTTTTCACTTATGATCTTACTTTTCTGTGTGTGTTTTTAGTGATAAGTTGGGGCTATTGAGCTTAATTAAATATCAAATCAGATATGTTACCAATAGTTAAATTCTTCATCTCTCTAATTCACACATATATATACTAGCACAAACATAATTATCATCTCTCTCAAATACACACATGTTCATTATCACAAGTGCAGGAGTCACGCCAAGTAATAAAGTGATAAGCAGAGATATGGGTTCAACGAGGATTTGATTAACAAATGATCAAGTAAAAGGCTTAGTGAATTAAATTAAGTTGAGCCATGACAAATTTCGATATGGAAAGAGTGATAAATGCAAGTGATTCTTGAACTTCAATGATTAAATGGAGCCTAAGATTATTTCTCTCATTTGCATTTCATAAAACTAGATCAATTTCCTCTCTACTAGTATTTCAATGAATATATGTGTTAGAAGTAGGTTTAAAAGCACTTGACAAAACTTTCTCAAGTCAAAATCATGTTTATCTTTTCATCAAAATGTATAATCTCTCGCTACTATTAATGAAAATAACCTTTAAGCAACAACATTAATGTGACAATGCAATGTTAGTAAATACCACTCTCTTCCTCTCACTTTCAAATGCACAACACACACTATATCTCAAACTCTCTTTATCTCATAATGATCCAAAAAATTAATTTACCTTTTTATAAAAAATGACATCAATAAACATATTTATTGTACAAAAAAAAGGACTTTTGGCGGCGACAATTTGTGTCGCCGCTGAAAGTATGACTTTTGACGGCGACACATGATTGTCACCGCCGAAAATCAATAGTTTCAGTGGCGACTTCCAATGTCGCCACTGAAACTCCTTTTTTTGGTAGTGTATCGACATCCCAAATTGTGACACTATGACTGCTATGTGAAATTCAGGAAAGGCCTGCTCCTGAACTCTAATTTGTACAAGGAACTAATGAAGTACACATGCCATACCATGGACAACAAGTTTGCACAAGCCTAGGCTCAAATCAAATGGGAGGAGGACAAAGTGAATGCTGGCCAAACCCACCACGAGGACAATGAACCCTTAGATAGAAGCAAGAACTTGAGAGATACTAACAGTAATTAGTGGGCAGAGCCATACCCAACAATGGACCAAGAGAGGAAGCAAACCAATAGTGTGATGACTCCTCCAAACCAGGCACTCTACCAAGGATAGAGGAGAACAACTTCTTGGTAAACTCTAGTGAGTTAATCAGACCCTTACAAAGATAGGCGACATGGTGAAGTGGCCCCCCAAAACTAAGAAGCCAGCGGACCAGCGGGATAGATCCAAATGGTACAAATTCCATTTCGACCATGGCCATGGACAATAGGCTGCATCACACTTAGGTAGGAAGTGGTAGAACACCTTAGGTATAGACACTTAATGGATTTATTAACCAAGAAAGGTAAAGCTACTTGGTCAAATAATGGTACTAACCATACGGGTTTGTTACTGGTGGAACCACCTAAAAATTTGAGAACTATCAACTACATAACAGGAAGCTCAGAGATCAGTGGCATTACCTACTCGATAGCAAAGCGCCATGCTAGATTCCTGCCAAAAGATCCTAACCTAAAATGCACTAAGGATGAATGTGACAACCAAGAGGATGGTCAAATCACATTGTTTGAGGATGATATAAATGAACTGCACCAACCACAAGATGAGACATTGGTAATCTATGTGTTAATAGGTAATTTTGATATTAAATGTGCATTAGTTGATCTAGGTAGTTTAGTCAATATCATGTACTTGGGGATGGTCAAGGAGATGGAAGTGGAATCCCAGATTGTTCGTGCACCATCCATGATAATCTTTGGTATTGGAACACCAAATAGTACTATAAAATAAATAACCCTCTTAACCTGTTGAGTAGGATTGAGCATACCATTCAAATATCATGTGATAGATTGTTCAGGTAATATAATAAATTTTGGGCCTAAAAACTTGAGGATATGCCTATATTAGGGAGATGACTAAGCTCAGTTTGGGAAGTATAACAAATATTGTAAAGGGAATTTCCCTTGATGCTAGCAGATTAGGGTTCCTTAAAGGCAGTCAGTTTTTGACATGTCTTTGACTAAGCAAATTGCATCCAATGGCCCTAAAACTTTCAAAGATTGAAGTAGAAAGGCTAAGCTTTAATTGGATATCTAATTTGGGTCGATCGGATTTGTATATTGGAAGTTGTGAATTTTTTAAGTTGGCAATGTAAAACGGGCAACATTTTGTGGCAGTTTCCAATGAATTGTAATTTCGGAATTTTGTGTGTCCAATTGGCTAAGTATAATATTTTTACATGAAACTAAACTTAACAAGGGCAATAAAGCCTTTGGAATCATTGCAATTGGACATTTGCACATAAAGATATGAATTTTCAAAATTAGTAGAAAATTATGGTTGTCGTTGGTCAAGGTGCAAAAATAAATTGCAAGAGTTGAAATAAACTCTTAAGAATTAATGAAGGCCCTTTAGTATTATGTTAGGCATAAGGAAATAGTAAGATAATCAATCTTCGTATTTTAAGATTGTGAAGAATAAGTAGTAATCTGCCATCCGTAAATGTATATATTTATAGTAGCTGACGTTTTCCAGGGATGACCAAAGGATTGGGGAGCCAAAGCAAGAATTGGTAATGCGTCTAGATAGTAACTCTAATCTCACATACTCTGTATGACTATATATGTATGTTTGAACCATGTTTGGAAAGTCTCGCCTTTATAGGGCCAGCAACATTCAAGGCTCGATTGAGCTTGAAGAACCCCTTAGTATCTTCCTAGTGGCTAGGTGTAGGGCTTACTGGACGAGTAACCTTTAGGCGACAAACCTAGTGGCATTCAGTTGTTATGGGTTATTACCCACTTGAGTACCCAGCATTGAGGTAATGGATAATGTGATTATTGTGTGCAATCAATGCTGCATATGACTAGTGATGTGTGATTTTTTATCCTTACATATATGTTTCTTACATCCTTAGGTAGCTCATCAAATGGTATGCTGTCATCAATGTCGAAGAAGGGATAAAGAATTATAGGAAAACTACTCAGTGCTGCTCTGAATTTCTTGATTTCTTTTAGTAGATCAAGAACAATTTTTTTTTGTCAAAAGGATGCCAAAAGATCCACCACAGGATATTGTGTGTTTGTGGGTGGAAATTTGGTATCATGGAGGAGTAAGAAGCAAGATGTGGTTTCTAAGTCGAGTGCAGAAACTGAGTATAGAGTCATGGCTCAATCAGTACAGGAAATTGTGTGGCTTCATCAGTTAATAAAGGAGGTTGGTCTTGTCACGTCATTACCTACGAAGTTGTGGTGTGATAATAAAGCTATTCTACACATAGCCTCCAATTCTGTGTTTCATGAAAGTATGAAACACATTGAGATTGATTGTTACTTTGTACGCAATAAGATCAAGGTCAACTTTATTTCTACGGGGCATGTGCAGTTTAATGACCGATTGGGAACCTTCTAACTAAGGCCTTAAATGTGACTCGAGTTGACTATCTTTGTAACAAGTTGGCCTTGATTAACATCTATGCTCCAACTTGAGGGGGAGTGTTAGGAAATATATATTATAATTAGTATAACATACAATCAAGGATTATAGAGATTAGGGAATCAATCTACATAATGAGTCATTAACTCTCTTGTCTCTTCTCTTGTGTATAAATACCTCTATTATGTACATGAATATACACACATTTGAGAATATATTTGTTACTCTATCTTTCTAATTCTACAAACTTGAGGATATGCCTGTATCAGGGAGATGACTAAGCTCAGTTTGGGAAGTGTGACAAATATCTGAAGGGAATTGCCCTTGATGCTACTAGATTAGGGTTCCTTAAAGGCAATCAGTTTCTGACATATCTTTGACTAAGCAAAGGGTATCCAATGGCCCTAAAACTTTGAAAGATTGAAATAGAAAGGCTAAGCTTTAATTGGATATATAATTTGGGCCGATCGGATATGTATATTGGTAGTTCTAAATTTTTGAGGTTGGCAATGTAAAATGGGCAACATTTTGTGGAAATGGCCAATGAGTTCTAATTTTGGAATTTTGTGCGTCCAACTAGCTAAGTATAATATTTGTACATGAAACTAAACTTAATAAGTGTCATAAAGCCTTCGAAATCACTGCAATCGAACACTTGTACATAAAGATATGAATTTTCAAAATTAGTAGATAATTTTGGCAGTCTTTGGTCAAGGTGTGAAAGTAAATTGCAAGAGTTGAAATAAACTCTTAAGAATTAATAAAGGCCCTTTAGCTTTATGTTGGGCATAAGGCAATAGTAAGATAACCAATCTTAGTATTTGAAGATTGTGAAGAATATGTAGTAATCTGTCGTCCGTGAATGTATGTTTATAGTAGCCGATGTTTTCCAAGGATAACCAAAGGATTGGGGAGCCAAAGCGAGATAGGCTAGGAAGAGAAATTAAAGGAAAGAAATTAGGGATTACAAAATCATATAATAAAAGATAATAGAATTGCTATAAGTAAAGATCCTATAATCAAGGAGCAACAATCAAGGATCCTAATTTATTTCCTAATAGTCTAACACTCCACCTCAACATATAGAGTATATGTCAATCATTCACAGCTGGCCTTGAAAGCCTTCAAACTTTGTCTTGCCTAGTGGTTTTAATCATGATATCATCAATCTAGTCTATAGATCTAATGTGAGAGAGACTCATAATGCAAGCTTCAATGTTCTCTTTAATGAAGTGTCTGTCTATCTCAATATGTTTTGTTCTATCATGATATATTGGGTTCTTGACCATTTCAATGCTGCCTTTGTTGTCACACTAGAGTTGCATTGGTTCCTCATGTTGTATTTCCAACTCCTTTAGTAATCTAATAACCTATATTCCTACACATACTCCATTGTTAACAACTCAGTTCTACTTCTGATATATTGAGATTTCATAGGGCGGTGCCCTTGGGCCGTAAGACTTGTACACCTAGCACTGTGTTTGATGCTTAGTGTGGTAACTTTGGACCAGAGTGTCTAGAGTATGTCTTGAGGCTGCAGAGTATTCAGACTATACCAAGTTGTAATCAAGAAGCCTGTGGCATGAGAATGATTTTCTGGGCAGTGTAATACCCGGATAATTATTTATCTGGAATATTATATTTCGATAAATAATACCTATTGAAAATAGGTGAACATGTGGTTTCAAATAATAAGTAATAATTATCTTATTTTCTAAGGTAATTACTATGGAAATTAGGAGAAATAAAGAGCTAAAATGTATTTTTAGAGCATTAAATGGTCTAAAAATATTATGATAAATCCCAAGAGGTAGTAAAATATTTATAAAAAATTAGAAAGTATGTTGTCTCTAATTTTAGGAATTTTGGGATAATTTCCCTTGAAAAATAATGAGGCAAAATTAAGTATTATTTTGGGATCATAAGTGACCCCATGTTTTTTAATATTTTACATGGGATATAAAATACCAATGTAAGTAAAATAGTTGTGAGATAATGATTTATCCTAATTAAGAAAATTATCAAAAAATTAGTAAGTGGCTAATCCGGTAATTAATGGGATAATTAAGGTATAAAGTAAATGAATTAAAAATAATTTAAATAATTATTTTTAATTGGAGAAATTCGAAATTATTAAATAAATAAAAAATAATAAAATATTTTATGCTTAGAAAAATAAATAAAAAATAAAAGAAAAATAAATAAATATCTAGATATTTTGAATAAAATAATAATATATATGGTAAAGAGCCAACGGGACATTTGAGAATGGATAGAAATAAAATCCTACACCAAGGTATAGGGATGTAGTCTAAGTCATCTGGAATTTTTATGAACCAAAGTGAAATTCTATCTATGATTCGAGCGATCTCCGAAGTCGCTTGGAACCAACAGGTATTTAAGACACCGGATAGGAGAGAGAAAATGCAGATAGAGGATTTAGAGTCAATACTTGAAACAAGTAGTTGCCGTGAATTAGGAATCTAGTGACTTAGGTCGATCATATTACAAACCGGTGGATTTTTTCCTAGACGCCGACACTTAGGAATTCAATTCCGTAACCAAGACGTATGTCCTAAAATCTTCAGCAGATAACGGAATACCCTTAATGGGATCATAAATTTCATTAAACTAGATATTCCTAATGAGAAAGAAAGAAACTTCGAAACTCGCGTCGGCGCATTTCGCGATTTGTCAAGATTACGCGTTTCGGACACCGGATCGAAACTTTATCTAAGACGGCTCGATGTCACCATCAAGATGACATCATTTTGTTGACTATTGGGGAGGGGGAGGTCGGCACAAGAAAATGGAGGGCCAAGAGTGTTTTGTCCTAAAAAATGCGATCCTACGGTCCATATTCGTCAGACTGAAGTTCGAATTATTTACCGTTCTGCCATCCGTCTCTTCTATAAATACCAAGCTCCTCTTCTTCATTTTTCACACCAAAAATCTGCCCTTTAGAGAGAAGTTAGAGAGAAGGAGAGCTCTTGAAGTTCTAAGCCAAAGTCGGGGTAAGTTCTTCGGTCCTTAGTCTTTAGTTTCGATAGTTCTTTCGGTAGATATAGTAGGAATGCTAGATTTATCTTTAATTTTTCAAGATAGTCTAGATATCATATTTAGGGGTAAATATGATATATATTTCGAAAATATGATGAGGGAAAAGATCTCGTCAAAATTCGGAGAGATAGAGCGAAAAAATGGAAGCTCGGCGAAATTCCGCCGATTAGGGGTTCGGGGCAAAATGGTAATTTGTACCTAAAATGCCCGTTATAGTGCTAGAAGTTTATAAATGTTATCCTTATAGGATATCTAAGATAATCGGACATTGTTGTACCGCCGTCGTACCGCTGTTTCACCCGCTGTCAAAAAAGTACCATTTTCCGTAAAAGTACCGTTTTCCGTCAACGAAGGTACGTTCGCGTACTGTAACACTAACTCTGATATTTATGGTATGCGTATATGTGCTATGTGTATTGTATGTGGTAGCTGATAGCTCTGCTGTATGTCAGGTACGTTTGCTTACTGTAACACTAACTCTGATATTTACTGTATACTTATATGTGATATGTATGTTGTATGCGTATTGTGTGTGTAATATATCTGTTGTACGTTCGCGTACTGTAACACTAACTCTGATATTTATTGTATTCGTATATGTGATATGTGTGTTGTATATGTGTTGGTGGTATGTTATTTGAATGCATGGTGATGTTAGATGATAACTGAACATTTGCATGCGCTGGGAGCGATATGTCTGTATTCGCTGGGAGCGGTATGTCTGCATTCGCTGGGAGCGATACATGTAGGAATGGTTCATTTGTTATGCTGATATACTGTATATGTAAATATGAGGTTAACCGTTACTCGGGGTCCGTATGCATTGGACCTCGCCTCTTAACATAGCGTCGGGTTCGGGAGGACCAAGGACCGAGGAGAAAGGCAAGCAGCCGCATAGAGATCCGGTGAAGATCTCTTCGTTGACACGGCATGGCTGTGCCGGGGAGACACTTTTGTTGTTATTCACTTTAAAAACTCTCGGTCATTGTACCGTTTTTGTAAATCAGCCAGACTTACGACATTTATAAATATATGTATCAGTTACTCAATCGCTCCGATGCTCTACTCTGATGAAAAAAAATATATACTGCTTTTGAAAATGGGATGTTACAGGCAGTAAGGCCAGAATATCCAACACTGTGATAATATAATGAGCCGTAAGACTAGAATGAATTCAGCTGAAAGGCAGAATGTATCGGGTAGTAAAGCTTGTGTAACCAAGCGATGTGAGGATACACTAGTGGGCCTTGTGTTAAATATTACACCTGGGTACAGAGTGAATGATTATGTTGCATGCCTAGTGAGTATGCATAAAAAAAAGGAATAAACTGAGTAACTAGAATTATTCCCTAAGGTTATACGTTTAAATTTCAAGGTTGAAATTTATTGAACAGGGGGAGAAATGTAATATACTGAATTTTGGGCATTAAAACTTGAGGATATGCCTATATAAGGCAGATAATTAAGCCTAATTCGAGAAAAGTCCAAAGAATGTCAAGGGATAAAATAGCTTTCAGGGACTAAGTAATTCAGCCATACTGGTTAGTGGACCTAGTATGTATCGGTCGTAAAATTAAATTGCCAATGCATAAGGGCAACAAACACTTATATAGTGCTATACTACTACAAAAAATGGATATTACTTTCCTAAAGGATGTTCGTTTTTAAGAAAGGGAAGTAAAAAGTTAAGGCGGTGGCATTGTCATAATTATTTGTTTGAATTTGAGACATTAGGAATCCCAAATATTAATTTAGGAGGCCTAAAATAAATTTAGGTGTCCTAACACATTTTTAGGATGCCTAAAATTAATTATTTCACACATTTTAAGGAATCTTTTAGTGTAATTTAGGCGTCCTAAAAACTATTCAGGACGCCTCAAAATTAATTATTTGGCGTCCTGAAAAAGTTTACGGACGCCTTTATTAACACACTGGCATCCTGAAACCTTATTTTGGACACCCAAAAGTATTCTCAAAGTACAACTACTGCCTTAGCAAACCTCTGGCATTCTCACACAGTTGAACAACTCCCATGTGATTTCTCTCACACAGTTGAGCAACTCTGCCTTGTAAATGGAGCAAATCACCAAGAGGTGGGATGAATTGAGGATTTTAAAAATTCTTTTGAAATACTCTGTTAATAGGCAACGAAAACAGAGTAGAATAGAGACAGAGGAGAAAAGCTTGGCACAAGAGAATTTATACTGGTTCGGTCTAAATCCTTGACTTACGTCCAGTCCCCAGAAACTCTGAGATTTTCTCTATCTCTCAAATCAGTTACACACTTTGTACTCGAAAGTTATCCTCTCAATAGGATACACTCCCCCTTACAAGTTGTAAACTGATATACCCAATCTCCAAGTCCCCTTGACTTGATATTCTTACAATAAATGAAACTCTCACAAAGAGTAGATAAGATAATCATTGAAGTACAAATGTATTAAAAGATACTAGTACTTTACAAAAGTAGAAAACTGAAAGAGTAGTTGAAACGTTGAATGCAATTCATTTTCTGCAAATTGGTTGTTGAGAAGACTTGAATGCAACTCCTTATATATGAAGAGAGCATTAAATGACCGTTGGATTGATCAATATAACAATTGGAGACATTGGTCTAGCTGTTAGAAGCACTTTGGTCTCTTCTCTCTCTAATCTTCTCGTTAATCCAGTGCACAGAAGTTTATGGTTGACTTCCCTTGAATTAGATCTGTTGGAAGCGCAGCTTCTTGATAGGGAAAGAAAACATTAATCCCTTAGCAACATGTAGAGAATGATTGTTCAAAAGGATGCAAGATTTCTTAACTTTGCAATAAATGTGCTGATGTCACTTTTTGCTTTAAGTTGAATCTTTATTTAATATTCTTTAAATCATCTGAAACTCACTAACAAACTGATTAAACATACTTAAGAATAGTAAAGAGTGATGATGAGAAGTATCTAGATCAAACATGAAGATTTCACAAATTCGTGTAATTTGATTTTCAAACTGGGTGACACAAACTCGAGTTTTGAAAAGACCCTTCCTCACAAATCATTAATTAACCATAACGATTTCACAAAACCGGATTAATAAGTTATTAAGGAAACCATTTTTCTTTCATAAAATAAGCACATCGGAGTCCAGGGCACAAATTTCACCCACAAACTCACTACAGAAAATTTATAACTCTGGGCACAATTATCAAACAATAGAATACACAGCCCATAAGTTTTACAACACCAAATCCACAAGAAAGGATCTACACCAAAACATTTCCATACAAGTTTTGATTGTGGATCCACCAAAATATTGTAGTGTATAACATAAAAGCTTTGGTTCAACAGTGAATATTGAAATAGTATTCTCAAAACATGTGGGCCCTAGAATGGCAATATAGAAATCATTACAACACCAAAACCAAAAGAGGCTTACAAATTAAAGTTCACAACTATTACGCTCCGATTGCTTCCATTGTCCCCTAGTAAAGCTAGAGGTCTCGCCTGGAAAATATTGAACATGACGGGGTGAGACATAAAGTCCCAAGAACCAAAATTAATTTATCAAATATGCAGGAAAGGATTGTAAGTCAGAGAAGTAGGTTTACTAACATATTTATAAATCAACAACAAATATTATTTAATCCATAATAATCAACACTAAGTAGAACCATCCCCACTCATCCATCCTGCTCCTCCTTATATCGTCTGGACGTGGTACAACCTATCAATGCTAGTATACCTGGCCAAGGTTAGCTAGTCACTTCAAGAATATTGTTCCCTCCCATGTCACCACCGATATACCGTAACAGGGAGGTGTCCGCCCAAAACACTCATCTCAAATTCCAGGCCAGGAATGAGAGAGCCGATGAGCACAATTTCACCCTAAATCTCTTCCACACAACCCAACTTATTTCATAACAGGTAAATAATACGGTAACGTAATTACCCAAAAACATCGTACATTATATTATTCCACATATAACATCTCATAACAAACATCATAACAACAATAAATGACAAAATTTATTATTCCATATAAAACAACCCACAACAAACATCATAACCATTACCACAATAACAATCTCAATGACAATATTCACTCATATATATATATATATATATACGTAATAGAAAATACTCGCTTCACGTAAATAACTTTATATTCGGATATACGATTACTTTTTCAAAACACATGTCAAAAGTAGTATATACAAAAGTAAGGTTTAGAAATCACCTTACGGTCCAAAACAAGCATATAAAATAAATTAACCCCCGGTTACCTCAACTCCCGCCTAAACTTTATCTTGAGGAGTAAAACACGTACAATCAGGTCACACAGGTAAAATCTACATTATCACAATTATAGCTTATATAATTCAAAATACACAAATAATAATAATAATAATATATTATTGTAATAAAAAAAATAAAAATAACAGTTTAATTCTTCAAATTTCAAAACTAAACCGATTAAAATCTCATTAATTTCGTATTAACCCAAAATAAAATTTTATACAACTTTTAATCGGTAAAAACACTCGGTAGGATATAAATTTTGAATTTCTTGAGTAGAAATATTAGTTTAAATTCCTACCACAATCAATCAAAAATTTCGAACCAATTAAAACTAGTTATTAATCGTTCTAAACATATATACAGTTATCTATTATAAAGACTCAAAACTTTTCTAAAATCATAATCTCAAAATGTTCACTAACCAACATGATATTACCTTCATTGGAAAGAGAAAAATATTTGGAACAACTTTCATGAAGGAAGTTTATTGAAAAGAAGTTAATTTAACTATCAAAATGATCTTATAAGATAAATAACATACCTCAGAAAACCCAAAACTGCTTCTTTTCTCTTTCTCTCTATCGTCGTCTCTCCCTCTCTTTTTTCTTTTTTCTTTGTGTTTTTCCTTCTCATTCTCACCGCCAGGCAATATATATATATATTGCAAAAAGAATGAGTCACCGCCTCAATTAATGAGGTGGTGAACTAATCAATTAATTTTATTTTTTCCTTTTCTTCTTCCATACGCGGATTCTCTGCCTTTTTTTTTAAATGGGCAAAATTACAAGAAGAGCCCAAACTTTATTTTAATATCATCATCATCATCATCGTTATTATTATTTTCTCTCTCACACAATTAAAATTTAATTACCATAATCATATATAATTATTTATTAATTACAATTAGATCCTAAAAATAAAATTAGGATGTTACAAGTTTGTTCATCTAAACTAGAGTTTACAACTTTCCTTCGAAGCCTAAACGGAGTTTACATACTAAACTCGAGTTTACTTCATCCAAAGAAGAACGTCGTGATTTGATCTTTGAAGGGCATTTTGAATAGGATCAAAACTCGAGTTCATTAGTGACTAACTCGAGTTTTGGACTTTTATAATGAAAGATATGTTTAAGTCCAAAAGCTCAAAACTAGAGTTTTCAAATCTAGACTGGAGTTTTCAAAATCAAAAAATATAGCAAAGCTCTCTACTTGGTACAAACTCGAGTTAACAAAAACTAAACTTGAATTTTCATAAATGTTTGGAAAAATGGAAAACTCTCTGTATGGTGAAAACTGGGGTTTGCAAAGGTAAATTGGAGTTTCTAAAACTTAAAAAATATGATATGCTCTCTGTTGATCCAAACTCGAGTTTGTCAAACCAAACTCGAGTTTCCTCAAAAGAGAGAAAACTTTGAAAACTTTCTGCCAAACATAAACTGGAGTTTATATAACAAAACTGGAGTTTTCTCAAGTTTAGAATGGAGCAAAGCTCCCTGTTTGTTACAAACTCGAGTTTACAATCTCAAACTCAAGTTTCCATGAAAACTTGGGAAACATAAGAGCTCTCTGTCAAGCACAAACTAGAGTTTCCAAATGGAAACTGGAGTTTGGCTTAGTTCAAAAATATTGATAGCTCTCTGTCTTGAACAAACTCAAGTTTGTCTTAACTTGAAAAATTTAAAGTGCTCTCTGTATGCCACAAACTGGAGTTTTGGCTTGGTTCATAAAAATGAGCTACTCTCTGTCAAGTCCAAACTCGAGTTTTACATCAAAAACTCAAGTTTGTCTTTGACAGTAAAATTTTCAACTTACCAAAGACAAACTTCAATTTGATTTTACAATTGTCAGTTATCATCAAAACATATAGAGAACTAACACAACCTACTAATGTCTGTCATTTCTCCTCCTCTCCCGTCGTCTCACCGCCGCCCTCCTTTCAAAAGCCACCGTCGCCACGCTTGTTCCTCCTCGTGTTCCCGTCGTCCCTCCTCTCGCAATCCGTCGTCGGTCCCCGGTAATTGATCTGTCTCTCCCACTACTGAACCTTCATTGTTCATCCCTCCTCGTCTCCATCGGACCTCTACACACCCTCCTTCTCCCACCGTCGTCACTGCTCATCGAACCTAGTGAGGTATGCTTCCTTAATTTTTCATGTCTTTTTCACACTATCTCGTTCATTGATTCATCAACCAAGTAGTTTCAATAGAGTTTTTAACCATGGGATTTTTTATAGGAATTTGGGAATTTGCTTGTGACATTCTCTTTTACCATTTTTTTTGGTTTTGCTGACGCTTCAATCTCATACTCAGAACCCACTCATTTTTTGAGTTACACACGTGGCATGACCTTACTGTATTCATATTCTGTAACAGTTGTAGCATTTTGAAGAAGAAATGAATTTATGTTGTATCTGAACCTGCCTTGTACAGTTTTATTGTGTCATGCTAAATATTGAAGTTCAATGGGTTTGCTTGTTGATTTTCCTTCGTTCTGTCCGATAATTTGAGCTCAGATTTGTGGCCTAGGACTCCTAATGAGAATGGCAGGGTCTAGTTTTGTTTAATTCAGGTATATGATTTAATGATAGCTCTTGTCCATTAACTGGTTCACAAGGACTTGTCAAGCATGCCTAGAAATTAGGCTAAAAAGATCCAAAATTGAAGTATAAGAGGAGTTTGAAAATCCATTCAGGTATATGGTTTAATGATAGCTCTTGTCCATTCTTTGTTTTGGGATGTTGTTGATGGATTTAAAAATCGTCATATCTCAACGTGGTTGTTTGAGAACAACTTGGTTAGGGCGTTCTAAGTTTCTAATGCTTCTTTTCATTGCCATCTATTTACATTTAATGGCGTTTGCTTGTTAAATTCTTAGTTGCATCCTTTCTCATTATCAATAAGTTTTCCCTTTTAGTTTATTCATCGTTTTACTTGGTCCCTCAAAGCTTGTTTTGTGTCACGTCGGTCCTTTTAACCTCTAATCCGTGTCATATGTATTCTAAGCTGTCAACTTTATAGACACATATAATTCCATGTGTCAAATAATTTTGGTAAATGGAGTTGATGTCTTATGATATATATGTTATGAATTAAAAGCATAGTTTTGAGAGATTAAATTAAAATAATAAAGAAACTTGAGACTAAAATACTGATTTAAACTTGACATTTTGTGGCACATGTTAGTTCTCTATGTGTTTTGATGATAACTGACAATTGTAAACACAAGTTGAAGTTTGTCTTTGGTAAGTTGAAAAACTTACTGTCAAAGGCAAACTTGAGTATTGATTTCAATACTCGAGTATTGACTTGACAGAGAGCGGCTCAATTTTATTAAACAAAGTAATACTCAAGTTTCCATTGGAAACTCAAGTATTGAACTTACAGAGAGCACTCCAAGTTTTTCACCCTGAGCCAAACTCGAGTATCGATTTGCATACTCGAGTATGCATCATACAGAGACTCTTTCAATATTTTCTAAAGTTTTCAAAACTCAAGTATATATTTGAAAACTCAAGTATTGGTCATACAGAGAGTCACCAAAGTTTTCAACTTGTAAAAACTCGAGTATGGGTCTGGATACTCGAGTATCCGATTGACAGAAAGTTTTCAAGTTTTACACATGTTTTTCAAAACTCAAGTATCTATTTGAAAACTCAAGTATTGGTCATACAAAGAGTCACCAAAGTTTTTCAACTTGAGAAAACTCAAGTATGGGTCTAGATACACGAGTACCGGAATGACAAAATTTTTTCATGTTTTACACATTTTGAAAACTCAAGTATTGACTTGGCAATGATTTCTCAAAGTTTTCAAAATCTCTGAAAACTCAAGTATGGATTTAGAAACTCGAGTTTCGACCATACAAAGAGCTTTACTCTTTTTCAATAATTTGGAAACTCAAGTATTAAAATGGAAACTCTAGTATTGTGGTTTTGGACTTTACTTTATTTTCATTTCAAAATTCCAAAACTCGAGTTTGGATTTGGAAACTCGAGTTTTGTTCCTATTCAAAGATATGGTCCAAAGCTCAAATCACGACATTCCTCTCTGGAAGAAGAATACTTGAGTATGATCATGGATACTCAAGTATTGATATTAGTGCATAGTGACAAACTTGAGTATTGAAGAACATACTCGAGTATGAGTCGCAAAGTTTGAAAATCAAATCTGACGAATTTGTGAAATCTTCTTGTTTGATGTTAATACTTCACCTCTACATTCACTACTATTCTTAACTATGTTTAATCAGTTTGTTAGTGAGTTACAAATGGTTTAGAGGACATTAAATGAAGATTTGAATAAAAGCAAAAAGTGATGTCAGAACAGTAAATGCAAAGTCCAGAAACTTGCATCCTTTTGAGCCATCATTCTCTACACGTTGTAAAGGGATTAATGTCTGCTTTCCCTAAGCAGTAGCTACTCTTCCAACGGATCTATTAAAAGGAAAGTCAACACTAATCCTCTGGACAAAAGGAATTAATTGAAGAGTAGAGAGAGAAGACACCAAAGTGCCTCCAACAGCTAGATTAGTGCACCAACGGTTATAATGGAGTTAGCAACAGTTATTTAATGCTCTCTTAGTATAAATAGAGCAGCATTCAATTCTTCTCAAAAACACATCTGCTGAAAACGAATTGCATTCAAGTTTGCCAACTACTCTTTCAGTTTTCACTTGTAAAGTATCTTTTGATACATTGATCTTCAGTGTTTATATTTATCCACTCTTAGAGAGAGTACATTTATTGTTAATCATTTCATTGTAAGAATCTCAAGTCAGGGGACTTGGAGATTGGGATATTGATTGCATCTTGTAAGGGGGAGTAAGTTCTAGTGAGAGAATTACTCTTGAGTTACAGAGTGTGTAATCAATCGAGATAGTGAAATCCCTGAGTGTCCGGGGACCGGACGTAGGTCAAGAGATTGGACCGAACCAAGATAAGTTTCTTGTGTCTTGCTATTCTTCCTTATACTGTCTAGCTCGTTTTAGTGTTCGAAAAAAGAGCAATCTGAAAAAGAATTTTAAAATCCCCAATTCACCCCCTCTTGGTGATTAAGCTCCACTTTCAAGACATTCATTATCCTATGGATAAACTTAGGTATCAAAGGTGAATGAGATATCAATTATTGGCTAAATTGCTTAAAGTTATCCAAGGTCCTGATGTTTTTTCAAGTAGTTTACCTTCTAGGCATACCTATTAGGAGTTGAGACTATAATGCGTTTGTTGGCAACCATATTATAATTTGTTTTTTGAAACTCAACATGTTTGAAGTTGAATTCTGCTATTGCCATTGTTTTGACCAGTCCTGTTTTGTATACTTTAATTTAACATATCATACTATTTATGTAACACCCCAAATCCCGTAGCATAAATCGTGCCGGTGACACGTGGTTTTATAAAAATTTGACAGAGTTTGAGGTGCTACAACTCAGCGTGTGCGGAAACAGAAAGCATGTACTAAAAATTTGAACAACGAGTAACTGATATAAAATACTCAGTCATATCCTGATGCCCGACATATACTGGTATATTGAAATTTCCCGAAGGAATATTCATGTGATACAGGACTTATATAATTACAGGATTTACATTGCAACTATACAATTTCAAACCAAGCCATTTCTTGACTTGGAGCAATGAACCTAACACAGTTAAATCAACCCATTTGGCCAGGCTGGGTAAAGTCTAGTGGAAGTCTCCCCGAATTCACGCGCGATCGATTGATCGAACCACATAGACCGACCCTTTCTTAGTTTAAGCACCAAATGGTTTGAAGTAACCCTATTAGATTCATGCCAGAAGGTAGGCTCTGTTAACCTTCTTTCTGCATTTGCTTTGACCAGTGCTCCACATGGCTCCGTCCATCGGTGTCTTTTTACGGCTCCATCTACCGGTGCCTTCTCTGATCCTTGATCCTTTCCTGAACTATTAGTTAAGACTGAGGTCCAATGCTCATTGGATCTCAAGTAACGGTTAACCTCATGCTTATGTAAACAATATATGTATGACAGATATTCATGACATTTCAGCAACAATCAATACATAAGCACACAGCAGATGTATCCCAACAGTACATAAGCACACAGCATATGTATCCCAATAGTACATAAGCACACAGCAGATGTATCTCAATAGTACGTAAGCACACAGCAGATGTAAAGTTATTGTCTATCACATATAAGTATACAATGAGCATCAGAGTTAATGTTACAATACGCGAACGTACCTTTCACCGCGTATTGGCCAACTTGCTTGACTTTTGATCCGACTCCGGCTTTCCCGAATATCCTATATGTTATCGTCGGATTATTCCTTTTTCCCATAATATCACAACTAATATTCTATCTCTTAAAATAATATAAAAAAGGTTATTTCTACCCATTTTGACATTTCTACCCTTGATGTATTTATTATCCCAATTTTGCCCTTTCATTTTCTCAAAACACGCAATACTGAATTTCTGGGCAGAATTGTTTATTAACTTTGAAAAATCATAATTAAATCTACCAAAATCGAAACGAGGATCCGTAAAATTCCTCAGAATCCTTAGGATATATAATTTTGAGTAAAAATACTGGTTCTTGCCCAGATTTTAAGAATAATTCCCAGTTTTCACGTGTTCATCCTCTGCCCAGAAAATTTCCAGAATTCGTAGCCCATTTTAAAGAATTTTTATCTCCTAGTAAAAAACTCAATTTGACATGCTATAAGTACCCTTGGAAAGCTCTATATTTCTACTTTAACCATGAAAAATTTCAGAATTAATTAACCTCATATTCAACATAAAATTTTGTCGTTTTTACTACTGATTCCAGAAATCATCTAACCGAAAAATTTCGCTAGAACTTCGTTACTTTAAGGTTTCTCTTCCAAAACTTTTACTCTATCACTTTCTTCATCATTTTTTCGAAATAAAGCTAATTCTAACCATAAAAACATGAAAGTAAAATTACTCTAGCATATTTAAGATTAAAGCTACTTCTATCTATGAATTTAAGAACGTAACTAAAACTTAAAGAACTTACTTACAAATGCTTCAACTCCTTCAAGAAGCTCTCAACTCTCTTCCACTCCTCTCTATATTTACATTTGCTACTTGATTTTGGTGTGAAGAATGAATGAAGCCTTAGGTCTCTATTTATAGCAAATTGTCGAGGCTTTCACCCTCTACTTATTGAATAAGTTTTCCCCCCTTCCTCAACAAGTCTCTCTACTTCATCTACAAGTTTCTTTTCTTCCTCTTTCTTTATTCTTCAACCGTGCTCTCTCCCTCTCTCTCTTTCCCTCATCTTTTTTTTTTTTTTCTTTTACTCCTTACTCAACAAGTTTTACAACTTGCCCAACAAGTTTTCCAACTTGCCTTCCAAGTTGTTGACCTTCTAGATTTAATTCCTACTTCCTTCACAAGTTGCTAAAACCGTCCCCCTCCCTCTTCCTTTTTGATTTGTTTTGTGTTTTAATTTTAGCCTATAGGATAATGTTTTAAGTTCGTTTATTTAATTCATTTGTATCTTACTTAATAATGATTAATTAAGGCCTTTAATTTTAGATTAAATCTTGGCTTTTCATTTGTGTAGAAAAATCCTACCTACTTTGGTAGATTTTATCTTATATTACATGTGCTCTTATCTTATATTTTTGTTTAATCTTTTGCCTCTTTTATTAATATGAATTTTGTCCAACATAATAACATTAGGGTTTACTAATTTAATTCAAGTTAATATATTAATTATGATCATTAGAAATCCCTTTTATGCTAATATTGGATTTTTATTAGCATTTGATCACTAATTAATCTCATATATTCCTTAATTATGCCTTTTTAATTTAATTATTAATTAATTACGAAAATTAACATAAATACTTTAATTTTTGCAAATTTAATTGCTTCACAATTGTTTTTAGTATTCTTTAATTACCTTAATTATATTCACACTCCTTTATAGTTTAATCTTGATGATATAAGAACTAAATGTGAATACTTTAACTAATGTAATTTTAATTGCCCATTAGTTGTTGGTAATTTTCTCTAATTGGTTTAGGTAGTTTCATGTCATTTTATTGTCTCTTATGATTAAATTAAGATTATACTTAATTATGATAAATTTATGATATTTTATGATCCCTAATTGAATTTAGAGTATTGGATTTTGCCTTATTAAACCCTTAAGAGAATTTGCCCAAGAAATAAAATAAATACACTACAAAATTAGAGACAACATATTCTCCTAATTTAATAGGTATTACTTGCCAAAATATGATATTTAGGAGAAATACAATTTTTAGGGTATTACATTTCTCCCCCCCGGTTAAATAAAATTTCGCCCTCGAAATTTGATCGTAAAATCTTGAAAGATTATCTAGACTTCTAGTCTATTCCTTTTCTATACATGCTTACTAGCATGCACCCTAATCTCATTCAACTTGTACCCAGGTATAGAATTTTAAAGTACAGGATCCACTAGACCATCATTTACTACTGCTTCTATTGGTGAAACTATTTAGCTGGCTTGACTCCTCTGATTAAGGCTAATGCTGCACATCAGGCCTCTGTTAACGTCAAGCTATAAGCCTTAGCTAACACCAACATCAATCTAATCAAGACTCTGGCTAATCAATTGACTCAATTGGTACAAGAAATGAACCAGAAGTTTCAGAAGGTCTTTGATAATCAGGCAAAGGTGAACCAGAAGTTACTTCAAGTTGTGACTGCTTTGGATGCGATTGGCATATCTCTTGTTGACCCTCCTTTAGCCACTACCTTTCAACCTCCACCTACTACCTTATTTCTATATGTACTTGCCACCATTGCTGTACCATATGATCTTCCCTATCAACCACCATCTGTGCCAACCACTTATGCTGATCCTACATTCACCCCTCGCCACGATAGCTAGCTGATATATTCATGAAACCATTAGCAAATTATCAATTTCTCTACATAAGAAGAAAATTGTGAACTATAAATCCCAATGAACTTTGAGTAAGTTATTTATTTTGATTAATTTTAGGTATGTTTTGATGATTTAATTACTAAGTTAAGCATTAGAGTTCCTAGTAATTTGTTTTCCAGGATCCCTTGTTCTTGCGCTGAAAAATAGAGTCAAACAGAGAAGGAATCACTTGCAAGGGAACTTGAGTGATTGTGGAATTGATGAGAAATCACTCGAGTGATAGGAAGGGAACTCAAATGAAATCAAGAAAACTAAGCAAAATGCCATTAAGTTCAACCATTACTCAAGTGGGACAATGAAGCACTCGAGTTGAGCACTAGTAATTTGAGTAGTGGGAAAATAAGAAAGAGTCAGAATTCCAATACAGAAGGCACTCGAGTGAATAAAAGGCTAATTTGAGTGATGCACTCAAGTGAGGCACATGTACACTAGATTACTGAAAGAAGAGAACAACAGAAAAAGGGCTTTACTCGAGTGAAGAAGATGGAACTCAAGCGATACAAAGCCAACTCTCAAATAGGGTCAAGTGTTCACATTACAAACTCGAGTGAGGTGCCTTTATTGTTTAGTACTCAAGTGAGTTAAGACACTACTCGAGTGGAAAATTATGTGTTTAGTTTATGTTTTATGAGAAGGCACTCGACTAAGATAAAATTCACTTATGTGGCATCACTTCACTAAAGTGATGTTTTAGCTCACTTAAGTGGAAGCTTATGAAAAGTTAGATTATATCAATACAGTCACGTCTCTTCATTCCTTCTCACTTCTAGTCAATTGCAACACTTCATTTCCTTTCTTTTAAACTCCCAACTTTACAAATTTCCCACTTCCAATCCGTAATCATCAAGCCTTTACTATTTGATTAACTTCCTTAAACCCTTCATTACTCATTTTCGATAGTTCCCCTCTACTTCTCTCAGAATATATTCAACCACTCTCCCCCATTCCCTCACTTGACTCGACGAACACCAACAAGCCATATAACTCTCCCATTTTCACAAAATTCTTTAATTCTCATTTCCTTCTATCATGTCGAGTTCCTTCATCGATAAAGGCTAGAACAAAGAGACCACTTGTAGATGAGGAATTGTCTCCACCTCCTCATAATTTATCCGGTGTAGAAAAGTAGCTTAAGGATGTTGAATTTGAGTTTGGAAAAAACGATGAAGCAGCAAAAGTCGAGAGAAAGACTACCAAGACTTCTGTTTTGTGCTTCAGCAACGGTGGAAGATAAGTATCTTCTTCACTCTTGCTTATTAGAAAGATAATTTGCTCCAATATCGTCTTGATGTCATGCACATTGAAAAAAATGTGCGCGACAATGTGCTATAAACGATTTTTAACGAACTAGGCAAGTCAAAAGATTATCTTCAAGCGAGGAAATATTTACAGGCCAGGGGAGTTCGTGGAGAGACATGGCCAAATAAGCATGACAAATTTCAACCGGAAAAATTCACCTTAACAAAACTGAATAAGAAAATCTTCCTCGCGACGTTGAAGAAAATAAAAATTCCTGACGGATATTCAAGCAACATTTCATGATGTATTGACATGCAGGCTCGAAAGGTTTTTGGGCTAAAGAGTCATTACTCACATGTGCTTATGCAACAATTACTTTCGCTGGCCATCAAAAATACGTTGCCTCTTGATGTGTCAATCGTTTTGGTAAAGCTGTGTTCTTTCATTCAGAAATTGTGTTCCAAGGTTTTAATCGTAGAGGAGCTCGAGTAAATGTTGCAACAAAAAATCACTCTTACACCGTGTCATTTGGAGATGATCTTTCCTCCGCCCTTTTTCACGGTGATGGTTTACCTAACATTACACCTTGTCCACAAAACAAAGATGCTGGCCCAGTTCACTACCGATAGATGTATCCTATTGAGAGGTACTCATTTAAAATAAATTACATCAGGATTACTTGCTAGTCATACATTTCAGCATTAATATATCGACATTTCTCCTTCTTAACTTTATAGGTTTCTTGAGAAATTGAAATCTTGTGTTAGGAATAAGGTGTGTGCTAAAGGTTCAATAGCAAAAGGTTTTATAGGGGATGGGGCCTGTATTTTTTGTTACACCCCTACCGGCCTCGCCCTTTTGGGTAGCGGGTTAGAGGGATTCCTTTTAAACTGTTACCTTTCCTTGGTTATTAGTCCATTTTGATTATATATCAGAGCACGCGCAACAAAGCATATGACTGGTTTGGACAACTACTGTACTAGTAAAAGTAAAATAAACAGAAAATAAGACTCCCCAAAGGGTTAAGGGTACAATCATCCAAAAGTAAATACCAATAATAGATATACAGTCATCCCAGAAATATAAATACGAACTACAAAAGTAATGGGGCATCCCCTATTCTTCATCTGCACTGTGGGTCCTACCTCTCCAAAAAGGTACTTCACTTCAAATACGACCCCCTGTAGCTACAAAAGCGTCTGGAGTCCAGTAATGGCACCCAGAGTAACTGTCAATACATACTAAATTTGTAAAGTGTATGCATGCAACCATGTCATATAAAATCACAGATAAAATGTCAAACATACCATATATGCATCCAGAAACATACACAATAACCGACTACCACGTACCATTGGGTTGCCTTACCAAGGCAAGCCCTAGATTTACCAGAGTCACAAACCTTGCACCGTCGAGTCGCCTGAACCAAGCCAGCCCCGGAATTACCGGAATCACAACCATGTCTCCGTTGAGCCGCCACTTATGGCAGACCCCAGACCAAGCCACAGAGCTGGGAACACAATCGTTAGGGACTCAAACCTCAACATGCTCTGTATGCATATTTGGCAACAATACACACAAAACAAACATGGCAACCACAAACATACAACAAAACACATAAAAATACTTGAGAAAGGCCATTACTACCGTGGGGTATGCTCGGCCTTAATATTGTAATGTGCCTGATCGCTTTTCCAATTATGCCCTTGTCCCAAAGAACACCAAAATACCTTATTTTTAGTATTTCCACAAATACCCTTGTATTTTTAGCTAAAACCAAGCCTTTTATTAATTTTCCAAAAAATCCAGTGAGTCTAGCCCAAATTCCATGATTTTTAATAAATTCCAAAAAACTCATATTTACATGAAACTAGCGCCATCGGAACCATTAAGATGTCTATTTTCAGGAAAAATAATTCCAGAGACCAAAAGTACATATGTGTTGGCGTGTAGTCCATTTTCTACATTCTGGTTAGAATTACTTTGTTGTCATCTGAACTAATTTTATCTATTTTTATCTTTTAGTATAAAAATCCCAATAACATAAAATTATACATCACGGTGAACCTTAGGATGTTTAATTTATCCCTGTAAAATTTAAGCTTAATCCAAGTTCATTTACTATTTTTAAAACCCAGTTGAAGGTTTGCTACCCAGAAACCCAGAATTGGCGGTAAGCTTGTTCTTGAGGTTTTTCGGTGTTTTTGAGTTCGGAATCTTGAACCATAGCTTAACCCCATAAAACATCACATTTTGAACACTTTGAGACCATAAAAAACACAAAAATTAGATTGTAACACCAAGCTCTAACCCTTTGAACGAAAATCTTAAGTTTAAGTTTCAAAGGTTCGGGTTTTCGGTGTTTATCTGAAATCGGAGTTCAGCTTGATGATCTTGGTAGCTTGGACTTTGTTCTTGGCTATGGAAGAGCAGCTGACCCTTCTATCCTCTATGAAAATTTCGTGCCTTATGGTTAAGAGAGAGAGAGAGAGAGAGTTATGTCATTTTAAAATAATTAGAAGAATCCAAGCAGTGTGAAATAACTGGTGTAAATTCCTATCCAGTAATTAATGAATTTCATCTGGCTTTCTGGCTTAATTCCCAAGAAAATCCAGAAGTCTCTAGGGGCAGGACATGTGGCGCATATGCCTCCTTTCATTCAGATTTTTATCTTTCAAATGGAGAAAATTACCTACTTTGGCCGGAATTTATGAAAATTACCAGTTTTTGGCCCGAACTTCTTTATTATTCTTTTCTTTTTCCACAAGCTCTCTAGATGATTCCTAGGGCTAGGTGGTGCCATCTTGGGGCCAAAAATCAGATCCCTTGATTTTTATTTTATTTTTTCCCAATTTATCAGATTTTTCTCTTTTTATCCAGGAAGTGGGACCCACACTTTGACTTTTGGACTAATTTTGCTTTTCTTTTCCTCCAAGTAAATTTTTAATAATTATAAGGGCTAGGTAGCGCCATTTGGGCTCCACCAAATCTGCCCTCTTGCTTTTCCTCTGTCTTTTCCACTTTATTCGGCCCAATCTCCTTCCACCAATCCACGCTGGGCCCCGCTAATTAACAGGGTGATTCCTTTTGTACTTTTCTTCTACTTTTTCAAATATTTCCCCTGATTGGATATACATATGTGGTGCCTTTTGACTTTCCAATATGGCCCCACATTTGTCTCATTAGTCCAAAAGAAGCCCCTAACTGGTCCCTATCAATCCCCTTTCTACCGGTTAACATCCTGTGGGACTCGTATTTTGTGTTTGGGCCAGATTACAAATAAAATCATCTGATTTTTCCTTCTCTCTCTTGGGTGGACGAAATTCAATGATTAAGGGGTAAGGAATTGACTTTTATACCCCTATAATCATTACTTACTTTTTGCTTTTTAACCCCGTAGTGACACGTGCCCTCTAGTAGTGATTACACTGACTCCTTATCTTCAAAAACGCAAGGCATCCCTGACTGTCCTAAAAATGTTGTATATTTACTTATACCGACAAATTTTCACTCAACTAATTGTCTTATACCTTAGGACATAGTTAGAGGGCATCTTTTCCAACCGAATTTGTACTGTATAGGTCTTCTGTGCTCCTTTTTTCCATTGGCACTTTAATTCCACGGTTTATACACATTAGGTCCACTGACCTGCATAGCCAAATTACTTAGTCCCTAAGAGGCTTCCTATATCTCGTCATTCTTGGGACTATTCCCGAATCGGGCTTAGTCGTCTACCCACTTTTAGGCTTATTCCCAATTCTCAGGGTCCAAAATTCGGGATATTATATTTTTGTTCAATGTACTTTGATGATATTGAGATGTCTTTCAACCGATCGTCTCGTGTAAATGATTTTCCTGAGCCTAAGCCATCATCAACAAAGTTGTTAATCCCTCGTGTTGGTAAACCAATTGGCAAAAGTACGAACTTCAAATTGACGACAACTAAGAAGTTCCAAGCACATAGACATATCTTGATTAATTGCACTAAAGTTGAACCCTTCCTTCAGTAAGGATTGTACACAAATATATGTTATCCTATATATTTCCTTACATTTTATACTTACATTTCATGATCGTCCTCACATGCTTAAGTGCAAGGAATTCAAAAGTCATGTGGAGTGTCAACTGAGGATCCGTTCACAGACATCCTCTGAAATTGATAGAAAAGTCCACAGATAATTCCCAAGTTGGTTTACGCGGAGAATACTAAGAGCCCATTTGGAAGTTACTTTTGGAAAATAGCTTTCTATATTTATGAGGTAAAAATGGCTTTTGGAGAATAGCTTCTGGGATTTACGAGGTAAAAATGATTTTTGAAAAATAGCTTTTAGAGAATAACTTGTGTATAAAAATGAGTGTTTGGATAACTTCGAAACCTAGGTTTTGACAAAAGTTTGCCAAACACCCCAAAATTGTCTAGAAGCTATTCTACATCAAACCTAAGTTTTGCAAAAGTTTTCCAAACACCCCTAGGTTTTGTCATAACCTTACCAAACACCTCATATTTCCAAAAACTATTCTTCATCAAAACTTAGGTTTTGAGGCCAAAACCTAGGTTTTGTGAAATGCTATTTTTTCAGATTTTTCTCTCTCCTCTACCATTATTAGTATTTTTTTAGTATTAGTCAGTATCCTTAAGATATTTTTTAGTACCTTTCTGTACCCTAAAATATCTTCAAGATTAGTCATTACCCTGAAATGTTTTTCCAATATCCTAATTTTTTTTTCAAAATCAAAAAATATTTTTTCAGTATCTTTTTAGTACCCGTTAGTACCATGAATTTTTTTTTCAAGATTGTCGGTACCCTAAAATATTTTTTCAATATCCTAAAATGAATTTTCAAGACCATGAGAAGTATCTTTTCGTACCAATCAAGTATTATCTTTTTAGTACCCGTCAAGTACCCTAAAATATTTTTCCAAGATCAGTTGTTACCTGAAATATTTTTTCAATATCCTAAAATAAAATTTTAAGACCATAAGAAATATCTTTTCGCATCAGTCAATATTAAATATCTTTTTAGTACCCATCGATTTCGAAATATTTTTTCAATATCCTAGATAAATGTTTAAGACCATGAGAAGTATCTTTTCAGTACGAATCAATATTAAGTATCTTTTTAGTACCCGTCAGTACCCTGAAATATTTTTTCAAGATCGTTGTTACCGTGAAATATTTTTTAAATATCCTAAAATAAATGTTTAAGATTATAAAATATTTAGAGTCGACTAATCTTGAAAAAATGATTTTCACGATTTACAAGGTAAAAATGACTTTTGGAGAATACTTTTTAGGATTTACGAGGGAAAATGATTTTTCGAAAATAGCTTTTGGAGAATAGCTTTTGGATAAATGGGTGTTTGGCAAACTTTTGCAAAACCTAGGTTTGATGCGAATAACTTTTGGAAAAAGAAGGGTGTTTGGCAAACTTGTGACAAAACCTAGGTTTGGGTGCCCCTAAACAGTACTAAATGACCACAACCCACACTCACCAAAATTCAGAGCTCTCGCACTCGGCCAACTTGACCACGTCGAAAGATTTATGGCATTCAATCTCAATGGTTTCATGTTTTGAACAATTACACGAGATCAAGGATCGCTAACCCAAAACTCGGGTGTTTAGGGTACTTTTGGGACAAGTAGTTATGCGGCGCAAAGTGACGGGAACATGTAGTTCGATAACATCCCTTATTATAAAAAGCAATTTGTTGTGGTAAAAAGAAATTACCACGGTTGTTTCACCATAATGCTTTTTAAGTATTTGTGGGCAAATACGATAACTTCTGGGACTCACAAGCGACGACTTAGGCATCACATCGATGTAAATTTCTCTGGGCCTATTCACACTAGTCAATCTCAAGATGATGAGCCATATATTCTTGCCTCAGAGGCACATTAGTTTATTATGTCATAGATGAAAAGCATAGGGATTGGAATATGGTAGTTCACGTAAAGCCTCGGAACCTTTAGGACTTGGACATGGTGATAACGTCACCTACGAGAGTGAGCCATTCTAGCCATCCAGTTTCAAAAACTTCTTACCAGATGGCAATGACAATTTACCTATAATTTGGTGCATTTTTTAAGATATGCTTTATGAAATAATATTAAATTTAAGTTTAATTTTTGTTCAAACATATTAAACTCACAAGTAACATTTTCTCCACACTTTCTTTGTAGGGTGGGTGACGAATATTGATATAAAAAATTATGCTTATGATAACATATTTAATTTGTAATCCTCTATTTTTTATAGTTAAAAAAAAAACCATAATAGCATTTGTAGTGGTTCTATAACCGCTACAAAATAAACCCAATCGCTACAAATATACCAACCACTACAAACACAGTCACATCAACCTCTATGAACAACAATCGCTACAAAAAATGTCATATCAACCACTATAAGTGTTACGTTTTCTCTTGTTTTCTCTCATCTGTCAACATTTTCTGAAGAGGTTAAGTGTTGATCAAGTGGATCAAATATGATGAACATTTGTTTAAAAATCTCTTTTTCCTTCTAACTCTGTGACACTAATTTTTTTCACAATTTTAAGGACCTTGTTCAACATTCTGTCTATTTTCATGTACATTAATTTCATAATAAAATATTATTTAAAGGACAACATAATTAGTTCTTATTATCTACACATTCTCATTTTATACACCTATATAATAACCATATATAATCAAATTGTGAAAGAATAGTGAAACTCTAAGAGACACTCTATGGACTAAACATAAGTCAAAAAGTTAAGGTCAAACCAGTATAATCTGCTGAATACACTTCGATGATGTTCTTGTAACTCTTATCCTTTTATTTAATTATTGATAACTTTCATTTTAAATTTTTAATATCAGCCAATTCACCCCTCTTGAGTGAAACATCAAAACTAACAAAAACGAGTGACAACTTTGATAAGATTATTGTAAACAGTACAACACTACAGAAAAATAGCTTTCATTTAAGCATAATTTCTAGTATTATTTAATCTAAAATGAATATTTTCCACACAAGAAATTGCACATACAATTGTTTGAATAGCTTTATGTCATACAATTGTTTTGGTCAATGACTGTTTACCACAACTCCCATTCTCAAAAAGAAAGATTTTGGTTAAACCAAACAGAAAAATAACATAAGTCTAATTAAATTACTAAAATTAATTATACGTAATATCATCGGTCAACGGACTTTATCAACAATCAAACTAAGCGTATTTTCCCTTGGTGGGCCATTTTAACCATGCCCTGAATATAACAATGCATTTTTTGTATCGCTGTACCTTACTATTGAAAAGAGAATTTGAAAAGGCTAAAGATGGAATTTGAAAGATCAAGCGCAAAAAACATGGAAATCAATTTCCTTGGTTGAGTAATTACATCTTTGAAGACTAAATCGCCGAGTTTAGATTCTTTGTCTATAATGCCTTAATAACTCCTCCACTACGTCAATTTTCTCTAAGACATTTGGACATGGAAGTCAAGAGCAATATTATCTTTGATTTATTTTCCATTATGTGTTTCTAGATTCCCCATTTAAGGTAAGGTTGTAGAACTATAGGAAAGATATTTTCTATCACTTTGTTTCAACTATTTGTATATTTTAATTTTTGAATTTGTTTAGATTTTTCTAAACCCAAAATTTCGGGTGAATATTATAACACTTTGAGAATAATGGTCACTATAATTGATTAGGAAGACAACTCAAATTATAGAAATTAGCAACCGACTAAAGAGGGAATTTGAACCTAATGCTTTAAGTAATTGTATTTTCAACATAATTAACTCTCTTATATTTATTTCTATATATTCTAAAAATTCTCATCAATCAATTTATCTTATCTTAAATCATTTGATTAGTAAAAGCACAATTTCCTTATATATAACAGCAACTATTTCAAACAAGTTGCTAGGTGATAAGCGGCCTCACTCTATAAGGAGAAGAACACAAGTTCAAATCCCAAAAATAACCACACTTTTGGGGGATACGAAAATCATTTGCACTCTATGCTTTAAAAAAGATTATATCATTTACTAAATAAATAAAAAGAAACTACGAAATACTGTTGGCTGTTACTACAACCGTTGCATTTATGGTACGATCTGAGTTCTTTTCCCTTTGATAAAAAGGGAGTTCGTTTCCTTACATTATTGGCATTTTAAACTTCTTCTTTCAAGTACCAACATAGAGTTGGTTTAGCAGTAAGGCCCCGCTAGACCTCTCGAGGTCTCAAGTTGGAATCTCATATGAGACACTGTCAACAGATATGGGAAGAGTGACAACTATCAATTGAATCATTAAAATAAAAAGTGACAACTATGAGAAGATTACTGTAAACAGTATAAGCATAATTTTTAGTATTATTTAACCTAAAAGGAATATTTTCACACAAAAGATTGCACAGCATGCACAATTGTTTGAGTGGCTATATGTCAAAAAATTGATTTGGTCAATGGCTTTATGCCACACTTTCCCTCATCAAAAAAATAAATAAATAAAATAAAATAAAATTTGGTGAAATCAAACTGAAAAATAAAATAAATCAAATTAATTGACTAAACAAATTAAATATACATAATTTCTTCGGTCAACGGACTTTATGAACAAGCATACTATGCTGATTTGCTCTCGGTGGGCAACTTGAACCATGCCCTGTCGGGCAACGGACTTTATCCCACGCGTAACTTACGTTACTGTTGAAAAGAGAATTTGGAAAGGCTAAAAATAGAATTTGGAAAGACCAAGGGAAAAAAGTTTGGAAAACAATTTTCTTGGCTGAGCAATACCAGCTTTGAAGCCTAGATCAATGAGGATAAAGTCTTAGTATGTAATGTCTTAATAACTCCTCCACAAAATTTATATCTTCAAGATAACTAGTCATAGGCCAATTAGACGCGTCTATATCACCACTATTATCTGCTTCCAAATTTGTCTATATAAGCAGGCATAAAATTCTGGTTTATGCACAGAAGAAAGCACGGGTGCGCGAAATACTAAAATCATGGGGTCTCCAAGATTTCTATTATTGTTGATTTCTGTGTTTGTGCTACTTTCGGTCTCTTCAACTTCCCCAACGCCAATTCCAAAACTTTTCACTCAATGTCTTGAGGAGAACTCTCCAAATCCAATCCCATTTTCTACCACATTTTTCACTTCTCACAATGCTTCTTTCATTTCAGTCCTTGAATCCACAGCTCAAAATCTAAGGTACTTGGCGCCTTCATTGACAAAACCGGAATTCATATTCACTCCATTAGAGGACTCTCATGTTCAAGTTGCTGTTGTTTGTGCAAAAAAGCTAAAAATCCATATGAGGGTACGTAGTGGAGGTCATGATTATGAAGGACTTTCTTATGTTTCTCTTATTGAGAAGTCATTCATGATCATAGATCTTGCTAAGCTTCGTGACATCCAAATCGATATAGCACATAACACAGCTTGGGTTCAAGCTGGGGCCACCAATGGAGAGGTTTATTACAGAATTTCTGAGAAAAGTCATGTCCATGGCTTCCCTGCAGGTGTTTGTACTACCTTAGGCATGGCTGGTCACGTTACAGGAGGTGGATATGGCGCTACACACAGAAAGTATGGACTCAGTGCCGACAACGTGATCGATGCACGAATTGTGGATGCTAAAGGAAATATTCTTGACAGACCAGCCATGGGAGAGGACTTATTTTGGGCAATTAGAGGTGGAGGAGGTGGAAGCTTTGGGATTATTTTGTGGTGGCAAATCAAGCTTGTTCAGGTTCCATCAACAGTGACAGTTTTTACTGTTACTAAAACCTTAGAACAAAATGGAAACAAAATTCTTCATAAATGGCAGCAAGTGGCACCAAACATTGATGACAATCTGGCTATTTTGATTCAAACACGGGTAACAAATTCTAGTACTCAAGGAAGGAGAACTATAACAAATTCTTATATTGGTCTCTACCTTGGTAGGGCCGATATGCTTCTTCAATTGATGAAACAAAACTTTCCTGAGTTAGGTCTAAACAAGAAGGATTGTTTGGAAACAAGTTGGATCAAATCTATGCTTTACATGGCTGGTTTTCCAAACACCACATCACCAGAAGTTCTTCTCCATGTGACACCTGCCATTCCCAAGGGATACTTCAAGGCCAAGTCAGATTTTATTAGGCAAGTGATTCCAGAAACTGCCCTTGATTCCATATGGAAAGGGTTTATGCAGGACGATGCAGCCGTGATGGTTTGGGTCCCATATGGAGGAATGATGAGTAGAATCTCAGAATCCACAACTCCATTTCCTCATAGAAATGGAACGTTGTTTTTGTCCCAGTACATTGTTAAGTGGTTTGATGGAGAAAAGAGCACGAAAAAGAATATGCATTGGATTAGAAGGTTCTATGACTCCATGACTCCCTATGTGTCAAGCTTTCCAAGAGAAGCATATGTGAATTATAGAGACCTTGATTTGGGGATAAACCAATTCAGCAAGACCAGTTTCTTGAGGTCAGGTACTTTGGGATTTAAATACTTTAAGGATAATTTTATAAGGTTGGTGAAGGTGAAGTCTAAGGTGGATCCAAGCAACTTATTTAGGCATGAGCAGAGCATCCCTCCATCGCAAATTGGAAACTAACAAGGATTAAACAAGTGAAAATTTCTGTAGTAATTTGTATCGTCTGTGCTTGCAAAAGTCATGATAATTATGCGGTTTTCATATAGGGTTTCTGCATGCATCTGTTTCAGATCCAAATAAGCATGCACAATATGTTATCGGTGCTCTAAAGTATGACTACTATGTTGTATCAACGTGATAGTGATTGTCAATCCATGTTTAGTTGGTTACTTTTACGATAATATTCTAAAAGGATATATATGTGTGTGTATCATTGATTGTGTTTAGCAAGCATATATGAGGTTATAGTAATACGATTTCTTAGTATTCTGGAATTGCACCTACAAGGAGGTTGTGTGTTTTCTAACTCAATTAATTAATAGTAGAGAGAGAGAGAGAGAGAGAGAGAGAGAGAGTAAATTATTTGATGAATGAAATCTAAAAATAGAACAATAGCATGTGAGAATTAATTTGAGAAGAATGCAATCACTAGAACTAAGGATGTTTGAAATTCTTTTTATAGAATAGTACTTTCTACCCTTCTTATGAATGAATTTCTAATTGTTGTATTTTGATTAATGATGATAAAATTTGAATAAAACAGATTTAAAATTATGATTTTGATAATATATTTGGTGTTAATTGATTTATATGCGACTGATTTTGGGTACATGAAAATGCATAATTGTGAAGTCAAAACCATGGTTTTCTTAAAAAAATATCCAAAGGTGTAATTGCTTGTGGGTTCGTAATTAATTTTGATGATTGTTTGGATATTTTTCAAGAAAACCATAGATCGGCTCTCATAATTGATTTGGGAAAATTATCCCAAGGATCAGAAATAATTATAAAAAAGTCCTTTGAAATCACCAAATTATACGAAGTCCCAAGGGACTTTATTTGATATTATTTGTATTAACAACAAGAAATGTCATATTTACAACAGAAAATGCCATATTTACAACAACATTTAAACACCTGACCATTTACAACTGAAAAAGTCATATTTACAATAACATTTAAACACCTGGATTTTGAACGTAGAGAGGTCATTTACAACAGAAAAATGCTAGTTTTACAACAGGAAGTGCTGTATTTACAACAAAATTTAAAATCTAGCCATTTACAATAGAAAAGGTCATATTTACAACAACATTTAAACACATTGATTTTGAACGTAGAGAGGTCATTTACAACAGAAAAAGGCTATATTTACAACAAGAAGTGCTGTATTTACAACAAAATTTAAAATCTGGCCATTTACAACAGAAAAAATCATATTTACAACAGGAAGTGTCATATTTACAACAAAATTTAAAACCTGGATTTTGTTTCCATACAAATAATATCAAAAAAGTTCCTAGGGACTTTTATGTAATTTGGTGATTTCAATGGACTTTTTTGTAATTATTTCTGGTCTTTGGGATCTGCACTTAATTTTCCCTTGTTTATATTACTTAAGCAGACGTTTAATTAGTATTCCTACAGTGCAAGGAGGCGTTGCTTTTACTAACCCATTAACTAAAAGATGTGTGTGAGAGAGAAAAGAGAGAGAGAGAGAGAGAGAGAGTAAATTATTTTACAAAAGAAAGTGGAAAATAGAATAATTGCAAAGACAATGAACTTGAGAAGAACACAATCGCTGGAGTGATTGATGTTCGAAATTGGTCCTAAAGGTTAGTAATTCCTACCCTCTGAATTAAATCTTTAATAATTAAATAATTGTCTCATTGAGGCTGCTTGATATATATTCGATCAACTGGTCAATATAATTAGGGATCTTATGGGGAGAGCACAAAGCATTTTAGTAGACATCTATGTTTGCACTAAAGGTGTTAGAGAAATGACTGGGTTTGAGGTGAATGAAAGTTTCTCTCTGCAAACCAGTTTATCTCTTCCGCTATTCATTCTTGATTCTCATGCTTTCGTACCAGGTTTTAGGTTACCTTTTATTCTATTTGGGTTAATATAATATTTTATCCTTATAGTTTACCCCATTTTGATTTTGGTCCTAAAGTTTCAAATTGGAAGTTTTGATCCCTCAATTAGTTTATTCTGTTTGTAAAGCATTAGTTCCTGTAGTTTGAAAATGACTTAAAACTGATACTAACGGTGTTAAGTTTGCTTACGAATAACTAATGCAGTTTAAATTGATGGTGTTGGTTGCTGACTAAGCAAACTCATTTGCTGACTTAGATATCTAATATTTTATTTTTTTGAAAAAACAATCAAATTGTAAGTATACAGTGCAAAAATAAATCAATAAGAACACTTATCATTTTGCCCTCTTCCACATAGCTCTGCCATCATCAATGGTGGACATCAAAACTGGATTCGACAAAAACATAAAATTATTACCATAAGAAGAAAAAGAAAAACAACCAATATCTATAATCATTAACAGAAGAAAAATTTATATCTAAGAAAAAAGTTAAACAAAAAACACCGATCTCTTGTTTGTTTCTTAGATTTTATTCCTCACTAAATTAATTTTAACTTAACTTAATCAGCTAATCTAGAGTTTTAATATATATATATAAATGCTTGTCTACCCATTTATATACATATCTCAATTAATTATGCAATGTCTCACACAACTAAATAAAATACACTTTAGATTGGTGTCACGCCTTGAAAACCTAAAGGGGTGACCGGCACGGAATATGAGAGGACTCACATTCCTTAAACCTTATACTTATAAATATGTGTTCCAAAATACATAGATCCTACCTATAAATTACATAGAGCATCTAACTTTAAATATTAATACAACAGTCTAGGGCTATGATTACATCCACTAATAGCAATGCTGGATGGATCAGCGAACTTTATACCCTTAAGGAGACTCTTCACTGTTCAGCAAGAGGTACACGATCGGCAATACTATCTGATCCAAACAAATTTTTCAGTGAACAACGTCTCATTCTTATAATTTAATAAAATACAAGAGTAAATAATTTAAACCTTTTTATCTTCTAATAACAACAAAATTGGCAATTACTTCAATCACCATATCATATGATCATGAATAAAAACAAAACTATATATATTGAAACATCAATCAATTACCTTGAAATACATAATAATATAAATTATTTTTGTTTGAAAAACCGGTTTAAAATAGTAAATCATAAATAAAATAGAACTCTATATAAAATATTGAGAATCAAATATTTTCATGTATGTAATAGAACCTTTGAATTAACATAATCGATTTTGATCATAATTCTCAAAACCACATTTTTCTATAAAACTTCTTACAGAACGAATGACAAGCATGGCTACACAGTCCACGAGGGTAACTAACCAAACATGACATGAGACCATGAAATAAGTATGGACACACTGATCCATGAGGGTGACTAACCAAGTATGACTCAAGGCCATGAAACAAGCATGGACACATCATCCATGAAACAAGCATGAGAACAAATCCCATTAATATCATGCAAGCTCGAGGTTAACCATGGTGCACCAAGAACTAATAGTGCTGCTGTTAGTAACCAGCGTTCTGTATTTAGTCCTCTCTAAAACATTTTCAAGCATGCTTGGGGTCAATTTATCAAAACAATAAAAAAAATTATTCTTTCAAGATATAATAACATCTCTATCTCATACTTCATAATCAAATCCCCTAGCATGAAGTTGCAGAAACAATATTTCAAAACTTTCCTTCAAATTCAATATGTGGATAAAATCTTTTTAAAACATTAGAACTTGCGTAAAAATATTTCACTTCAAATAATAAATTCTAGCTTATAAACTTTCCAAAATTCAAGATCATTTCAATATAAAATTTATGAAAAATATCTCAAAGGTCTCATTTCCATTTAACTGCATAATCATGAATTATGCTTTGAAACAATTGGAAGAAAACACATAATAACAAATAAAATCTTCATTCTTCACTCATATATTATCAACAATTATTTCTTTTAAAAAAAGATCATACTTTTAAATATGGAAACAAACATAAAAGTTCAACATTAAAAAATATGATTTATAAAAATTAGAGACTCACATGTTACTCCTTCCGAAACTATACGTTTATCAAACCCTTTTTTGTTCGCTTTTCTCTTGAGTTCTGACAATTGCCAATTCTTATAAATTTTGAGATTCATATATCAACCTCTAATGGAATTTACCTACTTAAATTAAAAATCATTAAGTACCAAAACATCCTTCAATCACACCTATCACACAATTATCTATGTTTCTAAATCTCAATTCTTCTAGGTTCAACTTCAGAAACATTAATTCAATCCTTATTTAAAAACTCTTTGACACCCAAATACATGCACAACACCTCTCTAAGTTCTGAAAATTCCCCAGCTTTACATTTGTCCTTTAAAATCATCATTCTAGCTTCTCCAACTATAATATAGTCATCCAAAACAATCACTTAACAATTTAAGATATAAAACATGACTTTAAATCAGTTTTCTAAGCTCCAAATTCACTCTTTATTATCTTATTATAATATCTTCATTGTAACCGCCCAAGTATTTTTTTAAAAAAAACTAAAAAATTTCCCTCTTCTAACTATCATTACAAACCTCATCCTAAAACTTTACAGCAACATGGAAAAGCATATATTCTCATACAGCTTCCTAACTCTCTTATACAACCTTCAATTCATGTCAAACCATCATTTTATCACCAAATCGATGATTCTCCTTTCAATTAAATCAAAGTTCCTCCAACCCAATCATCCCCTAATGACAGCCATTAAAGAAAATAAAGGTGGGAGAAGATTTAGGAGACTCACCTTGATCAAAATCTATGGTTGCATGAAATGATCGGCCTCTCCTTCTTGATCATCTGACTCTCTCTCACTCTCGGACTCTCTCGCCCTCTATCACTCTCACACTCTGTTTTCCTTTGTTCTGGCTGAAGGAATTGTGAAATGGGGAAATATGTGTGTCATCCGAAATGGGAAATAGAGAGGGAGAGGGTGCTGCCCAAAGTGATGAGCTATTTCAAAATGCATGAACCAGATGTCTTTACGGAAGTGCGTTGTGATCTCTCACTCTCAATTTTTTTTCTCTATTCAAGGTGTTGAGGCCGAATGAGAAATGAATAATTGGGAGGGAGGGAGTGTTTGACCAAAATATGTTTGAGTGGGGCCCAACGTGAAATGGGAAGTATGAGCTGTCGCTTTAGCTTCTCTTATGCGTTGGAGAAACAGTAATGGAGAGAGTTGAGTGTTTGTAATTTTTTTTTTTTTTTTTTTTTTTGGATAAAGTGTTTGTAATTAAATAAAGGTGAATGAGTATTATGAATATGGCCCAAATGAGTTTTATTGGGTATATTGGCTGAGTGAGTTTCGGATATTAGAGGAAGGAGATGGCCCAATGGATTGTTGCGCAATTGAAATATTAAGGGCTTGTTTGGGAGTTCCATTTTAGAGGAAAAGGAAAGGGAAGAAAGGCTTTTGGTCTTCCTCTTCCTTGTTTGTTTAAGTTTTAAAAATAAGAGGGGAGGAAATCAGGGATTTTTACAAATCCCCCAAAACCTTTTTTCTTCTAAAAAATAAAGTTCCCCCAATATGGGGGTTTTAAGAGAGAAAATAGATTAATTACTTTTTTACCTTCGTTCGCCGCCGCCGCTGCCGCCACCCCCACCTCCACCACCACATGAATAATTTTTTGAATATAAAAATTACATTAATAATTTTTTTAGAAAATTTAAATTTATTTGTAAAGTATAATAATTATATTAATTATTAAATAAAAGGACAAAATAGTAAAAATAACTCATTAATCCTCCATCTTCCCCCTTACTATTTTTTTAACTCCAAAACAAGGGAGAAAATATCCTCAATTTCCCTTCCATCCCCTCTCCTCCATTCTCTTTATATCCCTTTCCTTCCCATTCCTTCCAAACTCCCAAACAAAGCCTAAGGGAATAAGTGACGTGAAGATGATAGAATTGGTAGTGAGTGTTGAGGATCTTACACCATTTTAATCCCATTTGATCATTTTGACTCTTATTTACAACTTGGTCCTTTAATCATTTAGTTACAAATATTGGATGAGTATTAGAAAATAATCCTTAATTCCATATAAGGATTTTCCTTCTTCAATTAGCTTCTCTAGGCCAAAAATATTGATTATAAAATTCCTAGGTCAAAATTTATCCTCTAACTATTTTTTCTTAATTTTCTCGGGAAAATAGGCCCTAAAATCGAAAAAATAGCTTTAACACTATTTAGGATTTTTTTTTTTAATAATTAATCCCTTCTTAATATTTCTAAATCATAAAAAAAAATCATAATTTCCCCCTAATTTAATTTTTATTCAACATCCAAAATAAATCTAATAATTATCTTAAGCTTTTCCTTATGAAAAGCTTAAGACTTTGGACTTACTCGCTTAGCAGTCTATTTATCTCAGTCATATTTCTAAACTCTTTGTCCCAAAAATGTGGGATGTTACAATCGGGATCACTCCAATTTGATTATGTAGAGCTTCTAAGTATTTGTCTATCCTAGACACAAATTAGATTAAAATCTAATTTCATATTATTTAATCTCAATGTTAATTTAAGATTCCCTTTATCAAGTTCAATCCTAAATCTCAAAACATGCTTTGGCCAATTACTATGTAATAAACAAGAAAAACAAGATTAAATAAACTGAAATAATATTAAACAAAAGAGTAAATACCCTTTTGGGTCCCTAAAAAAAACACGGACCCCATTTTGGTCCCTCACACAAAGAATACCTTTTTTAGTCCCGAAAAGGACGAATAAGAGTCGATTGGTGAACATTTTGGTTCCTCGCAAATTTCAAAAAAACCCTTTTTAGTCCATAAAAAGTCTCGGTTTAGGGACTAAAATGGGGTCCGTGTTTTTAGTCGGGGACCCAAGAGGTATTTACTCTAAACAAAACTAATTAGTTGGAACAATATCTAAGTATCAAACAATTTCATAGCTCCTCTAGGTCTAAAAAGAAATAAGGTTATAATAAAACCCATGAAATAAAGATAGAAATTTAGGTTCAAAGAATAAAGAGAGAAAAAAAAAATAGAAGAAATCAAATCTGTCGAAGCCACTGCAACAAATATTGCCTAAAGAAGAGAACTTCACTGCTGGTCTTTTCCTGCTATTGTTGATGCTGAAGAAAATAGAGAAATTGTTCTCAGTTCTCCATCGTTGTCTTTGTGCATTTGCTCCCCTTCCTTCGACGTTTAGAATTTTAGAAACATCTAAAATTTTTAGTGACGGGAAAAGTCATTTTGACAACAAGAAAATTTTAACAACAGGAAAATTCATTTTGACAACGAGACATTTTTGATTTTGAAATTCTGTAATTAATATCAAAAGAACTTTTTAATAGGAGATTTGAGGTTAGAATTTTTTTTATATTTTTTCTCTTCCTTGGGACATCACTGATATTTTCCCCTTTTAAATTTTTCGCGACGAGACTCCCCCAATATTGAATCTCACCTTCTCCTTTTTTGAGATAGTGCCAACGATTATAAATATAAGATGAAATTTGTAGTATAATTTACACTACAAACTTTATACCTATGGTATCATTTTGTGCTATACTTTATGTGTAGGGCTGTGCACATATCTTTCCAATTTTTATCCAAATCTGATCTCGAATTATTCAAAGATCTATTATTGACTTACTGAGCGAATCTCCTCTTCAGATCACCCCGCGCGCACGCACACAGATATATAATTTGATTAATGAATTACTTCCCCCAATGCCCTAACTCCTTTTATTTGATATTTTATTTTTCTTTCTTTCTCAAATACGATAACATCTCCTGCAAGATAAAATAGCATATGAGTTGTGTGGCGAGGGGGACATGGAGACAGGTTTTCGGTATCTCAAATGTATTAGCAATTGAGAGGAAATGTGACTATGGAGCTGAGGGGCATTTGGAAGGTTATTTGGAAGGTAAAAACCACAAGAAGGATCCAAGTATTTTTATGGTTGGCAGTGCATGATCGACTGCTCACGGCAGCTAGAAGAGCACGTATTCTAGGAGGTGCGCCTACTTGTAGGAGGTGTGGTGAAGGAGTTGAGGACCTTGACCATGTATTGCGAAGCTGTCCTGAATCTCGTCAGATATGGTTGGCCCTAAAGGTGTTAACGGTACGTCCACAATTTTTTACAGAACACATGAAATGTTGGTTCTTAAATAATTTGCAAACTGGGGAAGAATGGGGGATTATATTTTCGGTATGTAGCTGGATGATTTGGGGATGGAGGAACAAGTTATTATTTGAAGAAGGATTTAATATGCCTGAACGTCTTGATCTTTTGATCCAAAATTATGTTAGAGATTGTGTTACCTCGTCAAAAAGATTTGATGAGTTTGGGTTATTGAAGAAAGTAAGGGAAATTAAATGGAATTTCCCGGAAGAGGGGTGGGTGAAACTAAATTTTGACGGTTCTACTAGAGGATGCCCAGGCTTGGCAAGTTGAGGAGGGGTACTGAGGAGGAGTGATGGTAGCTAGATTCGTGGTTTCTGTAGGAAGGTAGGCCGTTGCAAGGCTTTGGCTGCAGAGATCTGGGAGTTTGTAAACGGCCTTTGAATGGCACAGGGTTTGGGCTTCAACAAGATCATTGCGGAAGGAGACTCAACTTTGGCTTTACACATGATTCAGGATGCTTGGATCCAAGGAAGGGCTAAAGACCGAACGTTGAATGCATGGCTACGGGACAGAACGATGAGCTTGATTTCCTTTTCCCATATTCTGCGCAAAGGCAATATTGTGGCTGATTGGCTAGCCAAGTATAATTTTAATTGTAATGAGGATTTTACTACTTTTGATTCTCCACCAGCAGGAGTGGTAGATTTTCTGTACAGGGATACTGTGGGAGTTGTTTACTCACGGCTAGATCTTGGCTAATTTTAATGAAGCAAAGGGCGATTGGGCCCCAATTTTTACCAAAAAATAAAATAAAAATAGCATATGATGAGTTGATTTTATATCAAACTCCTTTTTTTATCATATAATTAATTAAATGATAAAAAAAAATATAACAAGATAATTAAATAAGTATAAAATATTAATAAGCAAACTAATTATATCATAAAATATAGACTTATTTAATTATAAAATATATACTTATCACATCAAAGAAACCAAATTAGAACATAGTTCTCTCATTAAGTAGCCACTAACCAGCACACCACTTAATCTAAACTCAATTCAACTACACAGCAAGGCATGACCATGTCTAACATATGTATATAATTAAATTCAATCAAAACAGAGAGTATTAAGCCAAAACTCAAAAGCTACTTATAGCCATTCATTCCCTATATAAGAAATGATACCAACTCTCAACATTCCAGCGAGTATATAATGTCATTTACACGGACACAACTCTTAAAGAAATTGAAATGAGATAAAGGAAATGAAGAACTCCCTAAGGTAGCTCTAGAACTATAGCTTAAGTTTCACTCTTATAAGTCGATGAGCTTAGCCACATCAAGACATAGGATCAGCTCCAACGAGTTCGTAATTGGCAAATCTATGGCAATTCCAAGAAATGTGGATTTGCCCACTAGCGAGGAGACCTCTAAGACAATGAAAGTGATATTTAGGTGTCCTAGAGACAATCTATAGGGACAGATCAACACATTTTTCTACGTTGTAGTATTTCATTATTAATAAATGAGCATATTTTATCTTTATCATATTTATGTCTCACTTTTATTTTAAAGTAAATATGTGTTTGAAGATAAAAGCTCTAGGAATAGAATATGTGTTTATCTCGAGGATCAATGATAGAAATATCATGAGGACTCAAGAATACTGTATGTTTATTACCTAAAACTTGTTCCTAGTCTTGAATCACCAAGAAAGGGCATTGATGATCTCAATAAGACTAGTACGACATCGTCTACTTGTATGGAGATACAAGGGAGGGACCTCATGGAATATAGGCATGGAGATGCCTTAGCTGATGTCGTGGGTAGATCTGTTGGAGAACAGATAGTACCGAACAGACCTGCCGAGAGACTCCACAAAGATTCATTGAAGAGAGTATCGTTGGATATGTAAAGTCTTTGGTAGTACGGATCGTCTTGGACTTAAGGATGTCATCGAACACTATGTCCTAGGGTTATACTTTGACTATACAACTCTATCCACCTAAACATGGGGAGAACAGTGTACTATTGGGTGTAACTTGAATACATAAGTATAGATGGACATGCTGAGAGGACTCACAGTCCCCTACAAGGGATTAATCATTCATAAGACCAGTAGAGCTTGGATAGCTTCTAATTAACTTGGGAGACTGTGCGCACAGCAAGTGATCATGAAGAGTCATGATCCGTTACAGAGTTAATATAAGAAGATTCCTAGTTCTGTGAAATAACTACATTTAGTCAATTAAGAAAGATGATACTCTATCTTTGCTCTCGACTAAATGTGAATGACAATGTGAGGAATGATGCCTGCACGATATTCAAATATGAAAGGTAGATCACTTGATCAACTCAATTAGTTCTGGGGCTGCAAAGCATTGCTAGTGTCTTATGAGGTCATTAAATAAATTGAGCCTGTTAAAGGAGTTTTAATTGGTTCAAGTTTAATTTATTTATGTCAGTGACTAATTGGACCTAATGGGTCACACACAAAGGTTATTCCCGATTGTTTAAAATTAGCAACTTGGGACAATAATTGTTATTGGGCTTTATCAAGAGTAAATGTGTAATTGGGTTGGAGTAGGATTCCAAGCCCAATGAGGAGATTTGAATTTTAATTCAAAAGGTTAGGTTATAAAAGATAATTCTGAATTATCATATATATATATATATATCCAATAATGATTAGATGAAGATAGGAGAAATAATGAATGAGGATTGATTTAAAATGATTTTTGAATTTTAGTTTAAGAAATGAATGTGATTCATCGTCTTAAATTATTATTCAATATTCAAGATATGAATTTAATTCATTATGATTTGGATTTTCCAATTCGAGTTCACTACTAGAAAAATACGAAATAGCTACGGAATTTGCTACGGAACATTTTCCGTAGCAATGGTGTCGGATTTTGCTACGGATTTTTACATCCGTAGCAAAAAAAAAAAATAGTGACGGAATAAAATTTCCGTAGCAATAGCTACGGATATTGCGACGGAAATCGAAAACCGTCGCAGTATAGAGACGGATCATATATCCGTCGCAAAATATTGCGACGGATAGATGATCGTCGCAGCGGCCGCCAAAAGGTCGCCACTTTAGCGTTTTTGCGACGGATGTGTGATCCGTCGCAATAATTTGCGACGGATCACGAGATCCGTCGCAAAGTGGCGCGCCAAAAAGGCCGCCATCAGTAGTGCTTTTTGCGACGGATCTGTGATCCGTCGCAATAATTTGCGACGGATCACAGATCCGTCGCAAAGTGGCGGCCAAAAAGGCCGCCATCAGTAGTAGTTTGCGACGGATCGTGATCCGTCGCAATTAGTGCGACGGATCACGGATCCGTCGCAAAGTGGCGCCAAAAAGCCGCCGCCATCAGTAGTGCTTTTGCGACGGATCGTGATCCGTCGCAACTTGCGACGGATCACGGATCCGTCGCAAAGTGGCGGCCAAAAAGGCCGCCACTTTTTTTTTTTTGCGACGGATCGTGATCCGTCGCAATTAGTGCGACGGATCACGAGATCCGTCGCAAAGTGGCGGCCAAAAAGGCCGCCACTTATTGTGCTTTTTGCGACGGATCTATGATCCGTCGCAAATTTTGCGACGGATCATAGATCCGTCGCAAAATGTTGCGGCTAAAAAGCTGCAACATTCGTTCCCCTCTCCCAATTTTCCCCTTCCCCGCCCCCCTCCCCGCCTCCGCCCCCCCCCGCCTCCGCCCCCTCCCCACCTCCGCCACCCTCCCTCTTCCCGACCCCCTCCTCCCCCTCACCCACGACCCCCCTCCTCCACCATCATCCGATCCCCCTCCTCCACCATCCTCCTCCTCCCCCTCCCCACCTCCGGCCTCCCTCCCTCATCCCGACCCCCTCCCGCATCTCCGTCGCCCCTCCTCCGTCGCCTTCTCCCGTTGGATCCCATTTTTGCAAGGTATGTAAGTTGCCTTTTTTTTCCCCCTTTTTGTAGTTTTTTTTTTTACCTTTCATTTTTTTTGCGGGTTACAAACAAATCCTCTTCCGATTTTGCGAGGTTAGTTTGAAGTATATTTTCTTTTTATTACAATTTGATATTTATGTTATGTTTGCTTATTTGGAATAATGAAAATATGCATGTTGGTATGGGATTATCGATTACATGAGTTTAAATTGTATTTTGTTACATAAGATAAATTGTGAAATGAAGATAAAATTAAGATTTTGTATTAGTTGATATTGATGAAGTATTTAGAAATTCCAATTGTAGCACTTTTTATTATGAAAATATGTATGTTGGTAGAAGATTATCGATTACATGAGTTTAAATCGTTTTTTTTTTTACATAAGATAAATTGTGAAATTAAGATAAAATTAAGATTTTGTATTTAAATATAATAATTATATAATTATAATAGAATTAACTATTCTAAAATTCATTCTAAAATGAATATTCAATATTACTATTTTTTTTATATTTATAATTAAAATTAGAATTCTAATTAAAAATTGAATAATTTATTATATATACTCATACTCATTTAGATATACTTAGTAGAATTCTATATAGATTTCTATATAAAAATCTACTTTGTATAAGTATATATGATATGAATTGTAGTGATTCAAAAATCTCTTTGTAACAATATAAAAATAGAAAAATAACAGGTAAAAATCTTAATAGAACAATAACAAATTAAATGAAGTAGAGCTTTAAATTATTCAATTTTTTTTATCATTTATTATTATTATATATTATTATTATAATAAAATTAGTATATTTAGTAATAAAAAAATAAAATAGAATTCAATATTAAATATAATAATTATATAATTATAATGTTGGTATTGATGAAGTATTTAGAAATTCCAATTCTAGCACTTTAAGATTTTGTATTATGTTTGCTTATTTGGAATAATGAAAATAATGAATAATGAAGTATTTTTATCTAGCACTTTTTAGGAATTTATAAATTCCAATTCTGATTTTGGTGTGATAAAATTAAGATTTTGTATTAGTTGGTATTGATACATAAATATTTAAATAGGATGATGTTGAAACTAGAAAAGTGAAGTGTTTGGAAATGAAATTTAGGGATAAGACAATGAATTAATTAATGTCAATTTGGGAGGAGGAAGGTGTGACATTGAAGAATAATCACATTTGTATGTGTTATAAAAATTAGTAGAATTTATTATTTGATTTAGGCTATTATAAAAATGATTGTTAGTAATTTGTTTAAAAAATATTTCATTTAAATTTTTTATTTCAATCTATGTTTAACAAGTTATACAATAAATTTGATTAAATGTTAAGTAATCTCTTTGATCTAGCCCATATATGTTAGAAACTCCAAAATACTTAGTATTCTATTCTTTGTTTGCCCCCTCCACATACATGTGTCCATGTTTCAGTGTGTTATCCTCATTCTCTCGGTTGCTTGCTTCGGAATATGTTCTTTGTTCAATGCATGTGTTTGTTTTTCACTTTCTTGAGTAAGTGGCAATTGGAAGGCATAAGAGGCGACTTATATATATTTGTGGTATGTTGAGAAGTTAATTAGGGTAGTAACTGAACTAGCTAGGAAGTATGGAAGGCAACCATGATAGAAGTTGGATGTACAATCGTCTAACTGATAGAAGACAAGTAACAAAGCATTCTTCGCGGGTTTGGAAGAGTTCGTCAATTTGCTTTGGCGAATTCAAATAATTCAAGAAGGAGATCGGTGTCCGTGTGCCAAATGTAAGTGTTTAAGATTTACGAGATGCGGACACGGTCGGGATTCATTTGTGTCAAAAGGGATTCATAAAAGATTATGAATGTTGGGAATGTCATGGCGAAGTCCGACGGACACCGAGTGGTTATTACGGGACAAAGTAGTCATCGAGAAAACCTTAATCAATATGAGCAGTTGGTTATGGATGCCGCGGGACCGTCGATCGGCCAATATTTTGATCCCGTTACTCATGCTCGAACCGTCATACATGGGAGAGGAGACGGTACCCATCCTCAACCATCAAACATGGGTGAGGATCCTCATCCGAAGCTGCTAGGTTCTATAAAATGCATCAAGAAGCACAACGTCCGTTATGGGAAGGTTGCGACCACTTTGAAAATAGTGAATATTCATCGCTATCGGCTACCCTAGCAACACTAAGTTTGAAGACCGATCACCATATGAGTGAGAGGAATTACAACGAAATGATTTGAGATCATGAGTAAGGTTGTTCCCAAAGACAATAATTTGCCGAAAGACTTTTACCAAGCAAAAAAAAAAAGGTGAAAGAGCTTGGGCTTGGATGTGAAAAAATCCATTCACGCCCTAGAGGATGTATGTTGTATTACAAGGATGATCGAGCTGACCAATTGCAAATTCTCGTGGAGATGACGAGATATAAAGTTGTGGGGAAAGGAAGGAAAAAGACCCGTCATGCATTAAGCAAGATGTGGTACTTTCCTCTGGTGCCCAGACTTACGAGATTGTATGCATCCGAACAAACAGCTGCTCACATGAGATGGCACCGGGAGCATCGTAGGGATGAGAACTTTGTGACGCATCCATCTGATGCCGAAGCTTGGCGTAAATTTGACGAGGCGAATCCTTTCTTTGCTATGGATCCCCGTAATGTTCGTCTTGGTCTATGTTCGGATGGGTTCGCTCCTTTCAACAATACGGGCAGGAATTATTCTGTTGGCCGTCATTGTGACGCCGTACAACCTCCCACCTTCTATGTGCATGAGAAGAGAGTTTTTCTTCCTTAACGCGTTAATCCCTGGGCCGTCGAACCCAAAAAAAAAGATAGATGTGTACCTCAGGCCTTTGATAGACGAGTTGAAGATGTTGTGGAGTGAAGGTGTTCTTACGTATGATATATCATTAAGTCGAATTTCACCATGCGGGCCGCCTTAATGTGGACGATAAATGATTTCCCCGCATATGGGATGTTGAGTGGCCGGGCAAACGTCTGGAAAGCTCGCATGCCCGGTATGTCTTGAACGAACATGGGTTTTAGCTTGGAACACGTCGCAAGGTCGTTGGTTTGACAGCACCGACGATTCCTACCCCGATCATCCGTTTAGGAGAAATAGAAAAGACTTCACGCGAAGGTTGTCGAACGAGCAGATCCACCTCGTCGTTTAAGTGGACAAGAAATATGGGACAGGTCGGGCACATTCCGAGTGTCGAAGAGGGGGCTGCTTCAAGCGAACCCGAGGGGTACGGCATTGATCATCATTGGAACAAACGCAGATCTTCCGGGGAACTACCATATTGGAAAGATCAATTGTTAAGACACAACCTCGATGTCATGCATATTGAGAGAAATGTGTTTTGCAATATTCTCAGTACACCGTGATGGACACCAAGGGCAAGACGAAAGACACGTCAACGCAAGATTGGACGTTGAAGCGATTTGTAGAAGGCCCGCTTTGCATTTGGTGGACGGTGGCAGATGGACGAATTTCCAAACCGGAGCGCCGTACACATTCAATAAAGAGCAGAATTTAGAATTGTTGCAATGGGTTAAAGATTTGAAACTCCCGACGGTTATGCGTCAAACCGGAAAAGATGTGTCGACATGCACGAGGTGAAGTTGAGCAAGATGAAGAGTCATGATTGTCATGTGTTTTTCCGAGAGATTGTTGCCGTGGGCCTTCAAAGCACTACCGAAGCATGTATGGTCTATTCTAACGGAGTTGTCCATGTTCTTTAGAGAAATTTGTGCTTCGAGCTTAATGTTGAAAAGTTACGACACTCGGAGGCGAGCATGCCCATAACGCTATGCAAGTTAGAAATGGTGTTTCCTCCTAGCTTGTTTGACTCAATGGAACATTTGCCCGTTCACTTGGCCTACGAAGCAAAGGTAGGAGGCCCGCAAAAAGTATAGATGGATGTATCCGTTTGAGAGGTAATATATATATTGATTTGCGATGTTATTAATTGACCGACATGATACTTTAGCTCAGATATTCCATTGTAGGTTTTTACGCACACTTAAGCACAAGATCAAAAATACAAGGTACGTTGAAGGATCTATCGCTGAAGCTTATCTAGTCGAAGAGGCCGCAAAATTTGCGTCATACTATTATCCCCCTGAAATGATGTCAAGATGGAGAGGGGTACCCCGTAACGATGATGCCGGTGATACGAGGGATCAAAAATCAATATTTAATTTGCCAGGGCGAGTCGTGGGAAAACGTTGGAAGTCAACTCTTGACGGAAGAGATAAGCGAGTTCAGAGTGGTACATTCTAAACAACCGTGAAGAGGCTGCAAAGTACCTAGAGTAAGTTTTTGTTTTGTTTACTATTACGGTAAGTATTAAAGTAGTAACTTAAGTTTTTTTTTGTTACGTTACTTCTCTAATTGGGTCGATCGGAAATCCTTCAATGTCGGTGTCCCAAGTTGATCAATTCACTAATTCGAGTTTCCAAAATGGTTTCGATCATATTTCTTGGAAAATCCATCCATTAATTATGCACAATATTTTTAATACAATATTCGGTTTTATAAAATAATGAATTAGAATAACTTGTAATCTATTGTGAAGGGAGATCAACATACACATGGAGGTCCATTAACTTCTTCAGATATTTATATTTTTATTCAAATATATATATATATATATATCCTGGATATATGATCCATGATTATTATTATTTTTAAAAGGAAAAATCCCATATAAAGATTTTTGTGAAACATTATAGTACACATATTCACCTCCATTAATGTTTGGAAAGAAATCAAAGAACAAATGGTGCGCTGCTTCATACATTAATTTCTAAGGAATTAATTGATCCTACTTTCCTATAAGAGCAGATATTGTTTTTAAAAATTATAATTAATGTTTGGAAATAATCACAGAACAAAACTTTGTACACTATAGTACTTCCTAAGGAATTAATTTATACAGAAAACAATAGGGTTATGTTTTGAATTTAATTTGTTGTTTTAATAACTAAGGGATATATAGTTGATTTAACCCAAATTTTAAATCTATTAATTATTATGACGCATAACCTGATATATAATTTGTAAGCTTAGTGACGCAAATTAAAATTTGGAGATTTTTCAAATAATATCTACTTTGCGATGTATCATAAAATAAAATAAATTAGGATACGATAAGATAATTTATAATATTAGTTGATTGATTTAAAAGGAAAAATATAATATAAATTATCCACCCTATTATTAAGATAATTGTAGATGTATTATCATTTTTTACTCTTAATGCATTTTGATCTTTCATTATTTTTAAAAAAAAAAAAAAAAAAAAAAAAAAAAAACCTTACTTGTGGGACAAGAAATTGAGGGGATAGAAAATCGGAAGAAGAGAAAATCAGAGCATCAAACCGTAATCTCCTTGTAAAAAGATAAAACCGCTATGTATAAAAACCAAAGAGTCTTTGAAGGGTTTTGGAAATAACGGTTGCTTTCTCTCTTTACCTTCTGAAACATTCTCCCACTTGTCTCTTGGCTCTTCCCTTTGGTTTCTTGGGCTGTCAGCGGCTTGTTCTCTCAGCTCCGTCTTTGTCTCAAACAGCTCTGATTATAGGTAAGTGTGTATTATGTTTTTTATCGTTTAGGCGTACGTACATGTTATAGGGTTTGCAAATCATAATCTTTAGAGGGAAGGGTCAAGGAAAGTTATGTTTTTGCAGAAAATTTTGGTGGAACCCTAACGTACAAGATATCAGTACTTTGCAAAGCTGCATATTTGAGTTAGTCCGCTTACGATAAAAAAACGTACCAAAAAACGTTTCTTGTTTGGTTATTAGGACAATTATTCAAAGCAACTTTTTTGTATTTGCTTAACATTCTTGAGTTAATGCGAACTGAAATAGGCAATGTGGATGTGTTGAAAATCATCCAACTAGGTCTTACCTTGTCTGATTCTAATGGGAATTTACCACATTTTGGAACTCAAAATGATATATTTGGCAATTCAATTTCTGACTTTGATGCAAACGGGATTATCATAATGTTAAGTCCATTAAGCTATTGGAAAAGCAGGGGATTGATTTCGAAGAACAGGAAAGATGGGATCCTGTCTGGGCTTTTCCGGGATTTTATTTTAAAATCTGGATTATTGCTCAATTCTCACATCACATGGGTCACATTCCATAGCTCTTATGATTTTGGGTTCCTAATCAAACTTTTAATTGGGAGACAGTTGCCTCCTAATGTTTACTTGTTCAGACAGTTGGTTACTCGGTTCTTTAGACCCAAACTTTATGACATGAAACATATAATCAAGATTTTGCAATGGTCTTTATGGTGGCCTAGAAAGAGTGTCTCAGACATTGAACGTGGATCGTGTAGTTGGAAACAATCACCAAGCTGGGTCTGATAGCTTACTTACTCTACAAACATTTATGGTGGCCTAGAAGAGTGTCTCAGACATTGAACGTGGATCGTGTGGTTGGAAACAATCACCAAGCTGGGTCTGATAGCTTACTTACTCTACAAACATTTATGAGGTGAAGGATGTTTATTTCAATGAAGATTGTGAGCTTAAAAAATTTCAAGGGGTTCTCTATGGTTTTTGAAGTCAATACTATCCGTCCAATACCAGTAATGCTTGTCTCACATTGATAACTTTCACATTGGACATATTGTACCTCTAGAGATAAACAAGACTCCTTATATTTTTGAAAATATATTAACAGAAATATAGAAAAAAAAATATTTAGTTAAATTCATATCAATCTTACCACATAATGGATGTAATATTTCTCATTAGCGCCAAGTAGATCATCGCACGCGATAATTCTTATTATGGGAAAATCTTATATAAAGACAGGTTGAATTACCTAAACTCTAATTTGGGTTAGTAAACTTAACAAATTATTAATAAGGTTATGTGAAAAAATTAAGGATTTAGAAGTGGGCCAAATTATCTCTATATCCCTTAGTAATTAAGAAATAAAAAGCAAAATTGGGGACAAAACAATATTGTGTACATGTTAAGTAAGAACCCTAACGAAATCATTGAAGGTCTTTGCACTAAAGTTTTCTTCTACTATTTTGCTAGTCTAGTATGTTCGCTTTGCTTTTCGATTTCTAATTTTTCTTTAATTAATGTTCATGCGTAGTTTTCTTTTCCTTTTTTTTGGGTTCAATGTATTCCTCATGAGGCGATTCACTCTGTAGGTTAAATTTTATCTTGGAATGCTATGCTTAAGAGTGACATAGAAAACAAACGTCATCCAAATCCCTCAAATTCCACGACTTCTTATTTGCCCTATATGGTCATATTCTCGCTGAACCCTTTCTTCGTTGACATAAGCAAAAACACAATTGTTCACCTTAAGAGATGTCTATATCCCACGAGCCAACATTTGTAGGTACGGTTGATGGTTTTGTTAATTATGGTTAAATAGGCGTAAACCTATATTTCCCTTCGTCTTCAACCAGGATACGAAGCAGATTCTAGTTACCCTTAATGAAAGATCTAAATGACAATATAATGATAAAAACGGCGCGGCAGTGGCGACTTCTCATGACGTTGTTCATGCTCTGCAAGGCACATGAGAGAGAGTGATGATGGTAATGATAGACATCCGACTTCTGTCTTTTGCTTTCCTCTTTTCTTTGGGCCATGGGTTAGGGGGTATTATGGAATATAACTCATTTCAATATCCTAGATTGGGTCATTGACCCAATTTAAGATTTATTGAGTTTACCTAAAATTTTATATAGGATTTTCTTTATTTAAACCGTCTCGTATATGAGATTATCCCTTCTTTTATTTATATATATATATATATATTATGATTCATAATCTTAATCCAATCATTTTTCAAAAGATATTAAGAGGAATATAGAAATTGTTACAGGACCCCACATTAGACCCAACAGAAGTGGCCCGACACGAAATATATCATATATCGGGACCGCCTATAATCATGGGAAATCTTATCTTATCTATAATCCTCGAATATATAAATCTATATCCGGGGTTATGATACTAGGGCCTCGAATGTGAGGCCCATGGAACTTAGTCTAAGGTATGCTCTATAAATACGAGAGGTCAAAGCTTTAGAGGTACGCTCTACCTCTCGAACGATTTACATACTGATCGGCAATTTGTCGTGCACACACATCACCCCCTTTGGTGAAAGCCTCGATTGTGTACGGTGATCCACCCTCTCTTGGATATTTGCCTCATAGGATATTTAGGCGAGCCTATTGATCAATATCAAACCACTAGCCCACCAGGCTAGACATCTATGTTTTACACGTAACATGTGCACCGAGCCATGGGGACGTTAAATTTCGATCCCCGTGACCGACGATGGTTAATACCAGAAGCAGCAGTCGGAACCCTCAGCCTAGAAATGCACCACAGGCCGAGGCAAGGCAACAGCAACAAACACAAGACCCGCTGTTGCCCAAGGATGTCCCAAAAGACAATGCCACTAATGAGGGAATGGCGTTTCGACACGGCTTCCTCCTCGCAAAGTGTACCCAAACCTCGGGGCACGGCGGCACAAGAAACCCGGTCCCAAGTCCAACTGTATTCTTCTACGGGAAACCCGGGACTCAATGCTAAGGCGAATAGAGAATATGGAGAAAGCGCAATAACCTCCAACGTCGGGAGGATTTGGTGATCGACGAGATGATGGAGGACGCTTCAAGCGGTAGGGGCGATGATTCGAAGAACAAGGGATGACGGGCGTGCAAGGAAAGAAAAGATGGGCGTGGCCGGCTAAGTTCCACGCAACGTGAAACCGGTACAATGGCTCACCAGACGGATTCGGGCGACCACGAGTCCGAATCCTATTTTGTCCCACAAGAAACGTGCGTAGAGAGGACCCTGGATGATTAAGACCGAGACGCGGAGACCGCCTCAGCGGGATAGCTCTCCCAAAGAAGTATAAGATGAAATACGTCGTGGGACACAACGCAGTTCCTTCTCACGAAATAGCGAACGCGCCATACCAGGAAGACTTCGACGGGGGACGCCCAAGTATGACGGAACCCGGGATCCGAGGTCCCATCTTGATACATTCGAGCTACTCATGTTCATACGGTGGATTGGTGGCCCGGTTATTTCCACGACTCTTCCGCCACCGACGGACCCGGTCCAAAAGTGGCTCATTACGCTGCCGGCCAATTCAATTCAGAATTTTGAAGACCTCGGGACCAAGTTTGAGTTAAACTTTGCAACCGGAAGAAACGGCCGAAGTCCTGATTCACTCTTAGCAAGATTAAGCGACAACGTGGAGAACGCTCCGGGAAGTACCTCGACAGATTCAAGGAGGTTGCGTTGCGGTGTCCGATCACTCTAGGAGAGCGTACACATCCATTGCCTCATCGATAGTCTTGGATCCATCATCTCATTTGCGAATTCAATTTCAAAAATAAAGTTTATACCCTTATCGAGTTCAACACGCGGACAAACCCATACTTAGAGTGGAGCAAATGGAAATAGCCAACACAGTCGGGAAAGATAGGAGGAAAGATACTCCCCACAAGAAAAAGGACCATCCGAAAGTGGAAGAGAAGATTGAAAGCAGACTAAACCGAGACAAACGGATCCCGGGGAACAGAGATTTGAAGGGAAAGTTAAGTATGATAGATACACCCCTTTGAATGTTGAACGTTCTCGGATCCGGAAGAGGTGGCGGCCCGAGAGATGCTCAACCCCCCCGGATATCAAGCCAACACGGACCGATCCAAGTTAAATGCGGCGTTTCACGACGGGCCAAGGGACACACCACGGATCAATGTTATGAACTCGAGATGCCATCGAGAAATTTGTAACGAGATGGCAGTGCGTCGCATGTGATCAAAACTCAAGTACAGAAATAACAAATGCGGCGTGGAGGCCAAAGTTCTAACTGGCTCACGACCCGGAAGAAAGAAGATAAGCGGCGAAAGCCACCCAATGACGACGAGGAATTTCCATAAGCCAAGTTCAATTGCAAAGATGCTCGGTGGAGCCTTAGGCGATGGAGGAGACACGACAAGCCCGCGCAAGAAATACTTGAGGGAAATCCTTTCCGTAAGGGACATCCCAAAATTTAAAAGAAGACCATAGCAACCGGCACCTCCACCTTTAGCTTTTACTAACGAGGACATGAAGGACGTAGTCCCGGGCCACCGGGGATGGTTTAGTGATCACGAGGACCACGGTAAACCGCTCGGCAAAAGGATTCTCATGGACGGGGAGCTCGACGGACATCATTAGTTGGGATGCTTTCAAAGGATGGAGGCTGGATCTGGGAAGGATTTGAAACCGTGCAAAGGACCCTCATAGGGTTTAACGGCGACGTTCTCCCGAGGGGGGTATATCAATCTCAGATTAATGTTGGAACTAAGGAAGCTTTCAAATCAGAACGGGTAAGATTCATCGTTGCCGACTTCCCCACTCCGTATAATATCATATTAGGAAGGCCAACCATAAGTGGGATATGTTGGTTTCCACGAAGCATCGAAGCCGAAGATGGTGAACAACAAAAATAAGGTTGTCCGCCTCACGGAGACCGAGGAAGGAATCTCGACATTGCTATTTCGAGACGATCCGAGAAGGAAAGCAATCCGTAGTCTCCCACTCGGTTCGAAGTGCGAAAGAAGTACAAGTGCGGGAAGAAGGCAGGCGGGATGGTCGGTAAGCATGGTAGAACTCGATCTAAAGAGAAAAAACTGGTCCTACGCCCGAGCAGTGTGAGCTAGAAGACTTCATACTAGGAAAAGAGTCCTCCCAAAACATTAAAATTGGCGGAGCCATGGAGTCCCGGAAGTTAAAAGGCCGATTGAAGGACTTCTTAAAGAAGAATCGAGATATATTCGCACAGATCCGCGAAATACCAGGGATCGACCCTGCATTTTGTTGTCACGGCGCTATCCGTCCGGGGATCATCGCCCGTGGCACAAAAGAAGAGGAAGCAAGGATCGAGACGGGTAGATAAGACTGGAAAGGCACGTCGACGAGCTGTGGAGAGGCCGGATTCATCCGAGAAATACAATACACCACATGGTTATCGAACGTGGTTATGGTCATGAAACCAAATGGTAAATGGAGGCGTGCATGGATTACAAAGACTTGAACAAAGCTTGCTCGAAAGATTCATATCCAATGCTTGATATTGACCAATTGGTAGACAACTTGGCGGGTTCAAAGTTATTATCCTTCATGGATGCCTACTCCTCAGGGATACTGACAAATCGCGTGCATCGGAGGATCAAGAGAGACACGACTTTCATAACAGAAAGAGCTAACTATTGCTATAACGTGATGCCGCTTCAAAGTTGAAGAATGCTGGGAGCCACATACCAAAGAGTGGTGAACCAGTCTTTAAAGACCGGCTCGGATGAAACATAGAAATTTACATTGACGACATGATCGTCAAGACAAAGGACCCGAAGATCATATCCAAGACTTGGAGCAAACCTTTGAGAAACCGGGCTTATCAAATCCATCTCGAATCCGGCCAAATGCGCATTCGAGTCCCGGGTCGGGAAATTCTTGGGGTTTCGTTAAGCCGTGGAATCGAAGCCAACCGGACAAATGCAAGGTGGTCTTAGACATGAAAGCTCCTAGAACAAGAAGAAGTCAGTTGGCGGAAGACAAGGCGTTAACTAGATTCCTACCAAGATCGGGCCGAAAAGGCTCTCACTTTCTTCAAACTTATGAAAAAGGAAACACAAGGGGATGGAACCCGGTGAGTGCGAGTCGGCATTCGACAAGATCAAGCAATATCGGCAACTCCCGCGGTCTTGTCAAAACCCGAACCCGGCCGAGATAATTTTCCTCTACTTGTCGGTGGGAGAAGAAGCTGTAAGTGCGGTCTTGGTTAGGGAAACAGAGAACGGTCAAGAACCGATCTATTTCGTAAGCAAAGCGCTGCAGAGCTCAAAACTGAGGTATCAGAAACTAGAGAAAGTGGCATTTGCACCGCTCATGGTGGGCAAGAAGTTTGCGCCCGGTACTTGGGGATTCAGGATGCGTCGTTCGAATCGGTCAACCCGATCCAACAGGTGTTGCACAAACCAAACTTGTATGGTAGGATGATTAGTTGGTCAATAAAGTTATCTCGAGTTCGACATCACATACGAAGCCCGACACGAGATTAAATCACAAAGACCGGCGAATTTTGTAAGGGAACTCACCCCGACCTATGAAAGGACGCGGCCCCGGATTCGAGATGTGGAAAGTATATGTTGATGGTTCATCAAACGCCAAGGGAAGTGGAGCTAGGATCATAATCGAAAACCTTAAGGGGTCGCGATCGAACACTCACTTCACCAAACTTCCCAACCTCAAATAACCGGGCGAGTATGAAACGGTGTTGGCGGGGCCGCAAATGGCAAAGGAGCATGGAGCCCGGAGAATTAAGGTCATAATTGACTCGCTGGCTCATAGTAGCACGAGATCGAGGGTAGACTAAGAAAAAGGGCCTTTGTCTTTGGCCAAATATTTGAAACGAGCAAGGGAAATAATCTCGACTTTGAAAAGAGGTGACCGTCGCCACATCCCACGTGAGGAAAACACTAGGGCCGATATCTTGTCAAAGCTAGCAAGTACGAAAATACGGGAAATCACAGAACCGTGGTGCAACAACATCTAGTGAAGCAGAAGCCGCGTTATGACCATATCGCGGCTACGGATTAGAGAAAATTGATTGAAGACTATTTAGAAAGAGGAATCATTCCCATTGACCCTTCCGAAGCAAAAAAGTTGGTTCAAGAGGCCACCATGTACACTTTGGTGGACGATCGGCCCTATACCGACGAGGCCTTCACTCTCCAATGATGAGATGCTTAAACTCAACCGAGGTAAAATATGTTTTAGCGAGATACACGGGAATCGCGACGCATATGAGAGGTAAAGCTCTTGCCGGGGAAAGCTTTACGAGAGGCTACACCGCGACCATGGTGGCGGATTCCAGGAATTTGTGAAGAGCGACGATTTTGCCCGAAGCACGCCAAGATCATTTAGCTCACTCGCGCGGAACCGAAAAATATCTCGGCCCTTAGCCTTTCTACAAATAGGGGATGGATCTTTTGGGACCATTCAAAAACGGTGCCGGACAACTCCGTAGCTAGTAGTCGTCGTCGATTACTTTACAAAGTGGATAAAGGCCGAGCCCTTTAACAACAATCACTTCGGCTCACATCACAGTGCAGTTCTTCCGACACAACATTGTTTCGCGATTTGGAGTCCGACGGAGATAGTCACGGATAACGGGACCCAGTTTGTTGACAAAGGCTTTTAAGAGATGATTTCGAGACTCGGCATAAAGCGGCATTTCACTTCCGTAGAACATCCTCAAATTCAACGGATAAGGCTGAAGAGTGCAAACAAAATAATTGTCGAAGGTTTAAGGAAATGGATGTAAGAGGCGCGAAATCCGGTTGGGTCGAACAAGCGTAAATGCGTCTTTGTGGGGATTCTGAGACCCGGCGTTCAAACTTCAACCCGGGAAACCCCTTTCAAGTTGACTTATAGATGCGGCGATGATCTCGGTTGAGATAGGCCATCGTTGTCATGGAGGAGATTGAAGACCCTCCGAAGGTGAGGCGATGAATCACAGAGGCACTAATGACGAAACTAGATTTCGTGGACGAGGTCAAGGTTACGGCACATTGCCGAGATATGGCCACGAAGCAACTCATCGTGGCCAAGTACAATCGAAAAGTGAGGCTAGGTCCTTGACGGGGGCGACCTCGGCCTCAAAAGAGCCGAAGCGTCGGAACAAAACGCCGGGGACGGCAAGTTAGTTGCAAATTGGGAACACCCTTAGGGTTAAAAGAAGCTCGAAAAAGGGGTCTACTACGTTACGGAAACCATAGCAAGGAAGCAAATCAAAAGGACGTGGAATGTCGACAAGGCGAAAGTCTACTACAGCTAGACCCGGTGGCTAGACGTATAAAGTGTCGGTTATACCGTGTCCGAGTTGGTTAATTTTGATTACGGTATTTCCATTTTAAATTTTCTTTCGTACTTATGTGATTTCCTTATTTAAAGTTGTTATCTCTTTAGAGCGGATTATTTCGTGAATTAATGAAGAATTCCTCGTGGAGATTCAATTTATAGACTATTTAAACGTCTCATGCATACGACGAAAGGAATGTGCAAAGACTCGAGTCATTGAACCCGGTCATACACTAACTTGGTTAAAGGAATGACACGGGGGCCAACGAGCCGGGTTTTGTACCTACGCAAGGTCGTTGTTATAAGCCTCGCCAAAATTTTGATGCATCAAAAAACTTGCTCCTAGATAAGAAGGTGAATTGTCATCCAAGCCCCGATCGAACAAAATGTTTAAGTAATGCGTTTCTACACCATGATGAACATGTGACAATTTTCCTTATCTGATTTATGATCCGGACAACGGAACCAACTCGGCGCGGTTAAATTGAAAACCCCTACCCTAATGCCGATCATAGATACCAGGAAGAATATAAGCGAAGTTACGCACGTGTTAGACCTGGCCGGCCATAAGATTTCCGACATGGATTGAAATTCACAAACAAATAATCATTGAATGCATAGAAGGCGATGACACATTTGATCGTAAAGGAACGAAGTTCTTAACGATTGAAATGTCGGTTAAATAATTACACAAACCGAGAATTAGAATCGGTGAGAATACAAAGTTAAAAAGGGCATCGCGCCTAAAAGAAGAAAACAACACAAGGAGATCCCGAGCTACTCAATTAATGGGAGCTACGGTTGAAGGATCCTTGACCATCTTCCTGGAGTGGTGTGCAGCGAGATTTCTTCCTCCACTTCCCTGGATTGATCACCACCGTCCGGCTCAAACAGCGAGGTACCATCGGGAGAAGGAGGAGCGGGACAAGCGACCCCCCGCATGTATGCCCGATAGTGGAACCCCAAGTTCCAGTTCACATCGGGGTTTAGATGGCGGATTTGGCGAGGGCCATATCAAAAACATCCTGGCGTCGCCCTCGGTGTCGGAGAAGTTGGCCGAGCCTTTTTGTGTCTACCAAGGTTGCTTTTGTCTTGCCCAGACTCCTTGGGCGAGATCGCCCACGTTGCATCGCACCGTCTTCAAGGCCTCAATGCCTTTGAATGAGCGGCCTTTGTGTCAAGGAGCTCGAGCTTGTCTTTCGAGCTTCCTTGGTTACGGTAAGCTCCTCGCCGTCGCCCGCGGCCTTAAACGGCTAGTCGAGCTCTTCTTCCATCTTCTCTTTGCCGACACTTGCTCCTCCTTCTCCAACCTTGTCGGCTGTATTTCAAATGCGGAGGCAACATATTTGTTTTTCAAATGAAGCATGGCTGTGTTAATCGAGAAGGCCTTCGGAAGGTGATCTTGCACACTTGAATTGTAGCCATATTAACATCGGGCAATGGCATGGTGTCAACAAAGCGGCGTGGCGGCAAGATGGCGATGCAAGTCTCGTCGGTGATCCCTTTTCCCATGCAAACCCATCGGGGAGCCTTGGCAACAAGAGGAGGAGCTGCTAGAATGTTGATGGACGAGGAGAGCGGTACATCGAAGGTGAAACCAGCTTCCGCTCGAGCCTTAGTCGTCAAGCTAGGAAACCGGGTCTAGAATAGGAGAGGAGGAAGTTCCTTCCTCGGCCGAGGTTTTCGACTTCTTGGTCACGACGGCCCGAGGGGCTGTCCTGGTCTTGCCCTTCCCGGATTGAGTAGTAGGGCGGATCGTTTTAGTATTCCCCTTACTCGGAGCCCCGCGGTAGAGTTCACGTAGGATAGATAGGCGACAATCCCTCGTTCCCACAGCCGCAAAACAAACAAACGCGGAAGTCGAATCCATGTCGGATATAATATAGATAGAAAATAGAAACGCGAGTCTATGAAAAGTAACAAAGACGCAATACTAGCTTTCAATCCGGCCCGGCACCAGCCAGTTAATATAAATGGGCACTTTGCGCCGTTTATAGTGACGTAAGAAGTCGCCAGTCCTATGAGGAAACCTCTTGGCTGGTAGATCATCGTGGTCGACTTTGATAGGAAGTGGAGGTCGGTTTGTGATGATCTTCCATCCAATACAAGGAACCTCCATTCCACGTCTTTGGCCTCGGCCCTTTAAGAAACAGGGTTGTTCTCCCGGGTTTTGGCTATTACTTTGAAAATCTGTTTTGAAGTGATGGTTGGTGCAAGACCTATGGATCAAACGCTTGCTTATGTTAAAAAGGTGGTCACGGTGGAGGATAATGCAAAGTTGCTGAAAACTGTGACTAATTTAGAGATTGAGGAGGCTGTCTTTCAATTGGGTTCCAACAAGGCACCAGGTCCTGATGGCTTTTCAGCCTTATTTTATCAATCTGCCTGGAAGGAAATAAATCAGGAAGTATACGCAATTGTTCATGGATTTTTTGGTGGCAAGGCTGACCTGAAGGAGATTAATTCAACAGATATTGTATTGATTCCTAAAATCGACAAGCCTGAAGGAGTACATCATTTCAGACCTATTGGTTTATGCAATGTATCTTACAAGATCATCGCGAAGATCATGAGCACTAGGATGAGGAACCTAATGTGTAAAATCATTTCTCCTAATCAAAGCCTTCATCTCGGAAGAATGATTCGGGACAACATTTTAATCACTCATGAGGCCTTTCATTATCTAAAACACAAAGAAACACGGGGAAGAAATGGGAGTTGGCCTTGAAAATTGATATGAACAAGGCCTATGATCATGTGGAGTGGAATTTCCTTGTTGAAGTGATGCTGAAGATGGAGTTTTGTAGTGAATGGGTATGCTAGATTAGGCAATGTATCACATCTGCAGCATTTAATCTGAAGGTTGATGGACATAAGGTGGAATCATTTGCTCTGGAGTGTGGTGTAAGACAAGGTGACCCATTGTCACCATATATGTTCATTATTGCATCAGAGGTACTATCCCTTATGCTTCAGTTTCATGTTGATAGGAAGGAACTAAAAGGAGTGAAACTTGCTAATAAAGCCCTTGTTTTTTCACACTGTTTCTTTGCTGATGACTCCATTTTGTTCTTGAATGCTGATGAAATAAATTGCAAAGTGTTGAAAAGGATCTTAGATGTCTATTGTAGAGCCTCGGGACAGGTAATAAATCTGGAGAAATCAAGCATATTTTTTTCCTCTAACACCCCTATGAGAAATAAGCAAAGAATCTCTACATGTTTGGGCATAAACTACTTAGATCGATCGGGGAATTATATGGGCTTGCCTATAACTGGGGCGTTCAAAAGCGTTGCTTTGGCTTGTGTACGAGATAAGATTGGGTTGAAGCTACAAGGATGGAAAAGAGGGAAATTACTTACCTTCGCTGGTAGAGAAATTTTGATCAAAGTCGTGGCCAATTCCATCCCCATTTACCCTATGTCTTGCTTCCTATTCCCTAAGAAATCTTGCATGGAGATTAATCAGCTAGTATCCAATTTTTGGTGGGGGCAAAAGGGTGATGAGGGCTGTATTCATTGGAAGAGCTGGAAACATTTAGCCACCAAAAAGAGTGAAGGGGGAATGGGATTTAGGGATCTCCTTTGTTTCAACAAGGCGCTTTTAGCCAAGACTGCGTGGCGATTTCTTGATAAACAAGAGGATCCGTGGTGCAGAATCCTGAAAGGCATGTACTTCCCAAGAGGAAAGTTTCTCATGGCTAGAAAAGGAAGGCATGCGTCTTGGGGTTGGGTGAGTATATTGGAAGGAAGAAATTTGCTATTGAAGGAGCTTTGTTGGAAGGTTGGGGACGGTAAATCTATCGGCATTCAGGCGGATCGGTGGATTTTGGGCTGGACTTAAACTTCATCGGGGTGCAGATTTAGTGGACGATGACAGAAGTAAGGTGTCAGAACTCATAGTCAATGGGCGCTGGAACCTCAATCCTAGTGCCTCTAGAATTAGCCGAGTGGAGTGAGAATTGATCTTAAAGCTTCCTATCTCCCCTACAACAGGTGTTGATCGTGTAGTGTGGCTAACTAGTAGAGATGGCACATGTTATCTTTATCCAAGCGGTTATGCGTAGCAAGAAATAGCATGGCGGGTGAAAAAGTGAAGGATCCGGTAGTATCGGTACCCAAAACTTTGTGGAAGAGTATTTGGAGGGTCATGGCTCCTCCTAAAAGTCAACTTTTTCTTTGGCGGATAGGATCCGGTGCTATAGCTACTAAGGATGCCCTATTTAGGCGTAAATGTTCACCAAATCTTGCCCCTATTTGCTTAGCTAATAGAGAAACCATTGAACATCTATTATTTTTATGCAATTCGACTAAAAAATGATGGTTTGGTAGCTCTTTGGGGCTTAAATGTAGCAAGTGGTCCATGAAAAGATGTGAAGAATGGCTTTGTGACATGCTTCATGGGAAGGAATTATTATATGAGTATGGTAAATCTCTATTTGCACCGACATGTTGGTGGATATGGAAAAAGAGGTGCAATTGGGTATTTAGGGGAGAAGTACTCTTTGAGCGGTGGTTAAGGCGGGTGAATATGCAGGTTGAAGAGTTTTGGAGGTCAAAGGCTAGGGGGAACTACACTTAGGAAAATCTATGAGGAGGAGGCTGTGAGAGGTGTACAGTGGGAAGCGCCTCCTGCTATGTCAATTACATTCAATATTGACGGTTCATTTCGGGAGGCATCAGGTGAGGCTGGGATTGGTATTGTATGTAGAGATCATAAAGGAATTTTTGTTGGCGGATTGAGCAAGGCAGTAAATTCTGATTCTAGTTTTATGTCTGAATGTCTTGCCTTAAAAGAGACCTTATTGCGCATAAATAAATTTCAACACCATAAGGTGGTTATAGAAATTGATTGTGATTCTTTGTATAGATTGATTAGAAGGAGATCAATATAGTTGGCTGTGATTGGCAGTGCAGGGATTTATTGATGAGATCCTTGGTTTGTTGGAGACAATGGTAGAGGTGTTTTTTCCCTTGTGTCTAGACAAGGTAATAAAGTTCCGATAGTTTAGCGAGATAATGCCGCAAGGAAGATGCATCGGCATTCATGGCTGATTAGTGCTCCATCTTCTTTAAACAAGTTTTTACTCCATGACTCCAATCTATCCAAGGTAAACTATGGTAATATGAATAAAGGGAAAGACGGGAGAAGGTGTGGGGGCGACGGAAGGAGTGCTGCAATAGTGGTAGCTGGTAGTTGATAGGTTTACTGATTGTTGATTGTTTCATTTGCTGATAGATTTGCTTTTAGTACCTGTTGTTTCATTGATTTTGTTCTTTCTGTGAGTTGTGGGTTAGGTTGTAATGGTAGGTGCTTTTGAGAGATTTTTTGGCTTCGGCTATTAGTGTGTGTAATCCTTGTTTTATTATTAATAAAATTGACTTTTTCGGGCAAAAAAAAAACAGATAATATTTTATTTAATCAATCACTCTATACATGAATTTTCAAATATTTCAACACTACATTAAAATAATGGAAAACTTAAGTTTTCCCCAATCAAACATGTGAACCCAGAACATGTACACGCGGGCACAATTTTCATATCCAGCAAATGAAATTTCTCTTTTCATGTCAGTAAAATCCTACCAACGGCTGAGAAGTTTGTTTGAGTAAAATTGGCTCACTGCACACAAATTATATCTTACACTACAACCTCAATCACTTCAAAAATCAAAAGAGGGGGAAACTGAGATCAAGTTGAGGGATATATCTCACTTAATTTGTTAATCATCCAAGAGGAAGTTCCTATCAGTTATCAAATGCCTGTAATACTCAATGGTCAATCACAATCAATTTAAACAATTTCTGAACTATGAACGTTTAGAAGCTGTTTGGTAAGGTGGAATAGAAAGTACTACTTCGCATGTTATAGGCCCAATAACTGGTATGGCGGTCACAGACTTACAGCCATTCATTCTGGCAAACACCCACTACGACAAACGAGAAAATATAATAATATTACGAGTACATGGAGAAAACAAGAATCCAACTACGGCTACAAATAAGATCTTGAACATTATGTAGAAGAAATCACGAACCAATACTAAAAGTTGATTTACTGGCCACAATGTTAAGAATATCACATATCATCTTCAACAACGAGAAAAGTAAGTCGCGTTAGTCTTCCAAAATTCCAAAACAAATAATTTTTGAAACAAGTTGAGATCAAGTGTTTCCTCTTTAGTTCAAATATTTTCAATAATGCCATGCCTTTGCTCTTGCATCAAGATAATACAACATCATATAAATAAAGCATAAGCGAAGCGTCAATTAAAATAAAAATACTGAGGAACTGAAAACTTACAGTAAAAGAATTCAAGAAATTAGTTAATCATCATCATTCCTAGCACCATAAGTAGATTGACTTGATGTTCTTGGAGATGTCATTAACTCGTTGAGTTGAAGACGATGATGACCTGAAGCGAATTGAGATCAGAGGAAGGAAGATTCAAACGAGGGAGCTGAAGCTGTTGATTTGAGAAGGGAGACTGAGGAGAAAGGAGTCAAAGGGAGTCACTGCGATCCGCGATTGCCAAGAAGAATAAAACTCAGGGACTAGGAGAAAGTATCTTCCTTTTTTTTTTTTTTTTTTAAATATTGAAGAATAACATTTTCACTAAATTATTTGTTTTTAAAATTTATTAAGGCAAAAATATATCTTTACCAAATAATTTTATTTAAATTATATTTTTATCACTATCAGTTAAAAACATATATTTATATTTTTTTATCACTATCTTTACCAGTTGTCACTTTATTTTTCAATGGTATATATGTTAACCGCTCTACAAATAATCAATAATTCAGATTTTAATATAATTTCAAACATTCTAATTTTGGCTAGAATCCTCGTATAGCGGGATAGAGACTTCGTTAACTACTCTCTGTCACATCTTTTTGGATAAAATATTTAAAATTTGTTTATCCTTTTTTTTAAAAAAAAAATACTCGTACAATCTACTTTAAAATTAATGATTTTTATTTCATATATATCACCATCCTATTCCTATTTGATAAATATTATTATTTTGACTAATTTAAAAATAAAAGGATAAAAAATGATCGCATATTATCTTTAAAAAAAAAAAAAAAACTTTCTATTTGTTTATAAAGCTCTATTTCAACACTTGAGTCATTCACGAGTATTTTTCTCTGAGTCAAGTCTTCTCCAATATCGAGGGGGAAAACAGGTATGACACTTTTTTGATTTTTTTCTCCTTTTCGTTGCATTCAAAAGTTAAATTTACAAAAAAAAAAAAAAAATCAATTCCTTGACTTTCCTCTTTACTCTCTCCTTAACATTACATGTTTCGAAATTGTCGGGTCTACATTATTCTCTACATCTAAAAGCATCGAGAGTAGGTATTAAGACCTTTATAAGACATCCTTCATACCTCATTCTACTCCTAAAATATTTCAAATAAAAAGGAAAACAAAAGACACCTTATAATAGTTTGGATGCCACCACCTCTTCATGTACCTTAAATCCGTCTTGAAACCATGAGGGATGGTGGGACTCCAAAGTGGATAATTTTGAGAACAATGACTTATTAAAAGGTTACATTAGAAGTATACTATTCTTAAAAAAACCAAAAAAACAAAAAAACAACTTACCTCTTCTCTGCAATCTTGCTCTACTCTGATTGCAGATTTATGATGTATTAAATTTTTCCTTTACTTAATGATATTTGCATTTTAACCAAAAAAAAATCAATAATTCAGATTGTAATCTAATTTTAAATATTTTGATTTTGGCTAATTTGTTTTTTATTTTTTATTTTGCCTGGCTTGTATAGTCGTATGTTATGGATATAGTTTGTTAACTACTCTCTATCACATATTTTGGGACAACAAATCTAAAATTAGATGATCCTATAATTAAAAAATAAAAATACAATATACTTTAAGTGATATGAAAAATTAATATTAATACTTATTATTTCGCTTAATATATCACATATCACCATCCTATTCCTATTCCTATTTGATTTTAAATAGATATAATGAGATAAGTGATAACTATTATTAGTTTAAGATATTAATTATCCGAGTCTAATTTTTAAAAATAAATAATGATAACATATTATCTTCATTTAATTTAGATTCTTTAAATTTTTCTATTTATTCTGAAAGCTTGTTCAACACTTGGGCCATTCACGAGCATTGTTTCTTCTCTACTAAGCTCTAAATCATAGTGAAGTCAAGAAAACAGGTATGAGTAACTTTTGGATTTTTTATATTATTTATTTGATTCCTTGACTCAACTCTTCCCTCCTTGGAAATAAGAGAACTTACCTTACACGAACTTTTCATCTCTGCTTGAGATATTATTGCTCTTTTCTATTTTTAATTTGTTAGTTGTAATATTCCAGCACCTCGATCTTGAAATTGCTTTTGAACCCATTATCCCCATGGTTAAAAGCGTCAAAAGAGGAGATATTTAGATCTTAATCGTAAGGCGTATTTATACCTCGGTTCAGTCCACCCCTATAACATGTTATGAAGGGGAACACAATTTCACATAGAAACAAAAGGATGCATTATAAAAATGTGGATACCTCCTTCTCTTGACGTATTTTAAAATCATGAGGAGTACTTATATTCTAAAAGGAACAATTTTAAAAGTGAGGTGCTGAAATATTACATTACTATTTATAGCATTCTAAATTGATCTTAAATAAAGACAGTGAGGAAAATTGCAGCTGTTTTATTTATTTTATTTTATTTTTTAAGTTGAAAGTTTCACTTTGTCATGTATAAATTTTATAATAATGCATTTTTTTCTTTTATCAAAGTTGTTGCATTCTCTTTTTGAATTTTTTAAAAGCTAATACTTTGTGGCATTTGAATCTTTGATAATCATGTTGCTTCATACAAATATTTTTGTTCTTTTATTAATTCCAGTATTCGTAGAATTTGTAGACCTTATTCGTGAAATATGTGTATTTTTGTTGGCAAAAAAGAGAGAGAGAGAGAGAGAGAAGAAATATGTATATGTTTGCGCTTTGGCGTTCTATATTATATTTATCCTCATAACATAATTATTAATATTATCTTAATTTTTTTTCATGAATGTATTATTTTAAATTATAATTAATTAGACATTGAGCAAGACTTGTTTATGATATTTATACAGAAAAGCAAGGTCCACTGCCTCCCTCTTGTGCTAAAATGAGAATGCCTAATTTATTAACTCTTGAAGATTTCAAAGATAAGGAATTGGATCCAAATTCATCTCCCTTACAAGTTTTTGCATTTGTTGCGGAAGTCGCTTTACAAAAGTTGGAGAAGAGGAAACAAATTGTTGAGACTAACTCGTCGAGTTTGAAGAAAATGTTGAGCCTAACTTGTCAAAGAAAAATGGCAAACCATTGAAGAACAAGAAGAGAAAATCTCAAGTGATCAAGGATAAGTCAGAGAAAAAAATAAATCGTCTTGACATTTCCAATGAAGAATGGATAGAGCAAATCAGAAGTAAGAAGAAGAGGGGAGATAATTCAAATCCGCAGCTGCCGCCACCATTGCCAGAGGAATTCCAAAAACGAATTATCGAGAAATGTGGCGAATCATGTCCGAACCAATTAACTCATATTTACCACAAGAAATTATTCGATACCGATGTAAGCAGACAACACGGTAGAATCTCCATGCCTTTGTGCGAAATGAAGAGTTTCGCATTCTTAGAAGACAAAGAGATTACACTCCTCGGGGAGGAGGAGCCATTAGTGTGCCCGTGATTCATAAACCGATGGATAATCCTCTCACCGAGCTCACAATTACATTCAAACAGTGGAACTTGCATAAAAATGATAATGAAAAACCAAGCGCTCAATATGTATTGAATGGCGGTTGGTACACTATTGTTACCGAAGACAAATTCGAGCGACCCAGACCGGTTGATATTTGGACATTCAGAGATCTTGAAAACAAGCTTTGCTTGGCAATTGCTAGACGTGAATGAATGGTTAAGAAAAGAGAAGCAGCAACAATTTTGAAATTTATAAATACATTTTAGTTTATGTCTAAGTAGTGCTTCATTTAACTTTTTTTAGTTTTTCAACATTTGGCAGAAACATTTCGTTTTTTTTTAATGAATTCAGTCCATCTTTTAACTCTTTATAAGTTATCAAAGGATTGATACAGGTAAGCTTAACTCGCTCTTTAGTTTAAACCCATCCTATTAACAAACCTCAATCATGAGAGCTACAACATGATACTGTAACAGATCTTTACATGAAATTTCAAATATTTCAGCAATTTATTAAAAAAAAAAAAAAACAAGGAAAAACCAAAGTTTTCCACAAATTAAACATGTGAACCAGAACATACACATGAAAGCACAATTTTCATCTCTAGCAAATGAAAATCCCTTTGCATGAAAGTAAAATTCTACCAACAGGCTGACAAGTTTGTTTAAGTAAAATTGGCTGCACTGCACCACATATTATCAGATTATATCTTACACTATTGCCTCAATCACTTCAAAAATATAAGAGTGCAAAAACAGAGATGAAGTTGAGGGATATATCTCACCAAATCAAGTAATAATCTAAGAGCAATTAAGGATCTACCAATTATCAAATGCTTGTATTTTTCCAAGATAATATTGCATCATATAAATAAATCATTAGAAAAGAGTCAATTAAAATATGGAAAATTGCCCATAAATCCCTATTTAAAAATTTATTTGTGAATTAAGACCTAGAATCTTATAGGTGTGGAGTCATTGAATGTAAATAATTGTGATAAGTGTGTTGGCTAAAATTTGGGGTTGTCGCTTAACGTTCAAGCAACTTGCTCGTGAGGTTAAAAAACAAAAATTTTATTCTTCCTTAATCGCAGCAAAATCTAGATTATCACTAAAAGCCATGAATAGTACAGTTAGTCCTCATGAGTTATAACCCGTAACTCTTTACGGTACTCATGAGTACTAACTCGTAACTCTTGATGGTATTAATAAGTTAGAGGTAAACATAACAAGAATGATTGATCTTTAAGGAACCCGTAACTCTTTCTGATAACTAGATGTACCCATAACTCCTTATGATACTCATGAGCTATAACTCGTAACTCTTTACAGTACTCATGAGTTATCCCAAATTGGTTTCCTTGATCAAAACTCTTTACGATAGTGCTCATGACTTATATCTTGTAACTCTTTACCGTACTCATGAAAACCCGAAACTCTTTACGATGCTTGTGAGTTATAAAGGTCTATAAGATGGAGGACTAGAGCTAGCTTTTTGCTAGCTTTGAAACATGGGCGATTGTGCAGGGTATATTAATGAATACCAAAAAAAGTTGCGGAAAAAGAAAAAGAAGATGCCAAAACAAATTCACTTAAGCTTCTAGGCGGCTTGCTAGCTTGACCTTTCAACTACTCCGCTTGAGAGAAAAAGGGGTGGACTCTTGCATGCTTGTATACCGAGAAAGAATTGAAATAAAGCCTTGTTGTTCTAAAGATATGGTTTTTGACAGAGCACAATGGCGTCGTACGAACTATGTAGGCGATCCCACCTAATGAAATAAAGCCTTGTTGTTGTTATACGTATATAGAAAGAATAAGATTTGAAGGCTCACGTCAATATTAGAATTGACATAATTGGATTTGTGAAACTTTCCATATGAGAATTATACAATTTCATTATCATGATGACAAGTTTCGCAAGTCCAATATCACAAATTCCATAGGCACCAATTTACGGGGGCACGCTCGTTCGGCTCAATAACCCGCGAAACCCTTTCCTAAATAAAAACTTACCTTTTTAGTTCTCTCACATAACAAGGTCAACAAATTATCGGAGAATGAAGAATATGATGATGCATCGGATCCTTCATCTCCATAACTTTTTATTTTTTTATTTTATTGTCTTTTTTTTCTATAATATGGTGGTTGATTATGCAACCATGCATGCATTAAAATTAAAAAAATGTCAACTAAATAAAGGTTATTAAGTAAAATTCATCACTTATTAGAATATCATTTCAAAATCCTAACGGCTATTAAAAAACAACCGTCCCCATTTATAAAATATAATAATAATTAAAACTAGACTCGATGGCTCAATAATCCACAAAACCCTCTTTATATAAACGTCCAAAATAAAAACTCCACCTCCATTTTAACTCTCATAGCCAACTGCAAGTTTTTGTTCTTCACCAAAATCATGGACAAAAGCAAGAAGACTTTTGATTCATCATTTGGGAAAAAACTGAAAGATGAACTCCCTCTACCAACAAGCATTAAAGGGTCCACTCGACCTACAAGCCCCAAACATATGGTCCAGGTTTACCTACAAGAGCAAGGACTCATGGACCAGTGCTTGAAAGAACTTATCTCTCTAGTTCGCTCTATGAAAAAGACGGTGGACAACTTTCTGGAGTAGGAAAAATCTAATGATGTATCAAATTCTTAAAAAATCTTCAGAACTTTATATTTTTAGTTTGTTTATTTACATTGTCTTTTTGGTTTTTTATTTTTATTTTGTCTGTGAAGTGGTGGTTGTATAATCAAGTACTAAGATTTTAAAAAAGGTCAAATATATAACAGTTACTAAGTAACACTCATCATTTATTAGAATACCATGTAAATACATAACGGTTGTAATTAGTAATTTTCATATATTGTCTCATAAGAATGATGGTTGTTACATAAAAATCTTCATCAAACAACAAACGCCATGATGGTATGACTGAGCGAGAACCAAATATCCTTTCATTTTAACTAACACCAACTAACATTCGAAACATTTCCCCTTCTCATTGTTGATGATAACACATGCTTCTTCATTATGAGTAGTATTTCTCACATCGAGTACGATACAATTTGGGATGGATCAAGATTTTCTAGCCTTTGTAGCTAGAATCAATCGCACTCCTAACCTATATATAAGTGTTCACATATATTTTGTGTCTTTTCAGCAACTAATCCAGGAAAACAATGACTAAGTGGGGAAAAAATGAATATCACTATAGTAAAGGGGGCAAAGGGTATGCAAACCCTTGAGCCGCTTAAGGGTCTTTAAATCTTTCTATTTATTCTTAAAGCTTTTTCAACATTTCAATCATTTATGAGCATTTTCTTTCTACGAAGCAGTTAATTAAAGTGAAGTCGTGTCCAAAGCAATCTCTGAAAGAAGCAGGTATGTCCCTCTTTGATTCTTTATAATGATCGCATATTATCTTGTTTTAATTTGAACTTCTTCAAATCTGTTTTTTTCTTCTTCTTGAATCTTCTTTGAATCTTTCCATTTTGTTATGGACCCCGATCAGGCCCAATACCGAGCTGGCCCACTAAGGAATAGACCCAATCACGGATCCTCCTATAATATTGGGAAATCCCACTATTATATATAATATCAGATATATCGGAATCCATATCTTGGATATGATATAACGGCCATAGATCACGATAGATCCGAGATACCAGACCGAAGGTACTCTCTATAAATACAGGGGTCGACCCTTAAGGTGCACACGTTTTAAACCTTGAACTATTTACATTCGGTCACCTTTACGCACACAAGCACCCCTTTGGCGAGAGTCTAACCTATGTACGGTGATCCCACACTCTCCGGAATATCTACCTCATAGATATTCGGGCAGAGTCTACGGATCCAATATCAAAGCACTAGCCTACCAGGCCAGACATCTGTGTTCTACACCAGAACATTGGCGCCGACCGTGGGGACGTTAAATTTCGATCCCCGTGACCGACGATGGCTAATACCAGAAGCAGCAGTCGGAACCCTCAGGCTGGAAATCCACCACAAGTTGAGGCGAGTCAACAACAACGAGACGCGGGACCCGTTGCCCGAGGATATCTCGGAAGACAATGCCACGAATGAGGGAACGACGTGTCCGATACGGCCTCCTCCCTTGCAATGACGGCGAAACCTCGGGGCACGATGACGCGGGAAGTCCTAGCCTCAAGTCCGGACTTTATTCTTCTACGGAAAACCCGGGACTTAATCTTTGAGGCAAATGGAAAATATTGAGAAGCGCACCAACCTCCAACGTCGGGAGGATTTTAGTGTGATGCAATAGATGATGGAAGATCGTTGCAACCGGTGGCGGCAATGATACGGAGATATAATCGTGAGGACGGACGAGCTAGAAAAGAAAAAGACGGTTAGTGGGCAGCGAGGTCCACGAAACAAGAAAAGGCACAAGCATTCCGAGACAGGTCGGTGCGGCCTCGAACCCGGAAGCCGTTCCTCTCGAAGAAAACGCATATCGAGGATATCCGGATGAAGATGAAGACCGAGGTCGTGAGAAACCACTTTGGCGGAAGACTTCCCCAACAAAGTATAAAATGAAATACGTGGTAGGCAACAACAGCAGTGCTTTCTCGGACGAGATAGCAAACGAACCTTATCCGAAGGATTTTGACTTGGCAGACTTGCCTAAATATGACGGAACACAAGATCCGAGGTCCGGAACACAAGATCCGAGGTCTCACTTAGATACTTTCGAGCTACTCATGTTCGTACGGCGAATCGGAGGACCGGTCATTGCCCGACAAGTGATTGTTCGTGAAGTCTGGGCTAATTTTAATGTAATTCTTCTATGTTTTTGCCAATCTTATAGGGTTGATAAGACTTGCATTCTCTAACTGATTTTATAATCACAATGAGGCCGAATCAACAAGTGATTGTTCGTGAAGTCTGGGCTTCAAATTTACATAGCGAGTTGTCTTTGATTCATTCTGTTATACCTTACTTCTCTTTTGCATCCTTTGATACTGAGTTTCCCGGTATAATCATCACTCCGTATGTTGATAAGCACTTCTACTCAATGCTGTCTCCCGCAACTAATTACGGTTTCATGAAGGCCAATGTCGATATATTGCACATCATCCAATTAGGTCATACCTTATCTGATTCTGATGGGAATTTACCTCATCTTGGAACTCAAAATGGACACATTTGGCAGTTCAATTTCTCCAATTTTCATGTTGAGCGGGATTATCATAATGTTAAGTCCATTCAACTATTAGAGAAGCAAGGGATTGATTTCTTGAGGAACAAGAAAGAGGGGATCCCGTCTTGGCTTTTTCGGGATTTTATTTTAACATCTGGATTATTCTTCAACTCTCACCTCATATGGTTCACATTGCACAGTTCTTATGATTTTGGATTCTTAATCAAACTTATAATGGGAGACCATTGCCTTAAAATGTTCATGAGTTTCGACAGTTAGTTGCCCGGTTCTTTGGACCCAAAATTTATGACATGAAGCATATAATCAAGTTCTGCAACGGCTTGTATGGTGGTCTAGAAAGAGTGGCTAAGTTATTGAACGTGGATGGTGTAGTTGGGAAACGCCACCAAGCTGGGTCTGATAGCTTGCTTATTCTACAAACGTTTATGAAGTTAAAGGATGTTTATTTCAACGAACATCCTGGGCTTGAAGAGTTTCGAGAGATTCTCTATGGTTTTGAAGTCAATTCTTTGATACCAAATATTTCGAAGCCTCAATATCACGTGGTGCATTTTGGTGTCCAACCAGTACCAGTGCTGCTGAATTATTAATTTTCCAAGTTGTATTGTACATCTAGAAAAATAGGACCAACTTGTTATTATCATTTGTGATATTATCTTTGTTCTTTGAAACTGTGACACTTTGAATTTGAAATATTACTTATTTATTAGTAGTAAGAATTCATTCCGCAGGGGAAAAAAAAAACAGAATTTATTACTTTTTTGAGTATTTTTCTAGCTAGTGGTTTCCATTTTCCTTTTTTTTTTCCAACCGTTTATACACACACACACACACACACACACACATATATATGTATATATTTGTGTTTGTATATATGTATATGTATATGTATATACATATGTATATATAACTCCTTTTATTATGATTTTTTAACTAATAATTTTTCTTAATTCTAAGACCAAAATCTCATGGTAAAAAAAGAGTAAAAGATCATGTATTATATCATATTCTAGACAATAATAATTTTATATATATATATATATATATATATATATATATATATATATATATATATATATATATATATATATATATATATATATATATATATATATATATATATTAGATGGGTACATTAAAACAAAATAGTTATACCGTGTAGTGTAATACCCTAAAAATTGTATTTATGATAAGTATCATAATTTAGTAAATAATACATATTGGAAATAGGTGAATATGAGGTCTCAAAACTATTGTAACATTTATCTTATTTTCTAAGGTAAATTGCATTTCGAAATCGGAGGAAATAAAGTGCCAAAAGGCCAAAAATGCATTTATGGGCCATAAAGCATCCACGAGAAAATTATGATAAATCTTAAGAGGCAATAGAATATTTATTAAAAATAGGAGAGAATATTGTCTCTAATTTTGACAATTTAATAAATTATTTCCCTTGGAAATAAAAGGGGAAAAATTAAATATCATTTTGGGGATCATAATTGGCCCCATGATTTTTAATATAATGCATGTGACATAAAATACCATTGTCAGTCAAATAGTTGTGAGAAAATGATTAATCCTAATTAAGAAAATTAGCAACAATTAGTAAGTGATTAACTAAGTAATTAATGGATAATTGTTTAAGCTTGAACAAGAGAATATTCAAGGTAAATTATGTAAAACCCTTTAATTAAATGTTTATGGCTAAAATTAGCATAAAGTATACTTGCTAATTAATTGGAAAAGATTAAGAAAAATGTATGAGATTAAGTACATGAAAACCCTAAGTCCTAAAAGATTGCTAATCATAGGATTAAGACCCTAATTAAGCATTCTAATTAAATTAGACAAATTAAACAATGGTCAATGGTTAGGATATGATCTAGTAAAGCAAGATCAAGGGTTACAAGAATTTCTAACAATTTTAAATGCCTAAATCTATGTAATTAAGAATGGACCAATAGGAGAATTTTGTGAAATAAAATAAGATAATTAAAATATAATATTAAAGTAATTAAAAAATAAATATAAATGAAAAAAAAGGGTTGGGCGAAATTTTAGTGTGAAAAGGGTTAAGGTTTTTTGTAAAATAATATCATGATATTTGTTAATTAAATAATAATATAAATGAGATATTTGTGGAAAAAGCAAATAGGATAAATAAGAACCGATAGAAATTAAATCATATCTCAAAATAGGTGAACTAAGTATCTAACATCGGGACTTATTATAAACAAGTATAATTTTATCTAGTAGTGCGGGCTATCTCCGAAGTCATTTAAAAACCGGAATGATTAAGAGATAAGACGAAAAAGGAAAAGGGCGAGATAGTGGGAATGAGAACCAATGGAAAATAAATCATATCTAGAAAACCATGAACTAGGTTTCTAAGATCGGGACATATTATGAACAAGTGAATTTTTACCCGAGGAAGTTGGTGTTAGGAAGTCATTTAAACCTAGGCGCGTTTATCCGAAAATGTTCAGCAAGCTACGGAATACCCTTAATGGGATCAAAAATTTAGTTAACCCAAGTATTTTGAAAGAGGAAGAATATACCTTGGTCTTTGTGTTCTTTGTATTTTGAGATTGTTTAAGATTACGCGATTAGAACACCAAACATGGAACTTTATCGGTGCAAGACCATAAAGCAAGAGGATGACATCATTTTGTTGAAATTGGGGGCATGGAGGTCGGCCAAGCACAATCAAGGGCCAAGATGAAGCCATGCAATGAAAACAAGATCCAACGGTTGAGATTCGATATGAAAAAGCATGAATAGTAGCACAACTTTTCCTATAAATAGATGGCACCTCCCATCACATTTTCACACCAAATCTTCTTGCTTGATTTCAAAATAGAGAGAGGTTTTAGAGAGAAGGAGGAGTCCGGAGAAAGTGTAGTGAAGCCCTGGGTAAGTTCTTCGGTCCTTAGTCCTAAGTTTTAGTAGTTCTTTCGGTGGTTATAGTAGAAATGCTAGGTAGATCTTTATTTTGACAAGATAGTTTAGATATCATGTTTTAGGGATAAATATGATATTTATTTCAAAAATATATTGGAGGAAGAGATATGGCAAAATTTTGAAAGATTAGAGTCAAAATAGCGAAGTTCTTGCGAAATTTCGCCGATTAGTCAAACTAGGGGCAAAATGGTAATTTGTACCTAAAATGCCTGTTATGATGCTAAATATTGATAAATGCGATATTATCATTATAGGATACCTTTGATCACCTACCATTTGTTGTGTTGTTGTCGTACCATTTGTTGAATCGCTCTCAAACGTACCATTTTCCGTCAAACGTGCCGAAGTATCGTCAACGAAGGTACGGACGCGTACTGTAACACTAATGCTAATGCTTATAGTATGCTTATATATGTTGTGGATGGTTTCATAGAGCCATGATCGAGACTCTGTCCTGGATATGCACAGTGACTAAGGTATGGGGACTTAGATCACTATTTACAGCTTTACGGGTTATAGTCATGATAATGCCGTTATGTTTTCCTAGCGCTGAGGACACAACCGTACATCATGGCACGGATGTTGCAAAACGGAAATAACTTTACATGTTAGTGTAGTTGTTATTAAATGATCATACGACGTCTTGTATTGATCAATCTTTGTAATATTAGAAATATACGTTATACATATTGTTTATATAAGCGTGAGGTTAACCTTAGTTCCGAGGTCCGATGGGCATTGGACCTCAGCTCTTAGCTTCAGGGTGCAGAGACCCGAGGATGGAAAATGAGAGTAAGCAGCATGAGTGAAGACCGCGTAATGGACCGACTGAGGATATTTAAGATTGAAACAGATAATGTATTATTCTTTATGAACAGCGGTTATGCCACAGTTAAAGTTGTATCGAGTTACTCAATACTCTATTTACTCGATGCTCTACTACGATATATATATATATATATATATATATATATATATATATATATATATATTTGTCTTTTGAAAATGGGATGTTACATGTAGTAAAAACTTATTCAGAAACTTTATAACTTTTAATTGATTTAAGATATTTTAATTGAAGAGAGATAATTGATTATTGTTAGAAAGTTATAATATATCAATTTTATAACATTCTAAATTCCAATAATAAGTAGGAAGTTAAAAAATTGAATAATTTACCCTAGTAAGGAGGTCTTGGTTTTTTTTTTTCCAGTGTTTTTTTTTTCCAGTTGATTTTTGAGAAATTTGCAATATCACTTTTTCAACGGGCATGAAGTTATGGTTTTTTTTTAACTATTTTTTAAATTTTTTATTTAAGAAAATGATAGGAGGCTATAATTTATGAAAACATTTCTATCGTTTTTTTTTTCAGATAAATTTAAACTTTAATATTTAAAGTTATGATTAAAACATTCAAATTTTCAGATGCACATTGTTGGCGAGAAATATTTTAGATCCAAATCTTTGTTGATTTCATTGAACTATACTTTCTCTAATTTTTATTTTTAACACGTTGCCATCTATTTATACAAATTTAAAAAATTAAAATTTATTGATTATGCCTACAAATAAAATAAATTCACCTAAAATAGAATTCAGGCTTTTTTTTTCTTTCTTTCTTTCTTTTTTTACCTGCAGCCGTTTGTTTTAGATGAGGGGAGAATAGAAAAAAAACAATAATAAAAAGAAACTAAACATAAATAAAACTCAATTAAAGTAAATATTTTTAATATCTTTTTCTTTTTATTTTGAAACTGTAAATCATTATTATTATCCTAAACTATTTTTAATATATCTCAAATCTATTATTAAAAATGGGAGTGATCCATTAGCGCTTTTATAAGAACCTATGGACTCTTGAGGACTTTACTTGCTCTTCAAATCTCTCTTACCTGTCTCTTAGTTCTACTTTGCTCTCTTCTCTGCGGTTTGTTGGGCGATCGGTGCCTTCTTGTCTCAACTCTGTCTAGCTCCAATTAGAGGTAAGTGTGTGTTTTTTTCGCATACATACATGTTCAAGGATGATAGGTCCCGGTGCGAGGGAGTGAATCGAGTTCGATTAGGTTGTACCAAAGTCTATGTCTAATATGGGTTAAGGGTTAATAGTATTGGGATGCGTCTTTGCTCGGCTTAAACTTTTAGCTTGAGGTTTGGTTTTAAGAGCCTCCATAAAAATGCAGTCCAAGCGCTCGCTTGTTGATATTGTCTGCTTTGGCACACAAGGCCTTACGGTTTTGTTTTCGGTTTGGCTTCATTAGGCCCATCAAAACATGTCCACAAGGGGAAGGTCTCCGCGCACACACAAGGCCTCACGTTTTATTTTATGCTAGGCTTCATTTGACCTATCAAAACACGTCCACAAAGGAAAGGTCTTGGCACTCTTATAAGACATGTTTTGTTTGCCTTTCCAATTGATGTGGAGCTTCACAATTGAAGTCCACATTGGCGAAAAGGCGAACGAACCATGTTTTATAAGGGAGACTTTTCCCTTTTGGATGTGTTTTGATGGGCCTAACAAATCCCAACCGAAAGTAAAGCGCCTTATAAGGGTGTGAAGACCTTTCCCCTTGTGGATGCGTTTTGATGGGCCTAACAAAGCCTAGCCACTGCCAAAAAAAAAGGGGCATTAATAGCGGTTAAAATGGCCTATTTGTAGTGGTTTTAATCGCTACTAATGACATTTGTAGTGGTTAATCAAACCGCAACAAAATCAATTGTGGCAAACATATTTGTAGCGGTTAAAAAAACCCGTTACTCGATATATCATGACCGCGTATACGTAGCGGTTACAAATAACCGCCACTATATGACGTCGGATTGACTCCTTGTTTGATCATTAGTAGCGGTTATGAAACCGCTACAAATGGAGCCCGACCACGTTTGTAGCGGTTAGATAACCGCAACTAATTATTAAAAAGGAGCGCAAAAAGGTTTCAAAATTTGTATCGGTTACATAACCGCTACAAAATATTCGCGCAATTTTGGGGAAAATTTTGGCGCCAATATTTGTAGCGGTTCTCAACCGCTACAAAAAACATCCCACCATTTTTTGGGAAAAATTTGGCGGCAACTTTTAGTATTTAATTTTTGTAGCGGTTTGCAACCGTTACAAAATATTCCATTTATTTTTTGCGTTGTCATATTTTTGTTCGTTTTTGTAGCGGTTTACTAACCGCTACAAATAGATGGATGGAATTAAAAAAAATATTAATTAAAGTAATTAGTTAAATATTGTATTAATAATAATTTATATTTTTCGTGAAAATAAATTATATTAAAATATGATATTTGATTACATAAGGTTAATACATAATAGAAAACAATGAGAATATATAGAAAGAATGTGCTAATTAAGCGATACAATTACTTCTACAAAAAATGTGTGTGAAGGTGGATCGAATAATATATACGAGAAAGTAGAAAGAAGGTGTAAAAAAATACGAAATGCACCTATAAAATAACAAAAGTTAGTATCAGCAGGGGTAGAAAATAAGCATTAGATTTGATGCGGTTAAACGGCACTTACCTACTTCAAACACTTAACCTCTTTGAGAAAATGTAAAATTATGAGTAGATACGGAGAGAAAACACGGAGAAGCAGGAACCAAAAGCATATTAAATATGCGTGGGTGGGGGTATTTATTGTGATATCCGGCTAAATTGTAGCGGTTTAGTTGTTAATTTTTGTAGCGGAGTAGTTAGTAGCGGTTGGTGACACACCATTAGTAGTGGTTTCTTTTTGTAGCGGTTTTTGGTTGGTTTTGTAGCGGTTATATGACCGCTACAAATATTCTTGTGGTTTTTTTTTTTAAAAAAAAAATTAAGAAGATTAAAGATTAATACATTGCATACTCTTTTCACTCAATCTTCGTCACCATCCCTACGAAGAAAGTTTGGATAAAATGTTGCTGTAAGTTGAATATGTTTGAACACAAATAAAACTTTGGTTAAATGTTATTATTTCATAAAACGTATATTAAAAAACTTACCGAACTATAGGTAAATTGTCATCGCCGTGCGGGAAGAAGTTTTTGAAAGCGGGCATGCTGGAACGGCTCACAATCATAGGCGACGTTATCACCATCGCCCATATCGTAAAGGTCCCGAGGCTTTAAGTGAACCACCATATTCCAATCCACGTGCCTCTCATCGGCGACATAATAAACTGTTGGGCCTCGAGGCAAGAATATACGGCTCGTCATCTTCGAGACGGACCGGTGTGAATAGGTAGGGAGAAATTCACCGATGTGATGCCTAAGTCGTCGATCGTGAGTCCACGAGCGTTGTCGTATTCGCCCACAAACACTTGAACAGCGTCACGGAAAAGGCCTTGGTAAGTTATATTGACCACGTCAAGCGGCTTTCCATAATATGGGACGTCACCGAACCGCATGTTCCCATCACTTTGCTGCTCGCATAACTCCTCGTCCCAAACGTGCCATATACACTGAGTTTTGGGTCGGCAATCCACGATCTCGTGAAACGGTGCAAAACTTGAAACCATTGACATTGTATGCCGTAAATCTTTGGGCGTGGTCAAGCGGGCCGAGTGCGAGAGCTCGAATTCGGTGAATGCGGGTTGTGGTCATTCATTATTCTCCTCCTAAACCAACTAGGGAATTCTATGTGGACCTTTCTATTAATTTCAGAGGATGTCTGCGAACGGATCCTCAGTTGACGCTTCACATGGCTCCTGAATTCCCTGCAATTAAACATGTGATGAGGAGCATGAAATTTGAGTATAAAATGTAAGGAAATATAAAGGATAACATATATATATATATATATATATATATATATATATATATATATATATATATATATAAAGTGTGGAATCCTTATTGAAGGTACGGTTCAAATTTAGTGCAATTGATCAAGACATGTCTATGTGCTTGAATCTTCTCAAGTACCGTGAGTTTGAAATACTCACTTCCGCCAACTGGTTTACCAACACGAGGGACTAACAACTACGTTCCTGATGGCTCTGGCTCATGACAATCGTCAACATGAGGCGATCGGTTGAATGACGTCTCAATGTCATCAAAGTACCTGGAACAAAAATACAAGACCTCATCCCCAATATAGCCTTATGCTATTGAACCTTCAAGCCACGCCTTATTCCTCACATAAGACTTTAGTTTCCCAAGAAACCTATAAAGTAATGAAGGGAAAATGTCGATACATCAAAGGTTAGACGTGGGACTAGGGAGTAATATAATGCTAAAGTAATAAATTTTAAATGAGTACCTCTCAATAGGATACATCTATCGGTAGTGAACCGGGCCAGCAAGCTTTGTTTCGTGAACAAGGTGTCTTTGTCGGGTGAACCATGACCGTGAAGAATGACGGAGGAAAGATCATCTCCAAAAGATCTTCTCCAAATGACACAGCGTAAGAATGATTTTCTGTTGCAGCTGGTCGAGCTCCTCCATGATCAAAACCTTAGAACACAACTTCAGAAAGAAAGTACAAAGCTCCACCAAAATGATCGACACATCCAATAGCAGCGTATTTTTGATGGCCAGCGGAAGTAACTGTTGCATAAGCACATGTGAGTCATGACTCTTCAGCCCAGTGACCTTTCGAGCCTGCACATCAACACATCGTGAAATGTTGCTTGAATACCCGTCAGGAACTTTTATCTTCTTCAACGTCGCGAGGAAGATTTCCTTATTCGGTTATGTCAGGGTGAATTTTTCCGGTTGAAATCTGTCGTGCTCATCCGGCCAGGCGTCTCCACGAACCCCCATCTACCGTAAATCTTTCCTCGCTTGAAGATGATCTTTTGACTTGCCTGGTTCGTTCAAAATCGTGTACAACACATTGTCGCACACATTCTTCTCAATGTGCATGACATCCAGCATCGTGTCGGAGCAAATTATCTTTCCAATACGGAAGAGTGAAGAAGACGTTTATCTTACGCCATTCCGAGGCGCAAAACCGAAGCCCGGCGAGTCTTTTTTTGGCCTTTCTTTGCATCGTCTTTTTCCCATACTCAAATTCAACATGCACAAACTGCTCTATGATTTACGCACCGGATAAATTCGAGGAGGTCATCTTTTTTCCTGTCACCCATTGAAACGATTGCGTTGCAACCTAAACCTGTGGGGAAGGCGCACTGAGTCAGAGTCAAAATTGCAAGCCAGACACGCAAGGCCGGTATGCACATTCCACCCGGATAATGTTCCCGGTCCGGGGAAGTCAGCGATAGTCCACATCAACGCCGCACGCAAGTTGAACGGTGTCTTCTCGTGCGCGTCATACGTCTCGAAGCCAACATTCCACAACTCCACTAACTCCTTGATAAGCGGTTGGAGATACACATCGATGTCATTTCCCGGTGCCTTTTTCCGGAATGATCATGGACATAATGAAAGAGCTATGTTTCATACACATCCAAGGCGGCAAGTTGTAAGGTATCAAAACAACTAGCCATATACTATAGCTTGTGCTAAGATTTCCAAACGGATTAAAACCGTTGGTCGCCAAAGCAAGACGAACATTTCTTAGGTCCGCCGCAAAATCAGGAAAGTCTGAGTAGAACACTTTCCAAGCTTCAGCATCCCGTGGATGTCTGAGTTTACCATCTTCGCTCTTGTCAGCTTCATGCCACCTCATATGCTCAACTGTCTTAGACGACATAAACAGTCTTTGTAGGCGAGGTTTTAAAGGAAAGTACCTTAAAATCTTTGTAGGTTTCTTCTTCTGCTTCTTTCCCTTCCGAACTGTCCTGAACCTCGAAGTGTGACACTTCTTACAAGTCTCCCTCCGAGCATCCTCTCCCCAATAAAGCATACAATCGTTGGGACATGCATCAATTTTTTCGTAGTTCAGGCATAATCTGTTGATTACCTTCTTGGCCTCATAGAAGGTTGTGGGAATGCTCGCGTCAGGGAAAGCATCTCGTAGTAATTCCAGCAACATCGACATTGCCTTATCAGTGATCCCACACAAGCACTTGATATCGTACAATTTGATCAGAAAAGATAATTTTGAGTATTTCTGACAACCTTGATACAAAGGACGATCGTTCTTATCCATTAGGGCGAAAAATTCCTGAGCTGCATCATTCCGAAGAAAACTTGTTACGGACCCGAACCGCCGCAAAGTTGTCGTCTGGAACACCGAAAGCATCGTGAACAGCTTCATTAACCGGATTATGTTGATGTACTAGATTTGCTACTTGTGAGGTTTGAGGAAGATGATCTCCGTATCTCATACCACGCTTCTCACCATGAACTTGCCAGAATGTATATCCTTCTGGGAAAGGCTTGATCAGAAGATGTTCCATAGCGCCTTCTCGCGTTTGCCACTTCTTAAACTTGCATCTACAACAAGGACACACAATCTTGCCATTAATGCTAGCGTGACAGAAGGCGAAATCTAAGAAAGTTTTCAATCCCGCTAAATATACAGGAGAACCGCACGGTAGCTTGATCCATGACTTATCCATATTGTAGTTAACAAAGCTAGGATACAATATAAATGTAGAGAGAATGTTTAATTACCTTCATAACAGCAACTGAGATGTTTAAATGCAACATGGAAACACTTTGTAGCGGTTTATTAACCGCTTCAGCAACCGTCACAAATATGAAAATTCACTTAGTCGCGTTTTTTAACCGCTACAAATTTTGAATTCAAAATCCCGCCAAACTTCAGTCACGATTCTTAAACCGCCACAACAACCGCTACAAATTAGCGATTTTGAATTCAAAATCCCGCCATATATTTTGTCGCGGTTGGTGAACCGCTACAAAATTATAGCCGTTTGCATTTAGTTGCGGTTGTCAGTGTTAACCGCGACAAATGTTGGCGTTATTTTATTCACGGGAAAATTCAAATTTGTGTTGGTTCTCTCAACATAACCGCTACAATATCAATTTTATTTGAGAAAATTATTTTTTATTCCCTTCATATTAACTCGAGTAATTTTTTTACAATATCTATTTTATTTAGCTATACTAAATTTTATATTGTACGTTATATATTATAAGTAACATTAAGCACTTAATATAAATGGAATTTAAGAATTGAAATATTACTCCAAATAAAAATGTCAACAAGCCAAATAATATAAAAAACAAAACAAACATCCGGCGGTTCAAAATAAAAACTAACTATCGGGAGCCCGATGATCGAGTCTGTCTTAGGGGCTCATGCACGACCCGGAGGTAGCATCGCCCTCGTCATCGCAGCGCAGGAGGACGCCGAATTTAATCCTCATAGACGAACGGAGGGGAAGGGGAAGGGGAGGCGGGGGAATCCTCGTCGGCCGAACGAAGGGGAGGCTCGGGAGCCGGAAACCGCATACCAGGCATCAACTCAGTCAAGGCATCGTGAACAGCATCCCAGGTATGCCTCTGACTCAAGTACCAACGGTCGTATCTCTCTTGTCGGCGCCTTCTCTTGGCATCATTCGCGGCCTGCTGTGCAGCAATCTGCTCGGCAACCTGCGCAGCAACCTTCACGGCAATGATCGCATCAACCTCCGCCGGTGGTAGCCTTCTCGAGCCAGAGGTGCCGGACTCAGAGCCGGAGGCCTTGCTGTACACCATGCTAGGTTTGGCGCTTAATCCCATACCCTTCACCCGGCCAGGATGCTCTTTTGGGCCCACAGCAGCTTTCAAAGGGGCTGTAGGATCCACAGACCCCTGTGACTCCGGGGGCTGCGACGCTCGCAGATCAGCCTGCCTCTGCTCAATCCGGGCCTGACACACAGATTTCAGATAACATTATCAAACTATATTTAATTCAATTTAAATATACAACATTAACTATATAAATAATTTTTTGTGACTTACTATTATCTCCTCTGCTTGCCTCGGAAGTCGGCGTCCCATCACGGTGTCTATGGGTGCGTGTGAACAAGCGCCCATAGTCCGTCGACGGTTCTCCTCCCGAGCCTTCTCTTTTTGAAAGAGTTAAAAGAATATAAAATTTATTATTTCAAAAACAAAACAATCATCTTTTAAACCTAAAATTAATTGATCTTTCAACATACCATCTCACCGTAGGTCACGGCAAACGTCTTAGTTCCGTGTGATGGACCCTACGATGTGACCGGCACGGTATTCCTCTGCGACAGGGCCTGCAAGGAGCAGCAAACAAAATGTTAAGTGAAATTATTTATAGGTTTAAATGATTTCTTGTAACCTATATTTCAAGTGTATTTAAACTATAAATTAAGTTAAACTATTAAATAATTTAAACCAAATGTAAACAATAAATCAATTTAATCAATATTTATATTTTTAAACCACCTTTGAAACAAAATTAATTTAAAGAAATTTGTCACAATAAATTAACTCATGTTTAAAAAAAAACTTAAATTACGATTAATAAAAAACGTACTGTCCATTTGGACCCCTCCGATAGTGGACAAAACCCGCCCAATCATTTGGGTCCACGCCATCTAGGACGTTCTTGATCAGCTGCTGCAGAGGCATAGTTGAATCTCCATTCTGCGCGTTGTAGAGACGACCCCTCTGGCTCTTCCATCCCTCCCCCAATTTCATGAGTACGTACCTCTTATGGATGGCTCACACATTAAACTTTTTCTGTATCATAATTTAGTTAGTAATTAAGTAAGAAATGAATAAATACATAAATAAACCACAACTTATTACTATTAATATTTGAATTTAATTAAACAACATAAGTTACCTGCACAACGTCAGTAAACGCTTTGTCCTTGTTCTCCGGCGGAATCTTTTTCCAATCGTGGAAAAAGATTGGAAACCATGCCTAATTCCCGCCAAATTCTGACAGGAATCGGTTCATCAGATGACCACCATTGCCGATCGGCTGGTCTGTGTCCATGTTCCAAGGGACTATGACGCGAAGGTTGTTCATCTGAGTGACCGCGGCAACATCCAGCGTCCTCCTGCTGATGTTCCCATGTTCATCTGCACAATTATAAACACATTGTTGTATTACGTTTAAATAAATTCAAATTACACGTAAGAAATTTGCATTTAATTTTTTGACAAAAAAATGATTATATTTACCTTCAACATCCACCACAAATCCGGTGGAACGCGAAGACGACGGTCGGGGGTTCCCCTAGTCCCGCTCATTCTCCTCATCGAGAAACCGCTCCTCCTCGACTATGGGAATCTCAATATGGATCTCCAGATTTTCGTCCACGTCGCTCAGCGACAGACTTGCACCATGTTCTCCCCCTACGGTCTCTATGTTTGGGATTTCCTCATCTACAAAGAGGTCATCAAACTCCCTCCCCTCTACCCGAGGGGGCGGAGGGGGGATATTTACAGGCCCCCGCCCTCTCGTACGGCTCCCTCTACTACTACTGCCCCTTATAGGCCTTCTCTCCTGATCAAAAACTTTCTCTTTTCCCTTATCTTTAGAAACCATGATGTCGAAAGGTACAAGTTGAAAGGTTAAAAGGTGAAAAATCAAAACCTTACGCGCAGGATTTTCAAAATGAGAGGAATAGTTAAAAAACCGCTACATTTGTAGCTGTTCTTAAGTATAACCGCGACAAAATCATAAAACTTGTTGCGGTTGGGAATAAACCGCAACAAAAACCGTGACAAATTTGCCTCATTCTCTATGAAAATTTGTCGCGGTCACAGAACCGAGACAAATTAGAGACTTTTACAATTCTGTAGCGGTTGGAATCAAATAACCGCAACAAACTTGAGCCCCTTGCTATTCTGTAGCGGTTATAGCTTAACCGCTACAAAGTTACTTTTGTGGCAAAAAAAAATCCAAACTAATTGGTTTGTGAGTCAAACCAATTAGTTTGGTGAAAATATTTAAAATAATAGAAATTTCAATTAATTTATTTATCTTCTTTAGTTTTCCCAAAACACTCGAAAGTAATAAATTAGGAATAATTAGTTTACAGAAAATAGTCTAACATGCACGTGAAGATTCGCATTTCGTATAGCCACCAATCTTCCCGGAAACACTCACACGACTCATTTTGATCGAGATATATTATAGAGAGAATGGTGGCTATAATGGAAACCAATCTTCAGTGCAGGTTGGACTATCTTCAGAAGAGTAGAAGTCTTCACGTCAGAGAAAAAACTAAATCTGGATTGTCACTGAAGGAACCCTCTCGGCTACAAAGAAGAGAGAGGCAAATATATGCCGCTCTCATCTCTTGACATAAGAGATCAAGGCGGCAGATATCTGCATGTCTTCGACTACTCAGCCGAGAAAGTTCATTCAGTGACAACGCAGATTTGGTATTTTCTGAAAATTTATAATTAGTTGTACGAACAGATTAACTATATATAGCAAAAAACATTGTAGCGGTTATTGGACAAACCGCTACAAAATGAAATTATCTGACGCGGTTGCAGCTTCACTTCACAACGACCACGACAAAACGCTGTCGTTCCGCTATCCTGTAGCGGTTTCTTTCGTATAACCGCTATAGAATTACAGCGACAAAGTTCGTGCCATTACGTGCCAACGTTGGCGCTAATTTTGTAGCGGTGTTTCCAAAAAAACCGCAACACATATTGGGCCACAGAGATTCGCGCCATAACGCGCCAAGCTGGCGCCACATTTGTTGCGGTTTACTTTAGAGTAACCGCTACAAATAGCTCAGCAACCATTAATTTGTTGCGGTTCATTAAAAAACCGCTACAAAAATGCGGAAAATAATGATTTTGTAGCGGTTATTTATGACCGCTACAGATGGACCGCGACAAATGATAGTTTTTTTTGTAGTGAGCTGAAAATAAAACTGTGAGGCCTCGAGAGCTTAGGCGCGTTTTGATGGGCCTAACAAAGCCTAATTGAAAATAAAACTGTGAGGTCTCAAGCGCTTAGGCTGTTACACTGCACAGGTTTGAATCCCATAAAAGGAGGCAAGGAATAATATGTCTCAAGTTTGGGATCAAGTCGACCATGTGACATCCAAAGTCAACAGAGATCATGCAACAAAAAATTATTACGGCAGGATTAAATTTAGACGTATCAATCTTTATATCCTCACGGAAGGATTAAATTTATTAATGTATTTTTCTCTACCAACGTTTTTAAATTGATTTCATTAAGCTTTTATATTTCGGTTAGAAAACCTAGATTTTATGACTTGAGGTAGTATATTAAATCATGCAACGAAATTTTTTTATCTTCCTTTTATGTCTATCATGACAAAATATTTTTCTTTGTTCTCAGTCTCTACTTACTGAAGCTAATTTTAGTGTAATTCTTCTATGTTTATGCAAATCTTATAGGGTTGATAAGACTCGCATTCTCTCTCTGATTTTATAATCACAATGAAACCAAATCAACAAGTGATTGTTCGTGAAGTCTGGGCTTCAAATTTACATAGCGAACTGTCTTTGATTCATGCTATTATACCTTACTGCTCTTTTGCATCCTTTGATACTGAGTTTCCCGGTACAATCATCACTTCATATGTTGATAAGCACTCCTACTCAATGTTGTCTCCCGCAACTAATTACAGTTTCATGAAGGCCAATGTCGATATATTGCACATCATCCAATTAGGTCTTACCTTATCTGATTCTAATGGGAATTTACCTCATCTTGGAACTCAAAATGGACACATTTGGCAGTTTAATTTCTCTGACTTTCATGTCGACCGGGATTATCATAATGTTGAGTCCATTCGACTATTGGAGAAGCAAGGGATTGATTTCTTGAAGAACAAGAAAGAGGGGATCCCGTCTTGGCTTTTTCGGGATTTTATTTTAAGATCTAGATTATTCTTCAACTCCCACATCACATGGGTCACATTCCACGTTTCTTATGATTTTGGATTTTTAATCAAACTTATAACTGGGAGACAATTGCCTTCTAATGTTCATGAGTTTCGACAGTTAGTTGCTCGGTTCTTTGGACCCAAAGTTTATGACATGAAGCATATAATCAAGTTCTGCAACGGCGTGTATGGTGGTCTAGAAAGAGTGGCTAAGTTATTGAACGTGGATCGTGTAGTTGGGAAACGCCACCAAGCTGGGTCTGATAGCTTGCTTATTCTACAAACGTTTATGAAGTTAAAGGATGTTTATTTTAACGAACATCCCGGGCTTGAAGAGTTTCGAGAGATTCTCTATGGTTTTGAAGTCAATTCTATGATACCAAATACTCCGAAGCCTCAATATCACGTAGTGCATTTTGGTCTCCACCCAGTACCAGTGCTGCTGCATTAGTAATTTTCCATGTTGTATTGTACATCTAGAAAAATAGGACCAAGTTGTTATTATCATTTTTGTTATTATCTTTGTTCTTTGAGACTTTGACTCTTTGAATTTGAAATATTACTTATTCATTAGTAGTAAGAATTCATTACGTAGGCAAAAAAAAAAAAAAGGAAAAAAAAAGAATTTATTACTTTTTTGAGTTTTTTTCTAGCTAGTGGTTTCCATTTTCCTTTTTTTTTTCCAACCGTTTATATATACCTATATATACACACATATATATTTGTGTGTGTATATATGTATATGTATATACATATGTATATACAACTCCTTTTATTATGATTTTTTAACTAATAATTTTTCTTAATTCTCTTTATTTGGGATGTTTCTTTTTCCCTTTCGTAATAAATATTTATCCTGTAAAAAAAATATTTATACTAAATCTTAAAAAATTCTCATAACTCCCCCATATATGCTGCCACTATTTGATACACCAGATTATTCCCATCGAATTTATATTTTTCTTCCTTAATTTTTTAAAAGGATGAACAACGCATTTTCATATATTTCCTTGATTTTTCTTCTTGTGTGTGTGAGACACTTTTTCTCTTCATATTTATTATAACTAGTTTAGAATATGCGCAATGCACGGACGCAGGGGGGGGGGGGAATCTTTAAAAGAAGACCAAAATCTCATGGTAAAAAAAGAAGAAATGATCATGTATTATATTATATTCTAGACTTGATCCTACTATAATAACAAGGGATAGAATATTGTCCCTATCAATTTTGGTGACTACCAAGTCACCACCAGTTTTTTCACCGTTAAATCAAAATCTCAATAGGAGAGAGAAATAATAAAGGTATATGAGATTCTGGTCTAACGGTGAAAAAGTGGTAGTGACATTGGTAATGACAAAAAATGGTAGTGACAATATCCTATCCCTAATAATAATATTATATATATATATATATTTCTAGATGGGTACATTAAAATTAAATAGTTATACCGTGTAATAAAAACTTATTCAGAAACTCTATAACTTTTAATATATTTAAGATATTTTAATTGAAGAGAGATAATTGATTATTGTTAGAAAGTTATAATATATCAATTTTATAACATTCTAAATGTAACACCCCAAATTTCGTAGCATAAATCGTGCTGGTGACACGTGGTTTTATAAAAATTCATCAGAGTTTTGAGGTGCTACAGCTTAGCGTTTTGCGGAAATGGAGAGCATGTACTAAAAATTTGAACAACGGGTATAACACGAGTAATCGATATGAAATACTCAGACATATGATGATGCCTGACGTATACTGATATATATATTACCAAATCTCCCGAAGGAATTATTCATGTGATACAGTAATACAAAACTCTATAATTACATTTCTTCTATGTAACTATACCCTTTTCCGCCAAGCCTTAGGTAGACTTGGGACATAGAACCTAACTCAGTTAAATCATCTCATTTGGCCAGGCTGGGTAGGTCTAGTGGAAGTCTCACCGTGCTAGGGTGACTGATTAACTGAACCACATAGACGACCCTTCTAGTTTAAGCACCAAATGATGTGAAGTAACTTTATTAGATTCATGCCATAAGGTAGGTAGGTTCTGTTGACTTCCTTCCCACATTTCCTTTGACTGGTGCCTTCTCACGGCTCCATTTACTGGTGTTTATCTACGGCTTCATCCCCTGGTGCCTCCTCTGGTTCATGACCCTTTCCTGTCTATCCATTCAGACTGAGGTCCAATGCCCATCGGACCTCAGGTAACGATTAACCTCATGCTTATGTAAACAATATATGTATGACAGGTATTCATGACATTTTCACAATAATCACTACAAAAGCCCATAACAGATGTAGGAAATACATAATAATGTATGTAAGGCAATAACAATACACAGCCCCTCGCAATATGTTTGTTATCCCAGTCTGCACACTCTTCGGTGCCACGATGTACAGTCGTGTCCATAGCGCTAGGAAAACTCTCAACGACGTTAACAATACCATAACCCGTGTATATTCATGATTGCATCAAAAACAATTGAGATAGAGTCTCAGTACAGGAACACAACAATCATATATAAGATAACACAAGCATCAGAGTCAGTATTACAGTACGCCGCGAACGTACCTTCGTTGACGGTACTTTCGCTACGTTTTACGAAAAACTGTATTTTTGACAGCGGCCCAACAGCGGTACAACAGTGGTATGACAGCGATACAATTTTCACAGATATCCTATAAGGATAATATTTATCAACATTTAGCACTATAATAGGCATTTTAGGTACAAATTACCATTTTGCCCTTAGTTGGACTAATTGGCGAAATTTCGCCAAAGCTTCGCTACTTTGGCTCTATCTCTCCAGAATTTTGACATATCTATTTTCTCCATATATTTTCAAAATAAATATCATATCTACTCCTAAAACATGATATCTAACTATTTTGAAAATTTAGAGATATATCTAGCAATTCTACTATATCTACCGAAAGATCTACCAAAGCTAAAGACCAGGGACCGAAAAACTTACCCAGAGCTCCGCTAGATTTTCTCCGAACTCCTCCTTCTCTCTAACATATCTCTAAACTCGGTTTTGGGGTGAAGAAAATGAAGAGGGTGAATGGCTATTTATAGCCAAAAGTCTGGCACTATTCATGCCTTTTTCAGACTGAATTTCGGCCGTCGGATCGCACTTCGACACGTGGCTCCATCTTGTCCCTTCAAGCCTTGGCCGACATCATGCCCATGTCATCCTTTTAGAAGAAAATTACATCATCCATGATGTCACCCATGTGCTTTATGCACCTGCACCGATAAAGTTCCTAGTTTTGTGTCCGAATAGCGTAACCTTGGAGAAACTCAAAAATCCGGGAACAAGGCACTGAAGTTCTATTCTTACTCTTTAAAACCACTTGGGTTAACTAAATTTTTGATCCCATTAAGGGTATTCCGTAGTCTGCTGAAGATTTTTGGATAGACGCCGCGTCGGTTACGGAAATAACCCGATAGCACCCGCTTCTGGACAAAAATTCACGGTTTATAATATGTCTTGACCTAAGAAACCTAATTCGTGGTTTGTCACAACGGTCTTGTTTTGTATAGGTTCTTACTTCCCATATCTGCCCTTTTTCTTATTTACCCTGTCTCCTAAATACTCTGTTGGTTTCAGAAATGACTTCGGAGATAGCTCACTCCGGGATAAAATTTCACTTGTTTATACTAAGTCCAGATGTTTCGACTTAGTTCCTATATTTTGAGGTAGGATTTAATTTCTATCGTTCTCATTTAACAAGTCTTTCTACCGAATATACTATTATTTAATTACTTAATATCTAGATATTATTTTTGAAATAACCCTAACCCTTTTCACACTACACTTTTTATTTATTATTTATTTAATAATTTCGGCCCCCACCCCCTTTTAATTAATTATTTAATTATTCATTAATTAATTCACTAATAACTTAATTATCTTATATTATCTCATAATTACCTAATTAGCCACTTACTATTTGTTGACAATTTTATTAATTAGGATAAATTATTATCTCACAACTATTTTAATTACATTGGTATTTTATATCCCATGTAAAATATTAAAAATCATGGGGCCTAATTTAGGGTTTTTATATTAATATTAAATTTTCCCTTATTATTTCCAAGGAAATAATTTATTAAATTGCTATAATTAGGGACAATATTTTTCCTAATTTTCAATAATTATTTTACTACCCTTTAAGATTTATCATAATATTTTCAGTCCATTTTATGCCTTAAAAATGTATTTTTGGCCCTTTTGGCACCTTATCTCTTTTAATTTCGACAGAATTTATCTTAGAAAATAAGATAATTTATGCTCAATATTTGAGACCACATATTCACTTATTTTATAATATTTAAATTAAATAAATATCCGGGTATTACACTAAATTCCAATAATAAGTAGGAAGTTAAAAAATTTAATAATTTATGTTAGTAAGGAGGTCTTGGGGTTTTTTTTTTCGATCAGTTCATTTATGAGAAATTTGCAATATAACTTTTCAACGGGCATGAAGTTATGGAATTTTTACTATTTTTAAATTTTTTATTTAAGAAAATGATAGAAGGCTATAATTTATGAAAAATTATCTATCGTTATTTTTTTTGATTTCAGATAAATGTAAACTTTAATATTTAAAGTTATGATTAAAACATTCAAATTTTAATATTCACATTGTTGGCGAGAAATATTTTAGATCCAAATCTTTGTTGATTTCATTGAACTATACTTTCTCTATTTTTTATTTTTAACACGTTGCCATCTATTTATACAAATTTAAACAATTAAAATTTATTGATTATGTTTACAGATAAAATAAATTCACCTAAAATAAAATTCAGCCTTTTTTTTTTCTTTTTTTTTTTTACACGCAACCGTTTGTTTTAGCTGGGAGTAGAATAGAAAAATATAATAATAAAAAGAAAATAAACGAAAATAAAACTCAATTAAAGTAAATATTTTTAATATCTTTTTCTTTTTATTTTGAAACTGCAAATCATTATTATTATCCTAAACTATTTTTAATATATATCAAATCTAATAGGAGTCATCCATTAGCGCCTTTATAAGAACCTAGTACCCTTGAAGACTTACTCTTCAAATCTCTCTTATCTGTCTCTTAGCTCTACTCTATTCTCTTCTCTGAGGTTTGTTGGGCGGGCAGTGGCTTCTTGTCTCAACTCCGTCTTCATCTCGTCCCGCTCCAATTAGAGGTAAGTGTGTATTTTTGTTTTAGCATACATACATGTTCAAGGGTGATAGATCCCGGGTCTGAGGGAGTGAATCGAGTTCAGTTAGGTTGTACCAAAGTCTATGTCTAATATGGGTTAAGGGTTAACAGTATTGGGATGCGTCTCTGCTACTGACTTAAACTTTCAGCATGAGGTTTGGTTTTAAGACCCTGCATGTAACAGCCCAAGCGATATTGTCCGCTTTGGCACATAAAGCCTCACGGTTTTGTTTTCAGTTGAACTTCGTTAAGCTTATCAAAACGCGTCCATAAGGGAAAGTTTTCCGCACCTACACAAGGCCTCACGGTTTTATTTTTGGCTAGGGGAGACGTTTCCCTTGTGGATGTGTTTTGATGGGCCTAACAAATCCCAACCGAAAATAAAACTGCCTTATAAGGGTGCGAAGACCTTTACCGTGAGGCCTCGAGCGCTTGGGCTGTTACACTGCACAGGTTTGAATCCCACTTTCACTAAAACCATGTTGGAAGATGAACCTCCTTTTAGGGGAAGGAAGGATATGTCTCAAGTTTGGTATTACGTCGACCATGGGACATCCAAAGTCAGCAGAGATCATGCAACAAAAATTTATTACGGAAGGATTAAATTCGGACGTATCAATCTTTATATCCTTACGGAAGGATTAAATTTATTTATGTATTTTTCTCTACCAAGGTTTTTAAATTGGTTTCATTAAGCTTTTATATTTCGGTTAGAAAAACTAGATCCTATGACTTGAGGTAGTATATTAAATCATGCAACGAAATTTTTTTATCTTCCTTTTATGTCTATTATAACAACAACAAAAAATTGTTCTCAGTCTCTGCTTACTGAAGCTAATTTTAATGTAATTCTTCTATGTTTTTGCCAATCTTATAGGATTGATAAGACTTGCATTCTCTCTCTGATTTTATAATCACAATGAAACCAAATCAACAAGTGATTGTTCGTGAAGTCTGGGCTTCAAATTTATATAGGGAGTTGTCTTTGATTCATTCTGTTATACCTTACTTCTCTTTTGCATCCTTTGATACTGAGTTTCCCGGTACAATCATCACTCCGTATGTTGATAAGCACCTCTACTCAATGCTGTCTCCCGCAACTAATTACAGTTTCATGAAAGCCAATGTCGATATATTGCACATCATTCAATTAGGTCTTACCTTATCTGATTCTAATGGGAATTTACCTCATCTTGGAACTCAAAATGGACACATTTGGCAGTTCAATTTCTCTGACTTTCATGTTGACCGAGATTATCATAATGTTGAGTCCATTCGACTATTGGAGAAGCAAGGGATTGACTTCTTGAAGAACAAGAAAGAGGGGATCCATTCTTGGCTTTTTCGAGATTTTATTTTAAGATCTAGATTATTCTTCAACTCTCACATCACATGGGTCACATTCCACAGTTCTTATGATTTTGGATTCTTAATCAAACTTATAACTGGGAGACAGTTGCCTTCTAATGTTCATGAGTTTCGACAGTTAGTTGCTTGGTTCTTTGGACCCAAAGTTTATGACATGAAGCATATAATCAAGTTCTGCAACGGCGTGAATGGTGGTCTAGAAAGAGTGGCTAAGTTATTGAACGTGGATCGTGTAGTTGGGAAACGCCACCAAGCTGGGTCTGATAGCTTGCTTATTCTACAAACGTTTATGAAGTTAAAGGATGTTTATTTCAACGAACATCCCGGGCTTGAAAAGTTTCGAGAGATTCTCTTTGGTTTTGAAGTCAATTCTATGATACCAAATATTCCGAAGCCTCAATATCACGTGGTGCATGTTGGTCTCCACCCAGTACCAGTGCTGCTGCCTTATTAATTTTTCACGTTGTACTGTAGATCTAGAAAAATTGGACCAAGTTGTTATTATCATTTTTGTTATTATCATTGTTCTTTGAGACTTTGACTCTTTGAATTTGAAATATTACTTATTCATTAGTAGTAAAAATTCATTACGTAGGCCCAAAAAAAAAAAAGGAATTTATTACTTTCTTGAGTATTTTTCTAGTTTCCATTTTCCATTTTTTCCCCAACTGTTTCCATCATTATGGATATGTATATATAACTCCTTTTATTATGATTTTTTAACTAATCTTTTTTAAACAAATTAATTATCTTTATTTGGGATGTTTCTTTATCGCTTTCGTAATAAATATTTATCCTGCAAAAAACATATTTATACTAAATCTAAAAAAATTCTCATAACTCACCCATATATGTTGCCACTAGCTATTTGATACACCAAATTATTCCCATCTAATTTATATTTTTCTTCCTTGATTTTTAAAAGGATGAGCAACGCATTTTCATATAGATATTTCCTTGATTTTTCTTCCCATTAATACAGTATACAAGTTTACTTTGTGCAAACCTCATAGATACCTTTACCATATTTATTACTACCTCCGGTCTTAAATATACTTACACTATAAACTATGTTTAAATTTAGGACTAGAAGAGTATTATCTCTCTTCTTCGAGACTTTTGAGTATTTGAATTTGAAAGATTACATAGTAGTAAGACTTCATTAGTTTCTTCAGCATGTTTCCGAGTAGTTTACGTTTCCTTTTTTCACCCCACGGTTTCCATTTTCAATAACTAGAAGAGCTTAGAAATTAATTAAGGATAAATAAGACGCCTATTATTTTTGAAAAGATATTAACAGAAATATTGAAAAAACAAAAATTTAGTTAAACTCATCTCAATATTACCGTATAATAAATTTTCTGATATTAAAATTGTGTCTAAGTCAAAAAATAAAAATAAAATCAGTTTCTTTTAAGATATTTAGTTATTTACTATGAAATTCCCCAAAGAAACATAACAATGATGATTTCTTGAAAAAAGATCAAGAGAAATAAATCAACAATAAAATAAAATAAGAATGAGAAATCAAAAGACCTAAGCAACAAGACTGAAAGGGAAAAAGGTAAAATATGGTGCAAGAAGCAGAAACCAAAAAGTTGAAGACTAAAGAATGAAACAACATCTATAACATAACCAGAGAGCAGATGTAAATTCTTGTTTCTTGATATTTTCCATCGTAGCTTGGGTCGCCCCAACCCACCATAATGACATTGATCAAAGCCATCTGGTAAATCTGTGATTCTTCCTCTTGCGTCTTTGGTCAAATCGCTGAAGAAGATGATTCTACAGTGGCCGCCTCTTTTCCCCTTCGTCGCGGCATTTTAGCCCTAGGTAAGAGATTTAGCTTCCCAAAACGCAGTCGTTCCTTATAGCTGAAAGTAAAGGTCGGGAAAAGGGGAATAAGTGTAAAACTAAACTAAATTAAATATTTTTTTTAAAATTTCTTTTTCTTTTTATTTTGAGGTTGTAACATTGTTATTCTTTTATTTTTCTATTTTTGTTTAAAACTATATTATTTTAGCTAAAATCCTTAGATAATGTAGCAAATTGATATCTTATCAAAATCTTAGATAAATTCCTTCAATTTATCATGTTTTTTCCCTAGATATATTAAAATATATCTCAAAGATATTATTAAAAAAGGGATATTGAGGGCCTCTATTTGATTTGGGTTAAAGGAATTGAGGTGCAAATCTGCTACCAATTTAAGCTTTTAGCACGATAGTTGGTGTTTTCTTCCTAAGGTTTGGTTGTAGAGTTTACACTGGTTCAAATTCCACTTCAGTCAAAAACAAGTTTGATGACAAACCTTCTTTAAAAGGAAGTGAATAATAACGAGTTTGATATTTAAGCACAAGGTTGGTACCTTGTTCTTAAGGTTTGGTTCATAATGGTTGGCACTTCGCCTTCGAACTTGTTTTTGAGGGAACTGGTATTTGAACATGTGCATTTCTGATATCAAACTTTAACAAAGAAGTGTCAACTGGCGTTTAAAGCTTAAGCTAGTAGTAAAGACGCATCCTAACTCCTAGCCCCCCGTTATTATTTTGATGTAATTCTCCTTGGTTCTCAATCTCTACTTACTCAAGCTTATTATTTTGATGTAATTCTTCTATGTTTTTGCCAACGTTATAGGATTGAAAAGACTTGCATGCTCTCTCTGATTTTAGAAAACATATCACAATGAATCCAAATCAGCAAGTGATTGTTCGTGAAGTCTGGGCTTCAAATTTACATAGCGAGTTGTCTTTGATTCATTCTGTTATACCTTTCTTCTGTTTTGCCTCCTTTGATACTGAATTTCCTGGTACAATCATCACTCCATATGTTGATAAGCTCTCCTACTCAGTTGTCTCCTGCAACTAATTACAATTTCATGAAGGCCAATGTTGATGTGTTGAACATCATCCAATTATTTTTTTATTTATTCCAAAAATAAGAGTGACAAATAAAAAAAATAAAAAATAAAAACTAGATAACAAGCCTGAAAAGGAAAAAGGTAAAAGATGGTGGAAGAAGAAGGGAAAAAGGTTTAACAAACCAATGGTGAAATGTTGCACGATGAAGGTTAGCACAAACCAGAAAGTTGAAGAGAGTAGCCGATACAATGGGGCCTCTCAATCTGATACCAAAGAACATCTAGACGATAAGTGCATAACTATATAAAAATAAAATAAATTCAGTTCCTTTAAGGGTGTGTCTGGTTTGAGGGGAGGAGATAAGAGACCTAGAAAAACTTAATTATTAGTCTCTAAGTTTAAACCTTCTTCCCCCCCTTTCATATATCTCCTCCCCTCAAACCAAACACACTAAGATATTTACTATGAAAGTTCTCAACAAAAGAGAAACATAATATTGATGAAATCTTGGACAAACATGAAGAATATATATATAAGAATATACTGAGAAAGCAAAACTATCAAACTCTGGTTTTTGGAGAAACATTTGGCAGAACTATCAAATTTACCAATTTTTTTGGAACCCAAAATGAATACATTTGGCAATTCAATTTCACTGACTTTGATGTTGAACATGATTATCATAATGTTAGGTCCATTCAGCTATTGGAGAAACATGGTATTGATTTATTGAAGAACAATAAAGATACATTTGGCAGTTCAATTTCTCTGACTTTGAAGTTGAACAGGATTATCATAATGTTAAGTCCATTCAGCTATTGGGAAACAAGGTATTGATTTCTTGAAGAACAATAAAGATCGGATCTTGTCTTGACTTTTTCGGAGTTTTATTTTAAGATCTGGATTATTGTTCAATTCTCACATCATATGGGTCACTTCCCATAGCTCTTATGATTTTGGGTTCCTAATAAAACTTCTATTTGGGAGTCAATTGCTCCCTAATGTTCACTTATTCTGACAGTTGGTTGCTCGGTTGTTTGGACCCAAAATTTATGACTAGAAGCATATAATCAAATTCTACAATGGTCTCTATTGTGGCCTAGAAATAGTGTCTAAAACATTGAACGTGGATCATGTTGTTGGGAACAATCACCAAGCTAGGTCCTTTAGCCTGCTTACTCTACAAACATTTATGAGGTTTAAGTATGTTTATTTCAATGAACATCCTAAGCTTGAAAAATCTCAAGGGGTTCTCTATGGATCTGAGGTCAATACTAGGGTTCTCTATGTTTGCCATTGTTATGGGATATGATATTGTCATTATCAATTTTGGTCACTACCAATGTCACTACCACTTTTTCACCGTTAGATCAGAATCTCAATAAGAGAGAAAAATGATAAAGGTATATGAGATTTGATCTATCGGTGAAAAAATGATAGTGACATTGGTAGTGACAATATTTTATCCCATTTGTTATTATCTTTGTTCTTTGAGACTTTGACTCTTTGACTTTGAAAGATTGCATGTTTGTTAGTAGTAAAACTTTATTACTTTTATGAGTATGTTTTCGAATGGTTTCCATTATCTTTTTTTTTTTTTTGCCCCAGCGGTTTTCATTATTCAGTAATTAGAAGAGATTAGAAATTAAGGATAAGTAAGACTCATATTATTATTAAAAAGATATTAACAGAAATATAGGAAAAAATTAATATGTATTTAAATTCATCCCAATCTTACTATAATAGATGTAATATTTCCTATTAATGCCAATCGGATGAGGTCCCAACAAGTGAGAAACATAATATTGATGATTTATTGCACAAAACATCATGAATCATGGAAAGAATATATCTATAATAATACATTTAAAAAGACCAATCAAACTCTTGGGATTTGTTAGAACACGCTACGTGCTATAGAATTTGTTAGTGACGTATCTAAAAAAACCATCAAACACTTCTAAGTTAGTGAAAGATTTAATGGGACTTTCTAATTATTATTTATCCTTAATTAGTGTGATTAATTTCCAAAAACAAAAAAACAAATAGAATTCGTTCGGCATACTTTAGTCCTTCGCTCCTACTATTTTGAAGTTGAAGGATGTTTATTTCAATGAACATCCTGCTGAGCTTGAAAAATTTCAAAGGGTTCGCTATGGTTTTGAAGTCAATACTATGGTCCCGACTATTCTGAAGCCTCAAAATCCAGTACTGCATATTCCACTGCCAACATGTTTCCATCCAGCACCAGCGTCTACATGTTTTTGTCCAATACCAGCTTTGCTTGTCTCGCATTATTAACGTTTCATATTGTACATCTAGAAAAATAGGACCAATTCTTTATTTTTTGGTATGTGATATATTTATAGGACCAATTCTTTTTTTTTTTTTTTTTTTTAATGTAATATATTTAGAGCCGAAGGTAGTATTATCTTTGTTCTTTGAGACTTTGAGTCTTTGAATTTGAAAGAGGGCATATTTGTTAGTAGTAAAACTTTATTACTTTTATGAGTATGTTTGCGAGTGGTTTCCATTTTTTTTTTCCAGCGGTTTCCATTTTTCAGTAATTAGAAGAGATTAGAAGTTAAGGATAAATAAGACTCCTATTATTATTATTATTAAAAAGATATTAACAGAAATATAGGGAAAAATTAATATTTATTTAAATTCATCTCCTTTCTCCCCTCTCTCGTCTCTGCTCAAATGGCAGAAGAAGACGATGAGTGATGATGATTTGACGGTAACCGCCTCCTTTCTCCCTCTTCTAAATCGTGGCTTCTTGGCTTTAGGTTAGAGATTCAGGCTTCTTCTTTTTTTTTTTTTTCTTTTTTGTCTTTTTTTGTTTGTTTAAAAGCAGCCGTTTGTTTTAGCTGGGAGGAGAATAGAAAAAATATAATAATAAAAAGAAACTAAAGGTAAATAAAACTCAATTAAAATAAATATTTTAATATCTTTTTCTTTTTATTTTGAAACTGTAAATCATCATTATTATTATTATTATTATTATTATTATCATCCTAACCTATTATTTCTATTTTAGTTTAAACTACATTATTTAAACTAAAATCTAAGGTTATCAAACTCACGAGTTTAATCAAACTCGTGATGATGTTGTAAACTCGTATCGTGAACTCGAATTGTAAAGTCGTAAAAGTTTACTTTTATCATAAAATAGGTATTAACTGTGTTTAATTAAATAATTAAAATATAAAAAATGACAAAAATGTGATTTAAATATATTTTAAATCCAAATAATTGAAATTAAATATATCAACATTCATAATTTATTATATTTAATAAAAAAATCTATAATATTCATATATAAAGCCGTTAAGGAGATGAGTTTAACTGAGTTTACAGTTGACACTGACACTAGTTTACTAGAGACTTGATTCAATTTAGTAAGGTAGAAACGTAAAAGCGTAAACTCGGAGAGTCAACTCACGAGTTTAACAACTTTTAGTAAAATCTCTCGATAACATATTAAATTAATATATTATCTAAATCTCATATAAATCTCTTTAATTATCATGGAGACTCTCCAAATAAATTAAAATATATCTTAAATCTATTATTAAAAATGGCAGTCATATCCTAAATCTATTAAGAAGATATTAAAGTAAAATACCCTAACCATCCTTTTGTTTTATCTTACTTATATAGACTTCTCCTCTATGATGAAAACATACACTTAAGTCCAAACTCTTAACTCCGTTAAGAATATTCTAAAAAGATTGTAAAAATATATTTTTAATTGAAATTTATATAAAAATAAAATTTATTTACTTATTTACGCTTAATGCTAAGTCCTAAATTTTAATTGACAACTTGTAAATATCACAAACTTTTAAAAATGTGAGTTAGTTTTTAAATGTTTGTAGAAAAAATATCAAAATTTAAATGACTTAATACAATCTCTCAAACATATATAGTTTATTATATTTGATAGGAAAAAAATGTGTTCGATATATATTTTTAGTCATTTAAGAAACTAAAAATAAATAAATTTTTAATAAATATGGTAAAAGATTAAAATTAATTTTTTTTTTTAACATGTTAGAAAGTTAAAAAAAACTATTAGGATAAAAATTTGGTGGTATAATTTTTTCCCCACATAAGAAGGGTATTTTAGTAAAACAAAAGTTTAAAAGTCAAACTTAACGTTTAACTAACGGTTTGAGTGGATGGAAATAAAATCTCAAAATATAAGGGAGGTTTGTGTAACATACATTTTTATTTTAAGAGGGGTCTATTTGGGTTTTCAAAAAAGAAGGGAAGTCAGTCTATTTAAAGTAAAACAAGGGGTAGTTAGAGTATTTTACTCAAGATATTAATGAAAGGCTAAAGTATGCATTTGGTCCTTTATGTTTTTTCTCAGTATCATTTCGAGTCCTTAAGTTTGTAAAGTACATGTTTGGTCCCTTAATGTTAACACCGTTAGTCTCACTTAACGGAAAATGCGACTCAACAATTTTAAGCGATGATTATGCAATTAAATGTTGATCAAACATGCTAATATGTTAATATTTTAATAAATTAATATTTTAAATCCTATTAATTGAACAAAATTAATTTTCTTTGACAAAAAAAAAATATATTTAATTTTCACAAATTGTGAAAAACCACAAAACAGTCTGTGAAGATTAATTTTTTTCAATTAATAGGATTTAAAATATTAATTTATTAAAATACTAACATATAAACATGCTTTCGTAAAGCATTTAATTATACGATTTATCGCTTAAAATTGTTGAGTCGTATTTTCCGTTAAGTCAGATTAACGGTGTGAACATTAAGGGACCAAACGTGCACTTTACAAACTTAAGGGACTAAAATGATACAAGAGGCAAACGTAAAGGACCAAATGTATACTTTAGCCTAACAGAAATATAGGAAAAAATTAATATTTATTTAAATTCATCCCAATCTTACTATAATAGATGTAATATTTCCTATTAATGCAAATCGGATAAGGTCCCAACAAGTGAGAAACATAATATTGATGATTTAATTTCTTGCATAAAACATCATGAATCATGGAAAAAATATATCTATAATAATACACTTAAAAAGACCAACAAATTGTTAGTTGCGATAGTAAAAAGAATATATCTATAATAATACACTTAGAATTTTTTCGGCATACGTTAGTCCTTCACTCCCGCAATTAGAGGGCAATTCGAAGCTTGCGTATTGTGGGCGGTAGTAGTTGATGTTGTTCAAAATTCAGTTACCTCCTCACTCTCTCTTCTCTCCCTCTGTCTTCTTCTTTCATTTATTTCTTTGTTTGCCACCTTCTGGATGGATGATGTACCACCGGAGACGTCGACTTCACTATGGTTGAACATCTCCGGGACACATGTAATAGGAACGAATCATCTCGAACTTCAATGTGATAGGTCCGAGAAACCTGCCAAAGAACAAGCTGAAGCACCGGCAGTCTCTTCAGTTTAGCAGGCCATTAATCTTGAAAATCAAGATATCTGCGGTCATGCTTCAGTATCAGTTCATCAAGTCCGAGGAAAATTTCATAACTCACCCGAACACATTTCACGAGTGGAACCTAACTCGTCTGATTTGTCTATGATAATCCGTTACTTTCCAGATAATGCTCAGAAATCGTACTGATCGGCCTCAGCGGTGTCTTGGCTCAGAAATTCGTTTATTTGAGGGAGCTCATCATGGATAGAACAGGATTGGCTCATCTTTGGCGATTGAACATCTTGAAAGGTTTCTTTGAAGGTCTTCTTGAGGTGATTCAGAAGTAGGGGAATAAATTCTAGGCTTCTCCATTCTCCGCTCTCGTATCTCTGCTCAAATAGCAGAAGAAGACGATGAGTGATGATGATTCCACGGAAGCCACCTCTTTTCTCCCTGGTCTCAATCGCGTCTTCTGGGCTTTAGTTTAGAGATTCAGGCCTTTTTTTTTTTTTTTTTTTTTTTTTTTTTTTTTTTTTTTTTTTTTCACGCAGCGGTTTGTTTTAGGTGAGGGGACAATAGAAAAATATAATCATAAAAAGAAACTAAACGTAAATATTTTTAATATCTTTTTCTTTTTATTTTGAAACTGAAAATCATTATTATTATCCTAAGCTATTATTTCTATTTTAGTTTAAACTATATTATTTAAACTAAAATCTCCCGATAACATATCAAACTAAATATCTTATCTAAATCTCATATAAATATCTTTAATTATCATGATGACTCTCCAAATAAATTAAAATATATCTTAAATCTATTATTAAAAATGGCAACCATATATTAAATCTATTATTAAAAATGGGAGTCATCCATTGGCGCCTTTATAAGAACCTATGGACTCTAGAGGGCTTTACCTACTCTTCAAATCTCCTTTGTCAGTTCTACTATACTCTCTTTTCTGCGGTTTGTTGGGCGGTCGACGGCTTCTTGTGTCAACTTCGTCTTTATCTCGTCCAACTCCAGTTAGATGTAAGTGTGTATTTTTGTTTTGGCATACATACATGTTCAAGGGTGATAGCTCCTAGATTTGAAGGAGTGATGAATTGAGTTCAGTTAGGTTGCGTCTCTGCTACTCGCTTAAACTTTTATTAGGATAGTTGGTACTTCCTTCTTAAGGTTTGGTTTCAAGAGCCTGCACGGGTTTGAATCTCACTTTCACTTAAACCAGGTTGACAGACGAACCTCCTTCAAGAGGGAAGGAATGATATGTCTCAAGTCTAGGATCAAGTTCATCCATGTGACATCCAAAGTCAGCGGATATGGGAGGCCTGTGTCTGATCTAGGTTAAAGAAATTAGAGTGCAACTCTACTACAGTAGATGGTTGGCTAACATTAAGAACAAAGTGCCTACGATTGTGCTAAAAGGTTAAGCTGATAGCATATGTGCACTGTAATGTCTTGAATTTGCTCTGAAAAATTCCATGTATGATGTATTTTCATTTGGAGAAAAGAAATGGTGAATTTTGACTAAATAAAAGGTCAATTTTACCCGAAATACCCGGTTTCACCGGAACCAAAAATTTTGAGACATATGTTAGCACCAATGGGACATATGAAATTAACACTTCTTTGTTAAATTTTTGAGCATTAAATGTGACCAAAGGAATGAGAAGAAGGTTGCATGAATATTTATTAGAGACTGAGGAAAAAAATTAAAGAAAAAAAGGGGAATGATTTTGGCGTAGAAATTTTAGAGGCAATATCCTATGGCATAGAGAAGTTAATTGAGGAAGAGAAATCCTTATATGAAATTAAGGATTTATTCTTTTACACTTACCCAATATTTGCAACTAAATGAGTACGTAATGAATCATGTTACAAATAAAAGTCTTGTGAATAATTAAATGGAATCATATTGGATTAACTCCACAACACCTCATTTCACCAATTCGTTAAATTAATCAAGACACATCCATGGTTCAAATAAATCACGTAGCATCAACCCTCTCCCATACATCTTCGGTGAATAAAGCAAATGGAGTCAAAATGCATTGGTATAATTGTAAAAGTTGAAAGGTTAAAGTCCAATTAATTACTCCTTGCATCCACTGACTTTAATTCTTTAATATCCATAAGTTCCACATGAACTCCCCTTGGACAGGAAGCTGAAACATGCTTAAAGGGGTAATTATCTTCCATGAAACATACATGTCTACTTACAAACATAGATTTTTCCTTAGAATTAAGCAACAAATACCGCTTTTGATTATCAGGATATCTTAAAAATATGCTAGGAATAGATCTAGACTGAAACTTGTCATTAATTCTTAAATCTGTCGCATAAGCCATACACCCAAAACTTCATAAACAAGTAAGATCAGTTGCAACATCATACACTTTCATAGGGACTCTTGTAACCTATTGACTATATATAATTCCATTTTGACACTTTCTCCCCAAAATTCAATTGGAATATAGGAATCCAACATTAAACTACGAGTAATTTGAATAATAGTCCAATGCTTACGTTCAACCACCCCGTTTTGCTCTAGAGTGTAGGGATAGGAAGTCTCATGGACTATGCCCTTTTGAAGGAAAAAAATCCTTAGAATCATTGTTCACAAACTTGGCCCCATTATCACTCCCAATTCTCTTAACAATGGCTAAAAATTGAGTAGAAACACATGCAGCAAAATGCTTAAGATGCATAACAGTTTCAGATTTAGAACACATAGAAAAACCCAAGTTGCTCTGAAATAATTGTCAACCAAAGTAAGGAAATACTGAAAACCATGATGCGTAGAAGTATTCTAAGGCCCCCAAACATCAGCATGTATTAATTCAAAAATACCATGAGTTTTAATGAAACTTGAATTAAAAGGAAACTTTGTTTGCTTAGCTTGAACACAAACATCACATGATTTATTCATAACGGTGCTATCAACAGGAACATCACTAATATGTTTCATAATAGAAACAAGTGCATGTCATAATCTTTTATGCCACAAGGATACAGTGGTGGCTAATGATTCATTTTAGAGACCATTAACGACACATGCAATATTACATTGAGGAAAAGACTTAGACATGTAAAGCCCTCCAATAAGTTTACCAGTCAACAGTATCCTCCCATCCTGAAGGTCTTCTAGGAAGCAAAAATCAGAAAAGAAGGATGCTAGACAGCAATGCTCCTTAGTTAACCGAGCCACAGAAAGCAAGTTAAATTTCAATAGAGGGGCATAAAGAACATTAGTAATATTTATGTCCTTAGTTAATCTAATACTGCCAACATGTGTGACTGGGATGCTCTCTCCATTGGGAATCCTAATAGATTTAATAGGACCATTGTATCTACAAGAATTAGTAAGTAAATTTAAATTTTCTATCATGTGATAGTGGCCCCAAAATCTAAAATCCAACGTGTAAAATTATGAGAATAATAACTAGGAACATTCAAACTTGTACCGGTGAGGGCATGTACAGTGGGTTCTGCATCTTTCTTGAGTAAATCCAAAAGCTGTTGATATTACGCTTGTGTAAAAGTGGGTGTAGCGGTAGTCACATTGATGCTAGAATTGTCAATGGCTTGCAAGGAAGCTTCAACTCCTTGGTTGAAGTCCTTGTTCTGCCAATTATTCTTAGAAGAAGGTAGGTAGCCAATGAGCTGATAGCAGCTATCTCGGGTATGACCCTTTTTATGGAAGTGGATACACTCGGGCATTCTCTCCACGACCTCTGCCATTGCCACGACCTCGACCCTTCACAGCCATCACAATGCCTTCTGAACCAAGATTTCGATCATCAACAGTAATGAATTTCTGAGTTTCATCTTGAATGATCATCCCATACGCCTCATTAATAGAAGGAAAAGGTATCATGAGTAGAATCTGACTACATGCCTGAGCGTATGACTCATTCAATCCCATTAAAAACTGAAAAAGCTTATGTTGCTCAGAAAATTCTGCATGGGCCTTAGAGGACGCACAGCCACACGTAGTAATAGCTATAAGAGCATATTGCTCTTCCCAAAGCTCCTTGAACTTAGAAAAATGGGTAGTGATAGAAACAGAATCCTGACGGTGAGAAGAAAGTTCTCGATATAAAGCAAAAACTCGGGAATTTGTCTTCTTATCAAACCAGTCTCTGAGATCAATCTAGGCTTGAGAAGCATTATGAAAAAATATCAACCCCATTTGCCAATTCCTTTGAAATGAAATTGAGAATCCTGGAAAAGACCAAAGCATTACATCTCTCCCATTGTTTCTGTTACTCAGAATCGTAGCTCTCCTTCAGACATGTGCCATCAATAAAACCAAGTTTTTGCTTACCCTGAAGAGTGATCTTCATAGCACGGCTCCACACCATGTAATTATCGATGCCAGAAAGCAAATGATGCACTATGGTAGAGCCTTGAGTATTGGAGGGATGCAGAAAGAGAGGATGGGTGAACGACAAGACTCAACAGTGATTTTTGCAGCAGTGACCTTCTTAGTAACCCTTTCCCCAGCCAGGAGTATGCAGTTCGTCAGAAGCGAGTACCAAAAGTAATAAGGAAGTTGGCACCGAAAAACCAAAAAAAAAAACATAAGAAGATCACTAGAAAGTCATTGGAAGATGCAGTGAAGTATCATAGCAATTGGTAGGAACGCAACTAGGAAGAATCAACATCATCCTTTAAACGTAGGCTAGACACATTGCTGCCTGCACTCTGAGCTGACAAAGGATTCAATAACCAGATCCATCGAAATTTCAGATTCAATAACCAATGCCGTGAAGATTGCAGATTCAATAACCAATCAAAGGATTCAATAACTAGATCAATCGACAGTCATGGATTCAATAAGGAGATTCACAAACCAGAATTGCAGATTCAATAACCGACCATCACGGATTCAAGAAGGAGATACAATCAATAAAAAGAAGATGCTTCGCTGAGGATTTCCAAACTTCTCGAACGGAAGTACGCCCATGTTTTCTTCTTTTCGTCGCTTGCTTTCTTCATTGCATTCTTCAGCTAAGAACGTCAAAGTGGCTATGGCTTCTAGGTACAAGATCCGGTGACCTCGCGACGGCCATGGCAGCTCCAAACGGGATCGCGAGTGGACGACACTGCGAACGAGATGGTTGGTGGCTACGAACGAGATCACAGGCAGACGTGGTGTGGGTCTTGAAGAAATGGCCTTGAATCTTGAATAAACGGCATGAATTCCAAACTCTTTCAAAATGCCATGGAATGGGCTTGGATCTTGGGTTTCTGGGTAGCCCTTATGGCTATGATACCATGTTAAGTGTGAGACTCAGATCATACATGAGTCAAAGATGGAAAAAATCTCTGTACAAAATATATTATTGACTAAGAAAAATATTTACAAGTAAAAGGATATTCAATCTCACAACACAAGACCAACCTATCTATATATATATATATATATATATATATATATATATATATATATATATATATATATATAGGTTCTAATTACAATTACAATATACATTTTACCATAATACCCTTTAACTCTAACATTGCTCAATTGCAACAACCAGAAGTAAGAAAAGCTTGACACGAGGACCATCAGCATGTATTGCTCAATTGCAATAGTAGATGATTTATATTACATAAAACTTTCCAAACAGTATCAATCAAGAGAGTCCCTCCAATTCCTAGTGCATGTTAATTTATTTTAAAGCATAAATTTTTTTTGTCAAAAAAAAATAAAAAGTAAAATCAGTTTCTTTAAGATATTTACTATGAAAGTTCCCAACAAATGAGAAACAGAATAGTGATGATTTCTTGGATAAAGATCATGAGTCATGGAGGTAAGAATATACTGAAAAGTAGAACAATCAAACTCTGGGTTTGTTATAAGCTGTAGTAAACAATTAACAATGCTAAAAGTCTAAAACCCTCAACAATCAAACTCTGGGTTTGCAAATCGTAGTCTAGATTGTTAGGGACAGATCAAAGGAAACTTTTACAAAAAAGATATGTGATAACCTAACAAAATAATAGATTTTTGTGTAGCTACATATATGTGTTATGATTTGGCTTCTCTCCATTAGCTTCCCCCTCCTTTTACCCAGTTTATAAGTCGGCGGACACTGGGGCTATGTTTGATCTGGGTTCAAGGAATTGAGATTTGGTTTCAGAGCCTACACGGGTTTAAATCACACTTCTCTCAAAAACATATTTGAGGATGGACATTCTTCAAGAGTGAGGTAATAATAATAGAAAATTATCCCAAAATGCAGCTGTTTGTTTTAGCTGAAAGGATAATACAAAATTATAATAATAAAAAGAAAATTAACTTACATAAAACTAAACTAAAGTATTTTTTATATATATTTTTCTTTTTATTTTGAAACGGTAAATCACATCATCATCCTAAAGGTAAATGAAAACTAAAGTAATTTTTATATTTTTTTCTTTTTATTTTGAACATCCCAGGCTTGAAAAATTTCAAGGGGTTCTCTATGGTTTTGAAGTCAATACCATGGCACCGACTATTCTGATGCGGTGATGCCTCAAAATCCAGTACTGCATATTCCACTACCAATATGTTTCCATCCAGCACCAGCGCCAACATGTTTTTGTCCAATACCACAGTGCTTGTCTCACATTATTAAGTACATCTAGAAAAATATAACCAATTCTCTTTTTTTTTTTTTTCTTTTTTTTGGTATGTGATATATATATTTTCCAATTAATTTAGTTTAAAAGTTTACTTTGTGCAAACCTCACTGTTAACTTTACCATATTTGTTATTATCTTTGTTCTTTGAGTCTTTGAATTTGAAAGATTGCATATTTTTAGTAGCAAAACTTTATTACTTTATTAATGAGTATGTTTCCGAGTGGTTTCCATTTTCTTTTCCTTTCAGTACTTAGAAGTAAATAAGACTCCTATTATAATTGAAAAGATATTAACAGAAATATATGAGAAAATTAATATTTATTTAAATTCATCCCAATCTTACTGTAAAATAGATGTAATATTTCCTATTAATGCCAATCGGATAAGGTCCCAACAAATGAGGAACATAATATTGATGATTTCTTGGACAAAACATCATGAATCATGGAAACAATATATCTATAATAATACACTTAAAAAGACCAACAAACTGTTAGTTGATATTGTAAAGGAAAAAGTATTTATGAAGAGAGTCGAAAACCTTTCACACCCGAAGCCTGAAGAGAGAATACTTAAAAAGAAGAACAATCACACTCTGGATTTGTTAGAACACACGCTACATGCTATAGTAGGACGTATCTAAAAAAACCATCAAACACTTTTAAATTAGTGAAACATTTAATGGGACTTTCTAATTATTATTTCTCATTATTTAGTGTGATTTTCCACCAAAAAAAATAGAATTTGTTATACTTTAGTCCCTCACTTCCGCAATTAGAGGGGAATTCGAAGCTTGCGCACTGTGGGGCGTAGTAGTTGATGTTGTTCAAAATTCAGTTACATCCTCACTCCCCTCTTGCTCTCTATCTTCTTCCTTCATTTATTTCTTTGTTTGCCTCCTTCTGGATGATGTACCACCGGAGACGTCGACTTCACTGTGGTTGAACATTTCCGACGTGCAGATGTAACAGGAATCAGTGGCGAAACCACGTTATGGCCAGTGGGCCCTTGGTCCCAGCTGACCTTCTCTTATCTTATGTATTTGTATGTAGATATTATATAATATTTTATTTTTGCCAATAATTTGGCCCTAGCTAAGCAGTGGCTGAGCCATGTTATAGAAAGGCCCCAACTGTCATTCTCTTATCTTATGTATTATGTAATATTTTATTTTGGTGAATAATTTGGCCTAGCTAAACTCTTATCTTTTCTAGAATTATACTCTTTTTTTATTAGGACAATGTTTGGTTCATTATTCATTGGGCTGTGAAAGGAAAATAAAATTTTTGTTTGAAATACCTACTGAAAATGTTAGTATCATCTTATATCTGGCGTTGTTCATCTTCATAATTTTAAGGACTAAATAGGTATTCAAAATCACTTCTTTTCACCTTACTCTTTGTATGAAAGTTATTCTACGTATTTTTCTCTTTCTAATGAGGGTAATATTGTGCTGATTAGTGAACATGTTGGAGTTATGATTTTGAGAGAGTCTTGAGTTTTGACAATAGATGACTATATATATGTAGATGATGATTAATAACTAATTTTAATCAGTTTGAATTTATAATTTGGTTGTCTTATGATTTTTATAATGAATTTCTCTTTAAAAATTAGATTCTAATAGGTTATTTTTAGCTGAAATTCAATTAGATTTGTATGTTTTTTTTAAAAATATTTTTTGGGGTTCACATTATATTTCTTTTATGACTAAATACCCTTTCTGGTCCTGACAAAAAACATGGACCCTATTTTGGTCTCTTACAAAAAAATCGACCATTATTCGTCCTTTTTATGGACTAAAAAAGACCTTTTTTTTAAGAGACCAAAATGGGGATCGCGTTTTTTGTCAGGGACCAGAAAGGATATTTACTCTTCTTCTTCTTTCTCCAATTATTTTGTTTTGAAGTAGCTAGTGGAATGTACATTTAAGTGTTAGTTTTGTGTATTGAGTAATATTATAAGAATTAATGTTTAGTAACACAAGATACTAATTAACACTGACAGCAATATATATTCTGGGTCAACAAATTTGTTGTAGCTAGGTTGAAAAAGATGAGTAAAGATAAACAAAAAAGCATACATGTGTTTTTTAAGAAGAAAATAACTTCACAAAGTAATATTTCTAAGAAAATAATTTCTAATTAATATATTTATTTTTTGACCTGAGCTAAAATAATTCCCTGGTTCCGCCACTGACAGGAACAAATCATCTCGAACTTCAATGTGATGGGTCAGAGAAACCTGCCAATGACCAAGCTGAAGCACCACCAATCTCTTCAGTTTAGCAAGCCATTGATCTTGAAAATCAAGAAATCTCCGGTCATGCTTCAGTTCATCAAGTCGGAGGAAAATTTCATAACTCACCCGAACGTATTTCACAAGTGGAACCTAGCTCGTCTGCTTTGTCTATTAGTCCGTTACTTTCTTGAGGGAGCTCGTTACGGGTAGAACGAAATTGACTATCTTTGGCGATGAAACATCTTGGAAGGTTTCTTCGAAGGTCTTCTTGAGGTGATTCAGCAGTGCGGGCATAAATTCTAGGCTTCTCCTTTCTCCGCCCTCTCTTCTCTGCTCAAATGGCAGAAGAAGACGGTGAGTGATGATGATTCCACGGTAACCGCCCCTTTTCTCCCTTGTCTCAACCGCGTCTTCTTGGCTTTAGGTCGAGATTGAGGCTGCTTTTATTTATTTTATTTTTATTTTTACACGCGGCCGTTTGTTTTAGTCGGGGAGAATAGAAAAATATAATAATAAAAAGAAACTAAACATAAATAAAACTCAATTAAAGTAAATATTTTTAATATCTTTTTCATTTTATTTTGAAACTGTAAATTATTATTATTATCCTAAACTATTATTTCTATTTTAGTTTAAACTATATTATTTAAACCAAAATCTCTCGATAACATGTCAATTAAATTAATATCTTATCTAAATCTCATATAAATCTCTTTAATTATCATGGTGACTCTCCAAATAAATTAAAATATATCTTAAATCTATTATTGAAAATGTCAGTCATATCTTAAATCTATTATTAAAAATGGGAGTCATCCCTTAGCGCCTTTATAAGAACCTATGGACTCTAGATGGCTTTACATGCTCTTCAAATCTCTCTTGTCAATCTTTCAGCTCTACTATACTCACTTTTTTGCGGTTTGTTGGGCGGTCGGCGGCTACTTGTGTCAACTCCGTGTTCATCTCGTCCAACTCCAATTGGAAGTAAGTGTGTATTTTAGTTTTGGCATACATACATGTTCAAGGGTGATAGGTCCTGGGTCTGAGGGAGTGAATCCAGTTCCGTTAGGTTGTACCCAAAGTCTGTGTCTAATATGGGTTAAGGGTTAAAAGAATTGGGATGCGTCTCTGCTACTTACTTAAACTTTTAGTAGGATAGTTGGTGCTTCCTCCTTAAGATTTGGTTTCAAGAGCCTGCACGGGGCTCTTAAGATTGTAAAGTCTCACATCGACTGGAAAGGTGAACGAAGCATACCTTATAAATGTACGGAAACCTTTCCCTTGTGGACGCGTTCTGATGGGCGTAACGAAGCCCAGTCAAAAACAAAAACCTTAAGGCCTTGTGTGTAAAAGCGGACAAGATCAGACAGTCCCAGTTTCCACCGATTTTTTAATTATAAACTACATAATTATATTTGCTTAGCATTTTTTGTTCTTTTTTTTTTAAAAAAAAACCTTAATAAATATTAGGCCCAAGTTTTTCATTTATAAATGATACGCTTCGTTTTAATATTTTACATATTAAATATTGATATTAAATTATTTTATTAAAAAAATAAAAACAGTATAATTGAGTTGTATGTGGCATTAATGAGTTGCAAGCATTACTCATGTTACGAACCTACATCAGGCCCAATAATGGGATGGCCCAATAGTGAATATCATACATATCGGGATCTATCTACAGTGAAGGAGGATCCTAACTGACCCATAATCAGGGAAGATCTTAAGATACGATATAGCCGTTATGATACTCGGACCATAGATCACATGGGGCCCATGAAACTCGACCTAAGGTATACTCTATAAATACAGAGGTCAAACCCAGAGGTGCACACGTTCTAAACGCTGAACTATTTACGTACTGTCAGACTGCACACACACATCACCCCCTTTGGTGAAAGCCTAGTCTATATACAGTGATCCCACGCTCTTCTAGTTATCTACCTCATAGTTACCCAGATTGAGCATCTAGATCCAATATCAACTTACTAGCCCATCAGGCTAGACATCTGTGTTCTATACCATAACATTGGCGTCGACCGTGGGGACGTTAAACTTCGATCCCTGTGACCGACGATGGCTAATACCAGAAGCAGCAGTTGGATCCCTCCACCTAGAAATCCGGTCCAGGTAGAGGCAAGTTAACCGCAACAAAATCAAGACCCACCGCAGCCTGAAGGCATCCCAGAACGTGACACCGTGAATGAGGGGAATGACGTATCGGACACGACATCCTCCCCATCGGTAGCGGCTAATCCCCAGGATGCGGTGGCAGAAGAGGTCCTTCAGCAGGATCTCTTTCAGGAGATTCCAGTCCCAAGTCCAGACGTCCTTTTACTACAAAACTCGATGAACTCGATGTTAAGGCAAATGGAAAACATGGAGAAACGTAACAATCTCTAACGCCAAGAGGATCTCATAGTAATACAACAGATCATGGATGACCGTTTCAAGCAATTTGAAACGATAGTGCAGAAGGAAAACCGGGATGACATGCGTGGCAGGAAAGAAAGGGCGCCACGAGACACCAGTAACCCTCCCCGTAGTGAACAGCCGAGGTCTACCCAGCAGAATACTGGCGCAACTACTCAAGAGATGGAGTCAGGTCGAGTACGAATCCAGAATCTTGCTTCGGCCTTGAGGAAACTACGCGCTAAGAGGACCCTGGACGATGAAGATGTAGAGAGGCCAACCCGACAGGTAAGCTCTCCAAAATAGTATAAGATGAAGTACGCCATGGGGCACAACAGCAGTCCCTTCTCTGATGAAATTGCAAACGCGTCGTATCCAGAAGACTTCGACTTGGCAGACCTGCCAAAGTACAATGGAACCCAAGACCCGAGGTCCCATCTCGACACATTCGAAATACTCATGTTCGTACGACAGATCTATGGGCCGGTTATTCCTCGGCTCTTTGCGGCCACCCTGATCGTGGTAGCCCAAAAGTGGCTCCATACTTTGCTGGCCAATTCAATTCAGAACTTTGAAGATCTCAAAACGAAGTTTGAGTTGAACTTTGCAACTAGTAAGAAGCAGCCGAAGTCCCAATTTGCTCTCAGTAAGATTAAACAACAGTGAGTAGAGATGCTTCAAAAGTACCTGGATAGATTCAAAGACGTTGCCTTGCAAGTACGTTCACTCCCAGAGAGCGTACACGTACACTGTCTCATTGACAGCTTGGACCCATCATCTCGGCTGGCGAAATCAATATTTAAGAACTGGGTTGACACCCTCACCGAGTTCAACACTCGGTCAAAGCAATACTTAGAAGTTGAACAGATAGAGATAGCAAAAGCGACCAGGAACAAAAGGAGGAGGAACTTACCTCCAGAAGGAAAAGGGCAATCTGAAAGCCGAAGGGAAGATTCCCGTAGAAGAAATTTGGTTAATAGATCTCGAAGTGAAAGATTTTAAGGGAAAGCGAAGTATGATAGATGTAACACCCCAATTTCTGTAGCATAAATCGTGCCGGTGACACATGGTTTTATAAAAATTGACAGAGTTTGAGGTGCTACAACTCAGCGTGTTGCGGAAACGAAGAGCATGTATTAAAAATTTGAACAACGAGTAACTGATATAAAATACTCAGACATATGCTAATGCCTGACGTATACTGGTATATTACAAATTTCCCGAAGGAATATTCATGTGATACAAGACTTATATAATTACAGAATTTACATTGTAACTATACATTTTCAGACCAAGCCATATCCTGACTTGGGGCATAGAACCTAACACAGTTATATCAAATCCATTTGGCCAGGCTGGGTAAAGTCTAGTGGAAGTCTCCCCGAATTCACGGCGACTGATTGACTAAACCACATAGACGACCCTTTCTAATTTAAGCACCAAATGGTTTGAAGTAACCCTATTAGATTCATGCCAGAAGGTAGGTTCTATTAACCTTCTTCCTGCATTTGCTTTGACCGGTGCCTCCTCATGGCTCCGTCCATCGGCGTCTTTTTACGACTTCATCTACCGGTGCCTTCTCTGAACCTTGATCCTTTCCTGAACTATTAGTTTAAGACTGAGGTCCAATGCCCATTGGACCTCAGGTAACGGTTAACCTCATGCTTATGTAAACAATATGTGTATGACAGATATTCATGACATTACAGCAATAATCAACACATAAGCACACAGCAGATGTAAGATTAATATATATTAATAGTACATATCACATGTAAAGTTATCTATACAATTCACATGTATAGTTATCTATGTTAACAGTACACATCACATGTAAAGTTATCTATACAATTCACATGTATAGTCGTCTATCACATAAAAGTATACAATAAACATCAGAGTTAGTGTTACAGTACGCGTACGTACCTTCGTTGATGATTACGGTACGTGTGATGGTCGGAATGCGATCACAGATATCCTATAAGGGTAATATCGCATTTATTAATTCATAACCAATATTTTAATAGATGTCTTAGTCTCAAATGACCATTTTACCCCTGGGTTAATTATTTCCCATTTTATTTCCTATAATTTCGTAAAAAACGCTGTTGACAGCATATGGGCTGACTTTTCGCCTAACTTTGAAAAATCATAATTAATTTCACAGAACTCAGAACGAGGATCCGTAAAATTCCTCGGAATCCTTAGGATGTCTACTTTTAAGAAAAAATATTGGTTATTTCCCAGATTTTATGAACACTTCCCAGTTTTCACATGTTCATCCTCTGCCCAGAAAATTTCCAGAAAACGTAGCCCATTTTGTAGAATTTTTATCTCCTAGCACAAAACTCAAAATGACATACTATAGGTATATTTGGAAAGCTCTTTATGTCTACTTTGAACATGAAGTTTCTCAGAATTTTAGAACATCATCTTCAACATAAGATACCAGCGTTTTTACAACTGCTTTCAGAAATCGCTAACCGATAAATTTTCGCCAGAGCTTCGCTACTTTGACCATAATCTTCCAAAAAATTTCTATAACTTCTTCTTCATCATTTTTTTCGAAATAAGGCCAATTGTAACCATAAATTCATGAAAACAAAATTATAATTGGAAGATTATAAATCAAAACAACATCTAAGCTATAAATTAGAAAGCTAGAGCTCAAGAAGTTACCTAGAACTTTGCTCCTTCTTTCTTCGGCTCCAAGGACTTCACTCTACTCACTCTCTAACTCTATAATCAGATGCTTTGAGCTGATTTGGTGTGAGAAATTGTGAAGACCTTAGCTTCCTATTTATAGAATTTTGTGATGGCATTTGTGCAATTACTTCAAACCTAATTCTTCTTCATTTAGAGCCCTTGGATCTTAACTTAGTTGAGAAGTTTAATCTCACCCTTCTATACTAAAAACCGACTTCTCCCTCTCTTCCTTTCTTCATCATTTTCTCTACCCCAAAAGTCTTATGTACTAAGCCAATTTGTCCCCCCTCTTAATGTGATTCTACTTTTATCATTAAGCCATGATTGTTGATTAATTATTCACTCTTGCATTGGTGGTTTAATAGATACCATGTATGATTTAGAAAAATATCTAGATTTTAAAGCTTATTCTCCCTCTTCCATCTTTGTTGAAACCATGGCTTCTCTTCTTCACTTTGTTTTTGTATTTGTTTTAATTTTAGCCAATTGGATAATATTTTGAGCTCCACTCTTGGCTCTTTTTAATTCACTTGTATTTTATTAATTAAAGCCCTTAATTTTAGATTAAATCTTGGCTTCATTAGAGATCTTAACTAACACTTTTAATCATTTTAAGATTAATTACAAAAGTTGAGAAAATGATTTTGAAGATATCCAAATCCAAGCTTAAAATATGTTTGTTCATAATAAATCCTTATATTTGATCTATGATCAAAGATTCTCAAGATACAATTTATTTTCTATAGATTCTCATTTACTTGTGTCTTGAATTAATCTCATTGGTCAATTTTTTGCAATTTTTTGAATTAAATCAATTTTTCTCTCTCCTTCCTCACACACAGACACGCCATCTCCTTCTTCTTTTCTTCAAATTTTATCCTCTTCCACTTCCATTAATTACCTCTTAAAGTGTCATTATCATAATGCCTTAAAAGTCTTTGATTCCTTTTAGCCTTGAAAGTCTTGATTCGTACTTAATTATTCTCTTATCACATTATCATATTGTCTCCTCCATTAAGTCTTGATTATGATAGCTTAGCATGTGAAAAGATGCTTCAACATTGATTAATTCTTTTCTCAATTCAGATTTTTGGTTTCAACCGTGTACTCCCCCTTCATCCTTCATATTTTGTGTTTTTCATTCCTATTAAATTATCTAGAAGGAATCTTCTCATTGGTTAATTCTAATTTCACATGGACTACACTTTTATGATAATTAATAAAAGCCTTAGGATTTAGCTTTATTAGTTTTAATCCAAGCCTTTGATTTGGGTTGGAAAAATCTAAACACTATTGATGATATTTGTTAATGATTTAGGATTAAGAATTTATGCAATTACTTTGCCTCTTTAATTATTAAATTTCTCCCCCTTTAAATAATTCAAGGGAGGATTAATTAATCTTAGTTAATATTTTTAATATAGTGTTTTAGGGGTTATTAGGCCTAATTGTCAATATTTGATAGGCTTTTATATTAACCTTGATGATTAAAAACCCCTTGTGTACTAATTTTGGCCTTTAGATATCTTTTGGATATTAATTAAGTTGATATATTCTTAATTATGCCCTTTTAAAATTAATTATTAATTAATTTCGAAAATTACAAAAATCTCTCAATTATTGCAAATTTAATTGCCCAATAATTGTTGCTAATTTTCCCTAATTAATTTAGGCATATTTTGATGATATTTGATTCCCTTTATGATATAGTTAAGATTATACTTGATTATGATAATCTTAAGATATTTTATGATCCCTAATAAGATTTAGAAAATCAAATATATGATCCCCTTAATTCTAGGAAGAAATTGCCTAGAAAAATAAAATAATTACAATAGAAAAATTTGAGACCACATATTCACCTATTTTAAATAGGTATTACTTATTCAAATATAATATTTAAGATATATTATTTATCCAAATAGAATATCTAAGATAAATAATTATTTGGATATTACAATTTCTATGTCATTTAATTGCCTCTCTTGATTAAATTAAGATTATGCTTAATCATGACAATTTTATTTATATTGCCTCTTGATTTTCGAAAATCATTTCCTTTATTAGATATTCTCTAATTGCCTTATGATCATCTATAATAGTTATTATTTTATGTGATTTAATATCAAATTTTATAGATCCTAATATGTAGTCACATAATTAACCATTGGTTAATTAATTCCAAAATGAATTTTGGATGAAAATACAATTGATAAATTCACCTTTGTATTTTTAGTATTTATTTACTAAGATTCAATATTCATTTTAGGGTATATTATGATCCCTAAATGAAATCTCAAGATTCACACTTGATCCTTTTAAATCTCAAGGAGAAATTGCTCATAAATTTATAATAATCAAATTACAAAATTTGAGACAATATACTCTCCTTGAAGTATTTATCAAAATATATCATTTATGATAATTAGGGTTTTTAGGGTATTACAATAGATACACCCCTTTGAACGTTTCACGTTCTCAAGTTTGGAGGGAGGTATCGCTGACCGAGATGAAGAAAGTTGAACGACTGCGACCTCCCCGGAACCGAGCTAATACAGACCAATCAAATTTTTGTGCATTTCATGATGGACCGGGGCACACCACAGACCAGTGTTATGAACTCTGTGACGCCATCGAGAAATTCGTCAGAGATGGAAAACTGCGCCAATATGTGATAAAAACGCAAGGGCGGAGAAGTAACAAACGTAAGCAAGGCAGCCAGAGTACAAGTCCGGCCCCGGACCAAGGGAAAGATGATAAGCAGCGAAAACCAACTAGCGAGGAGGATGAATTCCCTGAAGCTGAATTATCATCCCGACCCTAGATAAGTAGGCGAATTATCATCCCGACCCTGATCAAGTCAAAATGTTTAAGTGTGCGTTTCTACACCACAGCTGAACATGTGATAGTTTGCCCTTATCCTGGTTGTAACACCCCAACTTCCGTAACATAAATCGTGCCGGTGACACGTGGTTTTATAAAAGTTTATCAGAGTTTGAGGTGCTACCGCTTAGCGTTTTGCGGAAACGGAGAGCATGTACTAAAAATTTGAACAACATATACAACACTGAGTAACTGAAACAAAATACCCAGACATATGAAATGATGCCGACGTATCGGTATATTAAAAATTTTCCCGAAGGAATGTTTATGTGATACAAAGTAATACAAAATTCAACAATTACATTTCTTCTATGTAACTATACCCTTTTCCGTCAAGCCTCGAGATAGACTTCGGGCCTTTGAACCTAACTCGGTTAAATCATCTCATTTGGCGAGCCGGGTAGGTCTAGTGGAAGTCTCACCGAGTAATTACGGCGGCCCGATTGTGAACCACATAGACGACCCTTTCTAGTTTAAGCACCAAATGATACGAAGTAACTTTATTAGATTCATCTTTGTGAGGTAGGTTCCGTGGATCTTCCTTCCGTTTTCACTCGACCGGTGCTCCTCAACGCTCGGTCCATCGGCGTCTAGTCACGGTTCCCTCTGCGGTGTCCTCTGCGACTCACGGTCCATCCCTGACTAATAATTCAGTCTGAGGTCCAATGCCCATCGGACCTCAGGTAACGGTTAACCTCATGCATGCGTATACAATATATGCACCACCGACATTCAATATATTTCAATAAACATCACTACAAAAACCCATGTAGGATAACAAAATCAATATGTAAGATAAACATCCGCAATATTCCGCAGAATATCATAGCAAGCAATAACATTACACAGCCACTGCAATATGTATGTTACCCTCAGTCTGCACATAATCCAGTGCCACGATGTATGGTCGTGTCCTCAGCGCTAGGAAAACTATAAAACGGTGTTATTAAAACCATAACCCGTGTAATTCATGATTTCAACACTCCAACAAAACAAAATCTTCATTTCAATGTTTTCAACAAAACAGAATCTCCATTTCAATGTTTTCAACAAAACAGAATCTCAGTATAAGAACACAGCAAACACATATACACGCATATCACACTCATCAGAGCTAGTGTTACAGTACGTCGCGAACGTACCTTCGCTGACGGTTCTTTCGGTACTCTCGGCGGAAAACGACAATTCCGACGGAAAACAGCGGTACGTTTGACAGCGGGATGACGGCGGTACGACAGCGGTTCGAATAACTCAGAGATCCTATAATGATAATATATATATATATATATATATATATATATATATATATATATATCAATTTTTAGAAGCATTCCAGGCATTTTAGGTATAAATTACCATTTTGCCCCTAGTTAGACTAATCGGCGGAATTTCGCGAGAAGCCATTTTTTACGCTCTATTTCTTGAATTTCGACAGATCTCTTTTCCCAAGCATTTTTTCGAAATAAGTACTATACTTACTCCTAAATATGATATTCATACTATCTAGAAAATTTAAAGACAATTCTAGCACTTCTACTATATCTACCGAAAGAAACTACCAAAACTTAAGACCAGGGACCGAAAAACTTACCCCGGCTTTGCTATAACTCCCTGAGAGCTCTCCCTTCTCTCTAACTTCTCTCTAGAATGTGGTTTTGAGGTGTGAAGAATGAAGAGGAGAAGGCTTGCTATTTATAGGAAGAGGAAGGGACAAGGTGAGAATTATCTCATTTGTTTTCAGATCGGATTTCGATCGTCGGATCGCACTTCGCCACGTGGCTTGATCTGGGCCATACACCTCTTGGCCGACATCATCCTTCTAGAAGAAGGTGATGTCATGCATGATGTCATGCATGCTGACTTACCGATAGTTTTCCCTGATCGGTGTTCGAATCGCATAATCTTGTCGAAACTCAAAATTCCGACAACGGTGTTTCGAAGGTTTAAACTTCCTCATTCACAATATCTGGGTTAACTAAATTTTTGATCCCATCCAGGGTATTTCCTTGCTCTTTGAAGATTTCGATCAGACACACCGTCGATTTACGGAAATAACTTCCGATAGCACCAACTTACGGATAATAATTCACGGGTCCGTATTATGTTCTGGCCTAAGAGTTCTTACTTCTAGTTTGTCACAACACTCAACTTTACCACTGGTACACTTTTCACCATCTGCCTATTCCCTGATATACCCGGTCTCTTATTTGCCCTGTTGGCTCTTTACCATATATATTATTATTTTATTCAAAATATCTAGATATTTATTTATTTTTCTTTTATTTTTTATTTATTTTTCTAAGCATAAAATATTTTATTAATATTTTGTTATTTATTTATTATTTATTAATTATTAATTTCGAATTTCTCCCTTAAATTAATTATTTACTAATTAATTTACTTATATCTTAATCTAAACAATTAGCCACTAATTACTTAATTAGCCATTTACTAATTGTTGATAATTTTCATAATTAGGATAAATTATTATCTCACAACTTTTTTAATTGACATTGGTATTTTATGTCCCATGTAAAATATTAAAAATCATGGGGCCATAAAGTGCTTTTAATAATATTTTATTTATACTCAATATTTTTCCAGGGAAATAATCCCAAAAATTTCTAAAATTCAAGATAACATACTTTCTAAGTTTTTACCAGTATCTGTTATCATATGGTATTTATCATAATGTTTTTAGGCCATTTTTACGCCTTATAAAATTCGTTTCTCCTGGATTTTTAGCTTATTTTCTTTTCAAATTTTCACAGTAATTTCCTTAGAAAATAAGATACTTAAAAACTATATTGTTTGATACTCCATATTCACCCATTAGAAAATAACAATTTTACTTATTCTAATAAGACTCCGGATAAATGATTATCCGGGTATTACACTGGTTGAGATCCCGAACAACGGAACCGGAACGCAGTAGTATAGTTAAGTCGAAAACCCTTACCCATATACCCGATCTTTAGCACCGGAAGAATATAAGCAGATTCTGTAAAACTAAGACCCTGGCCCGGTCATAGAATTTCCAACATAGATTGGGATTCATAAATAATTAATTGTTGCAATAAATGGAAGACAAGAAAGCATGCTCAGTTTGATTAAAAAGTAACGAAGTCTCTACTGATAGTTACGTTGTTCGAAAGATTACAAAAACTGGAATACAAACTGGCGAGAATACACAGAGTCAAAGGGGCACCATCACCCCAAAAAAGAAAATACAAATGGTTCAACTGGCAGGTGCGGAAGGCTCGAAGAGGTCTTTTCCACCTTCTGCAGGGACAAGGGCGCCTGAGATCTCCTCTTCACCTTCCCCGACCCAATCTCCACCCTCAAGCTCGGACACCGAATTACCATCAAGAGACGGAGGAGGCAGGATAAGCTGGCCACCTTGAAGATACGCCCTATAGTGAAACCCGGCAGGTTCAGATTGACGTCAGGGTTCAAGTGCCGGATTTGCGCCAAGGCCATATAAAGGCATCCTTTGTGGTCTCCCTCACAGTATCGGAGCAATCAGCAAAGGCCTTCTTGGCATCGGCAAGAGCGGCTTTCGTTTCACCCAACTTCGTTGCCAGATCACCGCGTTCGGTCTGCACAGTCTTCAAGACCTCTATGCTCTTAGCATGAGCAGTCTGCGTGTTGAGGAGATCTGAACTTGTCTTCGCCAGTACATCCTTAGTCGTAAGAAGCTCCTCGGTCGCTTTTCCAATGGTGGCCTTGACAGCGTTGTGCTCTTCCTCCTTTGTCGCCTTCCTCGCCACAGCTTCGTCCTTCTCTAGCTTCATACGCTGTATCTCTGCCGTGACCCCAACATACTTACGCTTCAAATGAAGCACAGCCTGTACCAACTCGACGGCTTTCAGGAAATCATCTTGCACACCGTGAATCAAACGTTCTTTAGCGGTAGATAAGGGGATGGCGTCTAAAAAGTGGTGTGGAGGGAAATAGGCGACTTTGAGCTCCTCTGTAACACCCTTGTCTCATGCGAAGCTACAGGGGACCTTGAAAGAAGGAGGAGGAGGAGGAGATGGTGAAGCTAGGTCAGTTGAAGGAGGAGCTTGAAGTTCCTCAGGGGAGATCTCCTTGTCTTTTTGCTGAGAAGATCGGCCGGCGGAAGGACAGGAGGATGTTCCGCCTTGGGCCGAGGTCTTCGCCCTCTTAGCAACCTCTGCCCGGGATGTCGCCCTGGCCCTCCCCTTACCAGGCTCGGGAGCGGTACGCTTACAGGTCTCCCTTCTGCTTGGAGCCCCCGCACTCGGGTTCACGTAAGATAGATTGCTAGCCAATCCCTCCATATTCTGTGCTGCACATCAAAAAATCAAAAGGTTAGGGATGACGCATAGTCAATAAAATGGTGAGACATGAAAAGACTAAACACGAAACACATAGATAAAAAGCATACGGTAGGCCGGTCTAGGATTGACTTGGGGCCGAGAAATGACTGAAGCAACAGTTTTTACACCGTGCTCATTAACATAAGCCACCAGGTGAGAAACGAAGCCGACGTCCTTGGCCGGAAGATCGTCTTAGTCAACATGATAACTAGTTGAATGCTTATTATGATGGTCCTTAGTCCAATACAACGAGAATCTCAATTCCATATCTTTGGACTCGGGGCCGTGAAGGAACCAGGGTTGTTGCCCAGAAATGGCAACAACCTTAAAGAAGCTGGTTTTAAAATGCTTGAAGGACTCTAAAAAGGGATGAAAGAGTTTTCTATTGGGGACCCCCCGGATGGACGTTAAACCTTTCAATTCGGCAGGCTCCTTACTGAAACTAGGAGTGAAGGGACAAAAGAAATAAAAGAATTCAGGAACCGTACAGGGGATGGGCTCCAAGAAGGAATTACAGAGACGCTCAAAATCAAGAAGAAAACCCCATCCATTAGGGTGGAGTTGCAAAGGGGCTAGATGGAGATAATTAAGGACGGCTATTTGGAACTCGGTAAGCGAAACGCGAATACCGAGCCGGGTAACATAGTCCCTATAAAAGAAGAAGAAAGATGGGTTGGTTCCTTCCCGCTCGAAACAAACGGGCTCACTGTCGTTTGGAGGGCATAAAGTGCAACCGACAGACCCCCCCCCCCAAGTCAAGCTTAGTGATATCGGATGCAGTCATCAAAGAGTGCGTCGTTAGCACCTCATAGTAACCCAAGGGTACTTCTCTAGCAGGGCCCGAGGGGGATTGGCAGAATCTAATTCCCTAGTGTTGGAAGGTATGCTATTGGATAACGAAGGCGACTCCATGTATACCTATAGCAAAAAAGGTAAAATCAGAATTCGAGAGATATACTTGAAGAAGGCAAATCAGTGCGCTCAGAAGGATAAATGGTCGGATCAGCTACACGCTGACTATGAAACGCCTGATAGGGTTGGATAAAGATCTATGATGGCACGAATCTAAGATGGCATTGGCCACCGAATCTTGACCATTCGCAATATAATGGGAGCTTGAGGCGATACAGTCCTAGCATGGACCAAGGTATCCATCAGGAAGGGATTCCGACCTTGCGCGAGGGGGATCCTTATAAAAGTTAATGGGCATTACCGGGATGGCATCAGGTTCTTCCCGGCTCCCGGGGCGAGGCAAAGTATTGGCGGAACTTGGACCCGTGAACCTAGCGACGGCAGGTTGAGGCCCCTTAACACTCCTCCCACCAAACCCACCGTGGAGCAAGGTGGCTAGCCTTTGCTCTTCAGAAAGAGGAGATCCAAACAACCAACAACTGGTTTTAGGGTACTGGGCACGCAATGCTTCTTCCTCTTCTGGAGTTATGTTCTGACTCGAAGAGGGCAAATGGTTAACCCTATTCATCGACACTAGAAGATGTAACCTAGAGAGGCACAAAAGGCTGGATAAGGAGGGGGAAACCAAAATGAACAAAACTAGACGACGGCTACTCCCATAAACAAGGACGAACGGCTATATGAATGAAACCAGAATTTAAAGGTTACCCAGAAATTCTAACCAAAACTCACCCAGAAAACCCAAAGACAAGCCTACTTACGATACGGGGAGGAAAAGGCGGAAAGCAAAAATTGCAGAACCAACGAACTTCAAAATGGAAGCAGAGAAATAGTGGGAAGTGTTGGACATACCTAAATAAGTGAAAGTCAGAGAAGTATGAAGCGGCAGAATCCGAGGGTCGTAGAGAGATGGTCGTCGCAAGAAAACTAGAGTTTTCTAAGCAGAGAAGAGAATGCAAAGAACGGGAGAAATGTGAAGAATGGAGGGAAATACGAATAATGAATGTTGCGAAACCAAAGCGTCAGGGGTAAAAGAGACTATTCACCCAAAAAGCAGGGTTGACATACACGACGCGATGGCTACATTAAATGTGCACAGAAATCGCAGACGGCTGGGCGTGGCAGTTGAAACCCTTCCCAAATCCAGGGTAGCTGTGTGTCAGTTGGCTATGTTGACGCTTGCCGAAGGGCATTACCTCGAAGTCAAGCGAATCCCTTGACATTACCTCGGATCTTTGAGACGATTACCTCGGATCTTTGTACAAATGACATCAGCAACCGAGGTCAACATAACCCAACCCGGCAATGCGCGGTAGACAGACAAGAGGGTAAGGTTCGCGGAAATCTAGCCTGGATAGCTTGTGGGGGGGCAACATACATCCCGGCAGCTCAAAAGCTTGAACTACCGGGCTAGGGGGCAACTGTTATGGACCTACATCAGGCCCAATAGCGGGATGGCCCCATAGTGAATATAATACATATCGGGATCTATCTACAGTGAAGGAGGATCCTAACTGACCCATAATAAGGGAAGATCTTAAGATACGATATAGCCGTTATGATACTCGGGCCATAGATCACATGGGGCCTATGAAACTCGACCTAAGGTATACTCTATAAATACAGAGGTCAAACCCTAAGGTGTACACGTTCTAAACCCTGAACTATTTACGTACTATCACATTGTACACACACATCACCCCATTTGGCGAAAGCCTAGTCTGTGTACAGTGATCCCACGCTCTTCTGGTTATTTACCTCATAGTTACCCAAATTGAGCATCTAGATCTAATATCAATCTACTAGCCCATCAGGCTAGACATCTGTATTCTATACCAGAACAACTCACTTTATAGAATATATAGGTGCATTATTAAATTATTATTGTGTTTAATTATTATTGAGAAATTATCAATAGGGTATTTTGAGAAGAAATTGACAAAAATTAGAACTTTGTCCTATCATTAGGACCAAGATAAACCCCCAAATGTTGTCCTATAATTAGGACCAAAGGGAGTAGTATATTAAATCATGCAACTAAATTTTTTTGTCTTCCTTTTATGTCTATTATGACAAAATATTTTTCTTTGTTCTCATTCCCTGCTTACTGAAGCTAATTTTAATGTAATTCTTCTATGTTTTTGCCAATCTTATAGGTTTCATAATTGATAAGACTTGCATTCTCTCTTTGATTTTATAATTGCAATGAAGCCGAATCAGCAAGTGATTGTTCGTGAAGTCTGGGCTTCAAATTTACATAGCGAGCTGTCTTTGATTTTAGGGCCGGTTTGGATGGGCATTTTTGATTAAAAAAAAGCACTTTTTTAATGCAAAAAAAAAATGCTTGTTTTATTAATTAATGTGTTTAAATGATATTTTTTTTTAAAAAAAAAACAAAAGTCACAAAAAAAAAGCTAAAATCTTTCGCTTTTTTAAAAGCTCCAATTTAGAGCTTAAAAGAAAAGCACTTTTTTTTTAAAAGCCCATCCAAATGGGCCTTATTCTGTTATACCTTACTTGTCTTTTGCATCCTTTGATACTAAGTTTCCCAGTACAATCATCACTCCAGATGTTGATTAGCACTCCTACTCAATGCTGTCTCCGGCAACTAATTACAGTTTCATGAAGGCCAATGTCGATATATTGCACATCATCCAATTAGGTCTTACCTTATCTGATTCTAATGGGAATTTACCTCATCTTGGAACTAAAAATGGACACATTCGGCAGTTCAATTTCTCTGATTTTCATATTGACCGGGATTGTCATAATGTTGAGTCCATTCGACTATTGGAGAAGCAAGGGATTAATTTCTTGAAAAACAAGAGGGGATCTCGTCTTGGTTTTTTTGGGATTTTATTTTAAGATCTGGATTATTCTTTAATTCTCACCTCACATGGGTCACATTCCATAGTTCTTATGATTTTGGATTCTTAATCAAATTTATAACCGGGAGACAATTGCCTTCTAATGTTCATGAGTTCAGACAGTTAGTTGCTCGGTTTGGATCCAAAATTTATGATATGAATCATATAATCAAGTTCTGCAAAGGCTTGTACGGTGGTCTAGAAAGAGTGGCTAAGTTATTGAACGTGGATCGTGTAGTTGGGAACCGCCACCAAGCTGGGTCTGATAGTTTGCTTATTCTACAAACATTTATGAAGTTAAAGGATGTTTATTTCAACGAACATCCTGGGCTTGAAAAGTTTCAAGAGATTCTCTATGGTTTTGAAGTCAATTCTATGATACCAAATATTCCGAAGAGATAGTAATAACTAGTTATTACAGATTATTACAGATACCAAGTGCACTGGCTAGCTACCAGGCCTAGGAAAGAAGGATGATCTTAGAACTCTTTACCACTGCCCCTAAAGCAGCTACAAAGCAAGCAAAGGAAAGAGAGAGAGCAGCACAAGACAAGTCATTCTGATAAAAGCAGTGCGGGATTCCTCTTGCTAACTCGATATAAAGAAAGACTTTAAAACAGCTAAAAGCGAGGAAAGGATGTATAAGGCATTGAAAGTCTGGTAGTTAAGAAAGCAAAGCATCATATATCGTTCATGCCCCATACCCATGGTTCACTGAACTCTGTCTAAGGAAGTGAAGACTGACAACAGGAAGAGTTAGGACTTTTGTTTCAATACAAAGCCCATACAGAAGGGCTAGCAGGGCTTTTGATCCTAAGACGTTTAAGCCCACACTCAGTAATACAACAAATAACCAATATCAATATCACGTAGTGCATTTTGGTCTCCACCCAGTACCAGTGCTGCGGCATTATTAATTTTTCACGTTGTACTGTACATCCAGAAAAATAGGACCAAGTTGTCATTATCATTTTTATTATGATCTGTGTTCTTTGAGACTTTGACTCTTTGAATTTGAAATATTACTTATTCATTAGTAGTAAGAATTCATTACGTAGGCAAAAAAAAGAATGTATTACTTTTTTGAGTATTTTTCTAGTGGTTTCCATTTTCCTTTTTTTCCCAACTGTTTCCATCATTCATATATATATATATATATATATATATATATATATATATATATATATATATATATATATATATATATATATATATATATATATATATATATATATATATATATAAAACTCCTTTTATTATGATTTTTTAACTAACATTTTTTTCTTAATTCTCATTTGTTGGGACGTTTCTTTTCCCCTTTCTTAATAAATATGTATCCTGCTAAAACAATATTTATACTAAATCTTAAAAAATTCTCATAACCCAACCCCCCCCCAAAAAATATATATATATATATATATATATATATATATATATATATATATATATATATATATATATATATATATATGCTGCCACTATTTTGATACACCCGATTGTTTCCATTTTGCTTCCTTGATTAAGATAAACAACCCATTTTCATATAGATATTTCCTCTATTTTTCTTCTCACACAGACAAATACATACACACTAACACACACACACACACACACACACACACACATATATATATATATATATTATATGGTACATTAAAATAAAATAGTTATACCGTGTAACCAAAACTTATTCATAAATTTTATAACTTTTTAATTGATTTATGATCTTTTAATTCAAGAGAAATAATTAATCTTGGTTAGAAAGTTATAATATATCGATTTTATAAAATTCTAAATTCCAATAATAAGTACGAAGTTAAAAAATGTAATAATTTATGCTAGTAAGAAGGTCTTGGGTTTTTTTTTTTTTTTTTTTTTTTTTTTTTTGAGTTGATTTATGAGAAATTTGCAATATCATTTTTTCAACGGGCATGAATTCATGATTTTTTACTATCTTTAAATTTTTTATTTTTTAAAAAAATGATATGAGGCTATAATTTATGAAAAAAATTCTATCGTTATTTTTTATATATATATTTCAGATAAATTTAAACTTATGATTAAAACATTCAGATTTCTAGATTCACAGTGTTGGCGAAAAAAAAACTTGATCCAAATCTTTATTGATTTCATTGAATTATTTCTCTGATTTTTATTTTTAACCTGTTCTCATCATTATTTATACAAATTAAAAAATTAAAAATTATTGATTTTATCTACAAATAAAAGAAATTCACCCAAAGTAGCTTGAGAATACTTTAGTCAAATAAGATTGAAAAACAACTCTACTACATTCATATTAAATATATATTTTAAAAAGTTTGTAGTTTTCCTACGTATTGAGTAGAGTTGAAAATCAGGGCTGGCCTTTAAAGGGCTAGAGCCAAAAAGGGCCTATCTTTTATGCCCAGGGTAAAAAAAAAAACATATATTTTTTAAGGCCCGGCCTGTGAGTATACAGGCCAAAGCCGGCTTGTAGTCACAATCATCTTCAGGGCCCAAAGTCATTTTTTAAAATTTTAACTATCTTTCATGTGTTTTTTAAAGGAAATATAATTAGTAAATTACAACAATTAAATTTCTAATTTAACAAATAAATGTTGTCAACATTAAGGTCTAAACAACCATCATCCAATAAATAAACATAGTCACTCGGTCATAATCAAATGTAAACTATTGTCCACATACCACAATTACAAACAATTAATGAGAAGACTTAACAAAATTAAAAATACTTCTTATAAATATGTCTCGTAAGTAGTCAACAAAATAAACAACACAAAATATGAATAAAACAATCACTAGAAAATAAGTCAAAATATATATAATTAGTAAGAATACTTATGTAATAAGAAATGTCTTTTATTAAAATTAAAAAAAAAATATTTATAAGATATTTTTTGACTTATTTTCTAAGTCAAAAAATAAGATATTTATGTAACATTGACTCAAACAATTAGTTAGTTAAAATATAAGATATTCATAATAAGATATTTTTAATGTTTATATATTTAAAAAAAGTCAAAAAAATTAGTAAAATATATTTAATAAAATTTAATATCTTATTTTTTGACTTAAAATATCTTATTTTGACTTATTTATAATATCTTTTGTAGTAAGAAATATCTTTTAATTTGGATTTCCCTCTTTTTTTTAGAATTAAGTTTCATAAGAACATCTTGTATTAAGAAATATCTTTTGTTAACTAACCGGAAAAAAGAGGGAAATCCAAATTTAAAATATATAAACATTTTGTAACTATAAAACCTTAAATAAAGTCTTTTATGAAATATAAAGATTTTACATTTTAAAATTGTATAACTCCTAGAAAGTAAACGTATCGGCCGATTCTCGTTTTTTTTTTTTTTTAAAAAAATTGAAACCATGATGTAATACCCGGATAAATATCTATCCAGAGTCTTGTTAAAATAAGAGAAATTGTTATTTTCAAATGGATGGATATGGAATATCAAACAATATAGTTTTTAAGTGTCTTATTTTCTAAGGAAATTACTGTGAAAATTTGAAAGGGAAAATAAGCTAAAAATACATGGAAAATGTATTTTATAAATGAGAAAATGATCTAAAAGCATTATGGAAAATACCATATGATAACAGATCTTTGGAAAAAACTTAGAAAGTATGTTATCTTGAATTTTAGAAATTTTTGGGATTATTTCCCTGGAAAAATATTGAGCATAAATAAAATAATATTAAAAAGCACTTTATGCTCTTTGATTTTTAATATTTAATATAGTATATAAAATACCAATGTCAGTTCAATAGTTATGAGAAAATAATTTATCCTAAATCTTAAAATTATCAACAATTAGTAAATGGCTAATTATATAATTAATGGCTAATTGTTTAGATTAAGGCATAAATAAATTATTTAGTAAAACTAATTAAATTAAATTAAAATTCGAAATTAATTAATAAAAAAAAATATTATAATCGGTAGAAATACACGATAGCTAAGGATCATTGGATAGAAATAAAATCAAACCTCAAGATGTAAAAACAAAGTCAGAAACAACTGCACTTGTTATGAACAAGTGAAATTCTACCTCGGAGTGGACTATCTCCGAAGTTGATTCTGAAGCCAATAGGGAAAATAAGAGACCGGGTATATCAGAGAATAAGCAGATAGTGAAAAGTGAACCCGTAGTAATCTTGAGTGTTGTGACAATCCAGGAATGAGTTTCCTTAGGTCAGAACGTAATACGAATCCACGAATTATTATCCAGAAGTTGGTTCTACGGAAGTCATTTCCGCAACCGACCGCGTACGGCCGAAATGTTCAAAAGCAATGGAATACCCTTAAAGGGATTTAAAATTTAGTCAACCCATATATTATGATTGAGGAAGTTTAAACCTTCAAAACACATTGTCGGAATTTTGAGTTTCGGCAAGATTACGCGATTCGAACACCGATCGGGGAGACTATCGGTAAGCCGGCATGCGTGACATCATCAAAGATGATGTCACAGGGGGGAGGTCGACACCTTATGTGTAAGGCCAAGATCAGCCCATTTGTCCCAAGTGCGATCCAACGGCCGAAATCCGATCGGAGAACTTTTCATAAATTCCCACCTTGTCCTTGTTTTTCCCTATAAATAGCAAGGTCCTCTCCTCTCATTTTTCACACCAAAACCTCAGCCTTGAGAGAGAGTAGAGAGAAGGAAGAGCTCTTGAAGTTCTAGCCAAAGCCGGAGTAAGTTTTTCGGTCCCTAGTCTTAAGCTTCGATAGTTCTTTCGGTAGATAGAGTAGAAATGCTAGACTTTCTTTTAATCTTTACGAATAGTTTTAGATATCATATTTTATGAGTATATGTGATATTTATGTTAAAAATATTTTTGGGAAAAGAGATCGGCAAAATTTTGGATAAAAAAGCGGAAAAATGAAGCTCGGCGAAATTCCGCCAATTAGCCTAACTAGGGGCAAAATAGTAATTTTCGCCCAAATGGCCTGTTATGATGCCAAATGTTGATAAACACTGTCCTTATAGGATATCCGAGCTAATCGAGCTGCCGTCGTGCCGCCGTCGTCCGCATTGTTTTTCCGCCGTCGAAATTTACGTTTTTCGTAGAAGTTCCGTAGTACCGCCGAAAAGGTACGGACGCGTATTGTAACCTTAACTCTTGCGCTTATTGTATTCTATGTGTGTTTGCTGTGTTCCTATACTGAGTTTCTGTTGTTGAAAATGTTGAAAACGAGATTCTGTCTATTGAGACGTTGAAATTATAAATATACGGGTTATGGATTTAATAACACCGAATTATAGTTTTCCTAGCGCTGAGGACACGACCGTACATCGTGGCACTGGATTATGTGCAGACTGAGGGTAACATACATATTGCAGTGGCTGTGTAATGTTATTGCTTGCTATGATCTGTTATGATCGATATATGATATTTTGCGAAATATTGTGGATATCTGCTATGCATATACTGTGTACATAAGCATGAGGTTAACTGTTACCTGAGATCAATGGGCATTGGATCTCGGTGATTGATGTAGCTTCAGGATCCCGAGGAGTTCGGATCGGAGAAAAGGGTAAGGAACCGGCGTAGAGAAGCCAACGAAGAAATAAATTAGCAGTTTATTTTTGTTAGAGAAACATCAGATGAATGTACTTATGACTACCAGAACATATTATTATGAATGTTATTCAGTGACTCTCTTTTATAAAAAAAAAAATTCCGGCGCTCAAACTCTGATCACAAACTGCGAGAAAACGTTTACGAAAACGGGGTGTTACACATGAAATCTCAAATAAAGTCTTTTAGGAACCCTATTATATTTGGCCTTATCAAAATCCATAAGCACTTGCATCCTGACTAACATTGAAATTAGAAATCGCCAAATGTTTGCGGTAGCGTTACAATTTAATCACAGGATGAACCAAGTGAGTAGGATATACATGTGTAATAGAAGCTAATAAAGTAACAACACACCTAACATGAGATCATGCAAAACAATAAGGTAAACTAACAAAAAAAAAATCTGAAACGGACCTTTGCATCATGGGTCATCATTTGCATTGAGGCACCATCACGAGCAACTTTATGTCCAGATGTCACAAAGTTATGTTTTTTATAGGGAATTGAGTTGGTTACCAACTCCACGATAGAGGACATGAAGAGGCTAATGACGTTGAGGCGTGAAACATGGGAGGTGAAGAGTGGGGAAAGGAATCTGATCAAAAAGTATTTTATGAAATATAAAATCAATTTTTAATTTCTAAAAAGCATTAGTAGTAGGATAGAGGGGTGCAACCATGCAACTTGCTAAGATTTCAAAATATTTTGAAGCTACCTTTTCATTATCATCTATTTTTAATATATTTATTTTAAACATAATTTATTTTATATTTTAATATTTTGAAATGTTTTGCAATTTGTAACTATCTCCCACATATCTCTCTTTATTTTTTGAGCATGTTTCATTTTTTATCGTTATTTTAATTGTTACAATATCCATGGAAAGAGAAGGTACTCTCAACGTGTAATATCCCAAATTTTTGTCTTATTAAAAAATTACATGTATAATGTGAATATTTAGTGGAGTAAAAAGAGAGATTTGACAAATATTTATTTTCCAAAATTTATGATTTTTGAATATAATGTGAAATAAAGATATTTATCATGGAATAAATATTCCAATGACCAATTGAGGTAATAATTTTGGGCAAGAGAAGGTTATTTGAATTTTTCTTTAATAAATATAATTAAGGAAATATAAATGGCAATTTAAGGTTATTATTTGCTTATTTAAGAGATTACTTGTTGATTTTAGCCAACAAGTGAATTTTAAGGATTTTGTGGCTACTTTAGGATTATTTAGAAATAAAGCTGGGATACTCTAGAATTATTATTCATTTCCGAGATGATAGGAAAGAAAAGGGGAATTATTATTTTATTGGATATTAAATCAATGAATAATTAAAGTATTTGGATAATGGACAAGAGACAACATTGGAACCCCTTTTTCCTATGATGAGTTTCGTATGGCAAGAGGCAAGGGAAAATGACAAGTTGAAGACACATGTGTATGGTTAAGGTTGCTCCAAGTAGTCAAAGGAGAAAGACACATGTAATTGTCGAAGTTGGTGACATCAACAAGGAAATAACCATGCAATTTCATCTTGGATCTTAAGAGGAAACTTGTTGTAACACCCCAAATTTCGTAGTATAAACCGTGCCAGTGACACATGGTTTTATAAAAATTCATCAGAGTTTTAAGGTGCTACAGCTTAGCGTTTTGCGGAAACGGAGAGCATGTACTAAAAATTTGAACAACAGGTATAACAACGAGTAAGCGATATGAAATACTCGGACATATGATGATGCCGACGTATCCGATATATATATATTACAAAAATCTCCCGAAGGAATTATTCATGTGATACTGACAATACAAAACTCTATAATTACATTTCTTCTATGTAACTATACCCTTTTCCGTCAAGCCTTAGGTAGACTTGGGACATAGAACCTAACTCAGTTAAATCATCTCATTTGGCCAGGCTGGGTAGGTCTTGTGGGAGTCTCACCGTGCTAGGGTGATCGATTGATCGAACCACATAGACGACCCTTCTAGTTTAAGCACCAAATGATGTGAAGTAACTTTATTAGATTCATGCCATAAGGTAGGTTCTATTGACTTTCTTCCCGCATTTCCTTTGACCGGTGCCTTCTCACGGCTCGTCTCTGCGACGTATATCTATGGCTTCGTCCCCTGGTGCCTTCTCTGGTTCAAGACCCTTTCCTGTCTATTCATTCAGACTGAGGTCCAATACCCATCAGACCTCAGGTAACGGTTAACCTCATGCTCATGTAAACAATATATGTATGACATGTATTCATGATATTTTCGCAATAATCTCTACAAAGCCCATAACAGATGTAGGCAATATATAACCAGATATGTAAGGCAATAACAATACACAGCCCCCCTCCCCCATGACTGTTTGTTATCCCGATCGCACTATTCCCCTAGTGCCACGATGTACGATCGTGTCCTCGCGCTAGGAAAACTCTAACGGTGTTAACAATACCATAACCCGTATATTCATGATGTCACCAATTTCAAATGAGACGAGTCTCGTACAAGAACACAAAGACAAGCATATATGAGCATACCACAATCATAAGAGTTAGTGTTACAGTACGTCACGAACGTACCTTTGTTGATGGTACTTCGGCACGTTTTACGAAAAACAGTAATTTTTTTACAGCGGCCCAACGGCGGTACAACAGCGGTACGACAGCGGCTCAATTATCTCAGATATCCTATAAGGATAGTATTTATCAATATCTAGTAGCATAACAGGCATTTTAGGTACAAATTACCATTTTGCCACTAGTTGGCCTATTCGGCGGAATTTCGCCAGAGCTTTGCTACTTTGACCCTATCTCTCCAGAATTTTGACATATCTCTTTTCCCAGTATAGTTTCGAAATAAATACCATATATACCCCTAAATATAATATCTAGACTATCTGTGAAATTTAAAGATAAATCTAGCATTTCTACTATATCTAATGAAAGAACTACCGAAACTAAAGACCAGGGACCGAAAAACTTACCCAGGGCTCCGCTATATTTTCTCCGGGCTCTTCCTTCTCTCTAACCTCTCTCTAGTTTTCGATTTTGGGGTGAAGAGGAATGAAGGGGGTGAAGGCCTATTTATAGCAAAAGTCTTGGCACTATTCATCACTTTATCAGACTGGTTTTCGGCCGTTGGATCGCACTTCGCCACGTGGCTCCATCTTGGCCCTCCATGTGTCTCTGCTGACATCATCCTTCTAGAAGAAGATGGTGTCACCCATGTTCTAGAAGAGCCGGTACTGATAAAGTTTCCGGTTCGGTGTCCGAAACGCGTAATCTCGGAGAATCTCAAAAATCTGATAGCAACGTGCTGAAGTTCAATTCTTTCCCTTTTAAACCACTTGGTCTAACTAAATTTTTGATCCCACTAAGGGTATTCCGTAGTCTGTTGAAGATTTTAGGACAGACACCTTCGGTTACAGAAATAAATTCCGGAAGTTCCAGCTTCTGGACAATAATTCGCTGGTTCGTAATATGTTCTGACCTAAGAAACCTAATCCTTGGTTTGTCACAACTATTTCGTTTTCTATAGCTTCTCATTTGTACTATCTGCCCTATTCTTTATTTATCCTGTATCTTAATGACCTAGTTGGTTTCGAAATGACTTGAGAGATAGTCCACTCCGAGGTAGAATTTCACTTGGTTTATAAAAAGTTCGGATGACATAGACTAAATCCCTATACCTTGGTGTAGGATTTAGTTTCTATCCATTCTCAAATGTCCCTGTTGGCTCTTTACCATATATATTATTATTTTATTCAAAATATCATGATATTTTATTTTTTTATTTTTATTTTTTATTTATTTTTCTAAGCATTTTATATTTTATTATTTTTATTTATTATTTATTTATTAATTTTGAATTTCTCCCTTAAATTAATTATTTACTAATTAATTTACTTATATCTTAATCTAAACAATTTGCCACTAATTTCTTAATTAGCCACTTACTAATTGTTGATAATTTTCATAATTAAGATTAATTATTATCTCACAACTTTTGCACTGACATTGATATTTTATGTCCCATGTAAAATATTAAAAATCATGGGGCCAAAAAGTGCTTTTAATAATATTATATTCATGCTTCTAAATTTCTCGGGGAAATAACCCCAAAAATTCCTAAAATTAGAGATAACATACTTCCTAAGTTTTTGTCAATAATTGTTGCCATATAGGATTTATCATTATACTTTCAGTCCATTTTATGACCTAATAAAATACATTTTTCATGGATTTTAGCTCTTTTTCTTCTCTCATTTTCATAGTAATTACCTTAGAAAATAAGAAAACTAAAACTTACAACTTGAGACCACATATTCACCTTGACATATTTATCCAAATATTTTACTTATATTAGTTAGGGTTTTCAGGGTATTACACTTGTCATGCTAGGGAAAATTGTAAAACTAGATGACAAGAGACTTTATACATATAATTGATGGAGATAAGAAAAGTTTATATAAGACTTCATAAAGAAGTCATGTGTTTCGGGGGGGAAAAAAAAAGCAAGGGCAAATCCCATGAAAATGAAAATTATGTAATAGAATTAAAGAGATATCAATGTTCAATAAGAGGCCACATCATGAGTTAGATAGAATTTATGAAGGCAATGGTGATAATGCAGAGTAAAATAAGAGGTAAAAATTGGAAGATAAAGTAGGTAAAATTTGAGGAAGGAAGAAGGGCCAACAAAGCAAGGTGAAAGGAAATTAAAAAAGGGTGGCAATTAAAATATGATTTGGAGGTGCATGAACTTGACCGTAGCAAGGTCATTTTTCTTTTTCGATTCAAGGATTTCAAAGAGTATGGTCGTATCCTGAAAGGAAGACCTTGGTCGATTCAGGGCTTGCTTCTAAACCTCCAGGTTTGGGAGGATTCCATGGTTCTTAAAGATGTTAATTTTGAGAAGACGCCTTACTGGGTGCAATTTCATAGACTTCCAGTAGCTGCTTTTGATAATAACAACGCAAAAGTCCTTGGAGATTCAGTGGGGGAAGCTGTAATGTTTGAGAAACCAATGATGGGAGGTAGATTGGGATGTATCTTTATCAGAGTTAGGTCGCTTATCCATTTGAATGAACCTCTGATTTCTGGCTTTTGGGTTCCAAGGAAGGAGAAGGAACCAGCCTGGGTCACGGTTAAATATGAGAGGCTTCAACATTTTTGCTACAATTGTGGACGGCTGGGACATGATAATCGAGGATGTAAGGAGGATTTGAGTAGAGAGAAAGGGATCGAAGTGGAACCTGATTTTGGCAGCTGGCTGTGCACACCTACTATGCATACAATGGAGGAGGAGGTGGTTGTGTGTAAGGATGACTGGAGTGAAGCTTATTTCCTATTCAAGGGAGATCTGACCGGTACCCCACGGAGGAGCTCGTCGTCGGAAAGTAGGGAGCTGGCGATGGTTATGTCGGGCCCTAAATATAATTTTGAAGCTTGAGAGGAAACATTTGCAGCTCACCGGGAATCATTGCCGAAAGAAGTAACGTACCAGGCGTCCGTGATGCCACTTCGGCGAACCCTATGCCCAATGGTCGACGGTGGCTCCGAGGCTGTCACAACGAACTCTGCTCTGGTGCAAGATGCGGTGACGCAAGGTTTGAGTCAGTCAACGCCAAAAACCTCTTTTGTGATGGTGACTGAACTAGTATTAGGTGACGTCAGCAAGATAGAGGCAGAGCACGTGATGGTGAAGGAGTCGATGCTGGAGGGAGAAGAGAAATGTATGGACAAAAAACAAAAATTAGAAAAGGTGAAAGGGAGTGGGCCTTCTTGTTTGGGTCGATTTCCATGTAATGATAATTCCTTGAATTATAATTGCTTTAGTGATGGGCTTGAGGAACGCATTTGGGCTGATTCCATCTCGGTTCCTTTAACCTTTATGGGCTTATCGGTGAATCCAGTGAGAGTGATAGCCAAGCTTTAATTAACAACAATTCAACAGGCTCTTCATTGACTGTGGGCCCTTTTATTAGTGAAGTTGATTCTCCTGAAATTAAAATGGTTAGCTCTCTTAATCCTGATTTTCTTTGTCATAATGCCTCATATAATCCCCAACCTTACGGTATTGACTTCCCAAGTGATGATGAGCCTAAATTAAAATTTATTATTCCTTTGAATGGGTTGTCTCCTATCTCGGCTGTATCCGTTGGTTTGAAAGGAATTAGGATTAAGAGACTTCATGAAGATGACCTTGAGCTAGAAAAATTGAGTAAGTATAGAAAGCTAGATTTTAATTGAAAGGGGACTTGATCAATGCTAAAGCGGCCCCCGCTTAAGGAAAAGAAGGAGTGTAGAAAAAATTATAAGTAAGTCAAAAAAATATCTTCGTCAGTCGAGGTATGCGGTTGGAGCAGGTGCTTTTGCTAGAAGTCCTTCTCTTGTTGAGATAGATTTTCCAGAAAGTTGGTTGGCTGCTAATAACAAGACAGAGATGGACCTAGGATCTTCTTTTTCGAATAACGCCGATGGTTGGATGGGACTAACCACCGGTTCGCCATGAATCTGTTAGCTTGGAACTATCAAGGTTTGGGGGTTGCCCTGACAGCCAGAAATTTGAAGCAGGAATGCTTCCAGAAAAAAACCCCATTTAGTCTTCTTAATGGAGACTAAACAAAAAGTGAGACACGTAAGGAAGGTGAGACGTAGATGTGGCTTCAATGAAGATGGCTTTATGGTGGTCTGATGTGCTTACGATTAATATTCTATTCTCATCATCGAATATTATTCATACTAGTGTGATGTCGTCTGCTGTTTCTACTCCATCATATATCACCTTTATTTATGGTCCCACTGATGAAGATGATAGAATGTTATGCTGGCAAGAGGTTCGGAGAATTAGCAACAACATCAGGACTTCTTAGTTGTGTCTTGAGGACTTTAATGATATCTTATCCCAAAATCAGAAATGTGGCGGTCTGCCCAGACCTGGAGGAAGATTCTTAATTTTAAATGTTTTGTGGCCGATTGTGAGTTAGAGGATTTGGGTTACAATGCTCCAGTTTTACCTGGTGTAATAACTGTGACAGCCCGGATACTATTCATGAACGCATTGATAGGGCTTTGGGCAACTTACAATTGAGAGAGAAATTTCCTACTCTTTAGGTCTTTAATATAGTCCCGGCTGGGTCCGATCACCATCTTTTGTTTATCCAATGCCAGAACGAGAATTATAAGAAAAATAGGGCTTTTCGTTTTGAAGATGCCTGGGCCTCTCACGACCACTTTCTTGAGGTAATCAAAGGGAGTTGGCAGACCTTCTCTGACGAAAGGGACAATTCTTTTTTGGAGTCTTTCCTAAGAAATATGAAGCGATGCAAGTTGAATCTAATTTCATGGAGCAAGAAGGAGTTCCCCAATAGTGCTAAGCATATTGATCTTTTAAAGACCCATCTGGCTTAGTTGACACTAGGAGATCGAATCACGACATTTCTAGAGCAGTTTTGGAAGTTAAAGGTGATCTAGACAGATTATTGGAGCTAGAAGAACATTATTGGTGGTAGCTCTCTCGGATCAATTGGTTAGAAGCTGGTGACAAAAATTCCCATTTCTTTCATGTCTCTACTATCAAAAGGAGACAGAGGAACTGAATTTCTTGTATTAAAGATGATGTGGGCAACTGGTTAATGGAGAAAGATGCTATCTCCCATAATATTGCCAGCTTTTTTCAGAATCTTTTTGCTACCTCAAGTCCACACTCAATGGATGCTGTCTTGAGCTATATCGACCCCAAAATTTCTGAGGAAATGAATCAAAGGCTTATGTTACCTATTTCTAGGGAAGAGATCAAACCTGCAGCATTTAGTCTTGGGAGTACAAAGGCACCTGGACCTGACGGTTTTTCTGGTAAATTTTATCATTCTGCATGGTCTGAAATTGGTGATTCTGTGTGTTCTATGGTCAATAATTTTTTTGCAGGTCATTCTGTTTTAGAGGGGATTAATATGACTAACATCACTCTTATCCCTAAGATTCATAAACTAGAGCATGTTTCACACTTTTGCCCTATTGGTCTTTGCAACTTTTCTTATAAAATTATTTCAAAAATTATGGCCAATAGGATGCGACCTTTGCTTGATGATTGTATTCCCAAAATCAGAGTGCTTTTGTACCTGGCTGCTGTATTCATGATAATATCATTATTGCACATGAGGTCTACCATTATCTTCGTCATAAGAAATCTGGAGGTAAGTATGAGTTCTCCCTTAAGATGCATATGAGTAAGGCATATGACCGGGTTGAGTGGGACTTCATTGGGAATGTCTTGTTAAGATTTGGTTTCTGCTCGAAGTGGGTGTCTCTTGTTATGAAATGTGTGCGTTCAGTTAGCTTAAATATTTGTTTATCTGGTGAAAATGTGAAATCTTTTACTCCTAGTAGAGGTATTCGCCAGGGAGACCCCTTCTCGCCATACCTATTCATTATGGTTGCAGAGGTACTTTCTATTATGATAAGTAAGAGCCAGAATGACAAGTGGCTTCAAGGTATTAAATTGAGTAATGGGTGTCCAGTTCTCACTCACAGTTTTTTTTGCTAATGATGCCCTTTTATACATGCATGCTAGTCATAGTAATTGTATTTATTTGGATAATATTTTGGACTTGTACTGCGCAGCCTCAAGTCAGGTCATTAATCTAGATAAATCCAGTAATTTCTTCTCCTCTAACACTCCTCCTGCAGTGATAACTATGGTGAGCAGCTTATTGAACATCCCAGCAATAGAGGATCCGGGAACATATCTTGGCATACCTAGCATTTGGGGGAAAACTAAGCACTAGGCTTTGGCTTACATCAGCGAACGAGTAGCAAGTAAAATCCATGGATGGAGTCAATCCCTTCTATCCTTTGTCGATCGAGAAGTAATGATCAAAGCGGTTATCCAGGCTATCCCAATCTACTCGATGAACTGTTTTAGATTCCCCCTTAAGACTTGGAAGGAGATCAATAGCCTTATAACTAACTTCTGGTAAGATGGTAATGCCTTCGGAGGCAAGACTCATTGGAAAGCTTAGGAAGCTATGACCAGTAGTAAGAGTGCCGGTGATATAGGATTTTGGGACCTATCAATGATGAATGATGCCTTCCTGGCTAAGACGGCATGGAGGCTTTTGTTGAGGCCAAATGATCTTTGGGCAAGAGTGCTGAAAAGTTTGTACTTCCCTAAACAAGCCTTCATTAATACGGAGAAAGGCTATAAGGCCTCATGGTGTTGGTCTAGTATCTTAGATGGCAGAGATTTTCTCAAGAATGATCTTAGGTGGGATATTGGTGATGATACTGCTATTAGAATATGGGGCGACCCCTAAGTCCCAGGAGTTGCTTTCCCGAAGAGACCTCGCACCACTGATGTCCCGATTATCTCAGAGGGTACAGTTTGTGATCTGATAGTTGATGGGTAGTGGGACCTGTTAGTTTTGATGATATCTTATATAGATGCCATTATTAAAAAGCAAAAAGATTGAGTAATATAGTTATCTCCTACATTGACTAACTGCTGTATTTAATGTAGATTAATCCAAGTTGAATTATAGAGATTAATCAAGAAGGAGATATTGAAGAAGATTATTCCAAGTTGAACTATAGAGATTGATCAAGAAAGTAGATTGAAGAAAGAAGTTCTTGCACACAATATAATTGGAATATCAGAATGTCAAGGAAGCAAAAAGTTATCAAAGGATTTTGGGAATAATTAAGAAGAAGAGGGAATATTGAAGAAGGAAAAACTTACAGAGAATGATGAGTCCAAGTTGAATGACGGAGAACGTTCAACAAGAAGATCAATAAAGAAGTACTGAATTAGAGAAAGAAATTGAATCAAAGAAGATGTGAAGTTAAATGATGAAGAATGATAAAGTTGGGAGATGGAAAAAGAAAGAACTTGTTGAATGGAATGAAGATATCATTATTCAAGTTCTTATATTGATGCTAGAAGTCTCCAAGATCATATGGAAGTTGGAATGACTCAATTCAGAGTTAAAGTCAGCAAAAATCAGCTTCAGGATGAGAAAACTCGAGTTCACAACTCAAAACTCGAGTTTCCTGCTTCGCTACAATGATTTGCTCCTCTAGTATGAGAAAACTCGAGTTTTGGAACTCAAAACTCGAGTTTAGAAAAACTGGAAGAGGAAAACTCGAGTCAGCCATCAAAACTTGAGTTATCAAGTGTCTTCAGCATCTCTGGGGTCTCTGGACTAGGAAAACTCGAGTTTTCAGTCAAAACTCGAGTTTCCAGCGGTCATCAGCTCTTCAACTCCACTTTGTTTCACGTTCAGCACGGGCGACGTCTGGTAATTCGATGATATCTCTTAAAAAACAATCCGATTGAGTTGAAATCAGTGGCATATGAAACTAGACTCCCAATGCGTCATTTTGATATAATATTCAAGTCCAAAGGAGTTCAGATCAAGGAGATATGAATTGTGGAAGTTGATAGATAAATGCACGCCACACAGCAAACCAAGCTTCAATGTTTTAAGTATAACTCACAAACTGCACATCGGATTGAGCTGAAATTTGTGGCATATGAAAGTAGACTCACAGAGCTTTCCATCAAGAGTTGAACGAACCAAAACAAAGTTTATACCAGGGATATATGACCCTTGAAATTCGACGGTTTGTTCAAGAAGGCTCAACAAAGTTAAAACTCGAGTTTGTAAGAACAAAACTCGAGTTTTCGGGTTACAGAGAGCAGTAAACTTAGAGCATCTTCCAAACTTGAGTTTTTGAAACCAAAACTCAAGTTTTGATCAGATAGAGAGCAATCTAGAGTAACACAACAACTTCAAAACTCGAGTTTACAATGAAAACTCGAATTTTCATCTCTGCTTCAGAAAATCACCATTTCGAAAATCCTGATTCTTCTGATAAACATCTAGATGATTACCCAAATGATTTATAACACTTCTTAACATTATTTATATTATTTTTGTACATGTTTCAGATGATCAAAGGCTGTTAAACTGAAGATCAAAGGGAAAGTAAATGCTGATGTCATAGCTGGTTCAGAAAACGAAGTTCTAACGGCTAGTTTCCATCTGAGTCTAACAACTATATTTCTTCATCCAACAGTCATATAATGATCTCTACCTATAAAAGAAGATAGATTCAAGACAGAAGAAGCAAGACACAAGCCTACAACTTCAAAATGCTCATACTCTGATCTTCATCTTATTTTTACTCTATGTTTTCCAAATATTTACATAGTTTATCATAGAGAGTGAAATGATTTGTAATGTTCTTCAGTGTTTATTCATCTTTTCTTTCAGAGAGAACATTTCTGATTATTAAATCATTGTAAGAATCTCAAGTCGTGGGACTTGGAGATTGGGTTATCAGTTTACAACTTGTAAGGGGGAGTGTATCCTAATGAGAGGATAACCGAGTACGAGTGTGTAACTGATTGGAAGGAGTATCTCAGTGAGAGATTCAGCTGCACAAGTGCCCGGCTAAACTTGTGAGGTTGTAAAGGCCTTTCTCTTGTGCCTGGTTAAACAAGGAGATAGTGGAAAATCTCAAGTGTTGCTTAGGGACTGGACGTAGGTCAAGGATTGGGCCGAACCAGTATAAATCTCTGTTTGCATATTCTCTTCCCCTAACTCTTACATTTCTAGCATATAAATTTGAATGACTGATTATCGCTTTATGAATTATTACTGTCATACAAACTACTTTCAGTAAATTGCGAAAAGATTTTCAAACTTACAAAAGTTTTATCATACACCCAATTCACCCCCTCTTGGGTGATAGCCAGGTCTTTCAGGACCTTACACCTATTAACCATTATGTATCTTCTAAATCCAAAGAGGCAATATATAAAATCCCTATACCCTCCAATGGGCTGGAAGACAATTTTTTGTGGACTAGCGCCAAGAATGGAGTGTATATGGTGAAGCTGGGTTACCATTGCCGAAAAGATTGGAATTCTATTAATGCAGATAGGGCTGGCTCTTCGACTGTCATTCACACTTCATGCTGGAACTCGATTTGGAAGATAAAAGTGATCCCACGTGTATAACAATTCATATGGCGGCTTTTGAGTAATGCAGTTGCCACCAAGTCCACATTGTTTCAGCGAAAGAGGTCCCAAGATAGCCAATGCCCAGTGTGTGCAGATGTCGAGGAAACAATTGAGCATGTATTCTTCCATTACCCCTTGACTCGATGCATATGGTTCGGCTATGCTAGGTGCTAGAGTTGATGTCTCCGAATCTCCAACTTCGGTGCTTGGTGGATTTTGATGTGTACACCCCTACCGAGTAAGCATGATCTTTCTTTGATTTGCTGGCTTCTGTGGTTTATTTGGAAGGCTAGAAATGAAATGGCTTTTGACCATAGATAGCCAAACCCGGGTATTGTTATTGAATTGGCTCGGAAAAGTAATTTTGATTTTTGGGCTAACTGTGCTAAAGGGGTGAGGGACCCTTTTTTGTCGAGGGGCTGTGATAGTCCTGGCACTAAATGGTTCCCCCCAGCACAACGTAGCATTAAAATTAATTGTGATGGAGCCTTTTCTTCTTATGAGAAAGATGTTGCTATTGGGGTAATTTGTCGTGATTTTGCCGGCTTTTTTAAATGGGAATTTGTGGATAAAGTCAAATCTATTTCGGCCTTTATGACTGAAGCCTTAGCTCTAAAGAGGGCTCTGATTATGGCCCTTGACCTTGGTCATGATAAGGTGATCTTTGAAACGGATTGCCTATCTCTGCTTTCTTGTGTTGAGGCTAAGTCACCGGACTTGTATGATTGGAGGTGTAGAAGTATTATCCAGGATGTTATTTGTCTTCTGTCTTCTATGGTTGGCTTCTCCTTGTCCTTTTCCTCTAGAGGGGGCAACCGTGCTGCGGATCTCCTTGTAGCTGATGCTTATAAAGGGGTGTGCCCTATTGGGTGGGTTTCACGACCAACACCTGCTTTGTTATCTCTTCTAACTTTGGAGGCTCAGAAGACTTGTGATGGTGTTGATAATCCTTCGCTTTCCAGTTCTGCTTTGGATGGTGGCTAGTTTATTTGTTTTTAGTTTACTTGTTTTGCTTTTCTTATTTTGTTTCTGTTGTATTTGTTTTCTTCGTTGTATCTGTTTGTTTCTGTTATGAATGTCGTTTGGTTTTCTAGTTGTTGTTTGGTTTCTTCTCTATGTAATGGTACTTCTTTGAAGTTTATTTTAATGGAATCTTCTTTGACCAAAAAACAAAAGAATGAGTATCTAAGTGAAACTTTCAATCATGAAAAACTGAGGAATTTGAATTTGCGTAGGAAGTGAATTTTAAATCTATTAATGAAATGCCCACCAATTTTTGAAATTTAAGACACATGAGGAGAAATTAAAGAAGTCCACAAAAACACAACAATGATAACCCCGCCAAAATGAGTTTCATCTTAATTTTTAAATCTGATCTTCTCATGACTTTGTTGTGACCTCCATGAATTGGAGGAGGTGTTTGACAAAAGGATGAAACTAATTTCAAAGAAGGCCATTCCTACATCAGCTTTAAGAACACAATCCATGACTTGACATCTTGCATGAAAACAAGGCATACATAGCCAGAAATGAATGGATATGAAAGCACAACACCATAAACTCAAATGAACTCATAACTTTGATGTAATAAGATTAATATTGCAAAGGTATGCTAGTAGAAAAGTACAAACATTTCTAAGACATCATTTATTACTTATAAAACAAATCAATGATAATAAATAGATGTCATACAAAGATACTCTACATAATTGCCAAAATAATGAAAACAGATATCTACATTTCCCAAGGTTGACATGAGGGCTTCAAACTCTATTGATAATAGACCATAGAGAGGACAACTCAAAGCGAAAGCATGTTAGGCTTTACTAATAGAAAATACTCATATCCTTCAATGGTGTGTCTGGATTCACTTTTCCATGTTGAAATCAACACCAAACGAATCCTGAAATTATACAAGTTAGCAAATAATGTGTAACATGGATCTCAAGATTTATCATATACTAAAACAAAAGGAAAGCTACATGCAAACATGTCAGTCATAGCCATATGAAGAATAGAGCAAAGCATAGATAAGCATAAACAACATATGCATTATTCCACTAAAAGTGATTCAATATAATACAAGATACTACAGAATTTACATGTTTTTCTTCTGTGGCAACTCAAGAGTGTGGCAACTCAAGAGGCTGGCTATGCATAATATATACATACATCTCATAACTTGACCATAAATATGTTAGTGTTATGAATATATTAAATTATGTGGATGTCCATTGACTCTTAGCTTTCCACGTTCTGTCACAATTCATGAAAATCATTTGGGTATATTATACATATATAGGCATGTATACAGCAAAGATGTGCCACCCACTAGCCCATAATTAGGGAGGGGGCAATTTGCATCCATTAAATGCTTGTATGTGTGTGATGGGTATATGCAATTTGCATCCCAACATTAAATGCTTGTATGTGTGTGCTGGGTTATAAATACCCACACACACCGTCGTTTGAAGGACGAGCGAAGAAAGTGTGAATGAAAGTATTGTAGTGAAACTAAATGAGAATTTCTCCCCATTTACTCTCTTGATTTTTCTCCTATCTTATTTATTGTTTCTTCATCCCAGATTTCTTTTAGTTTTATAACACATTATCAGTACGAGAGCTCTAACGAATGTATGATTCTCTCATAATCTCTTTAACAATTTCATCTACTTTCTTTAACTATACGTATATTTTATCTATCTGGGATAATTTGAGCCGCTATATGGAATTAAAAGAGATACTTTTACTGATTATTCTAAACATCGTGTTCCATGGCTAAGATTGGAGATTATTGTTGTTTTCATATATTATTTTTATCTCATTTACGAGTTCTTTTATATTATTAAAATTGCTATTTTAATATGGCCAAAAGCCATACGCCTCTAATTTCTTATTAGGAAATTATATGACCAGAAGTCATATGTCTTTGACTCTTATTTTGATATTATATGGCTAGAAGTCATATAACTTTCATCTTTTATCTTATTGTATGGCCGAAAGCCATAATATTCAACTTTTCTTCATCCTAAAGATAAATGGCCTGAAGCCAAAAAAAATTAATTTTGTTGCAATACTTTATGAATTATTTTTGTGAATTTCCTATTATTATCATTAGTGTTTATATATTAAATATTTAATAATTCCCATTTATTTTTTAAAGGGTTAAGGTGCAGATTTGCCAACAAACTATTACCAGAGGAGCATCTAGCACACACAAAATTGATGGCACCAAATTGGCCAACGAACTATTAAAAAGTAAAAAAAAACACACAATTTGGTGCAGATTCACCAACGAACTATTACCCTGTCACTATCTTGGTGTCTCCGTCTTCCATTGACTGTCACAGTGTCGGCGACGCCGGCATCTCCAAAGCTTCCATTGTTCCTGGGTGTTTCATTCACCCTCTTGAACTCATCCAACAGTCCACAGGTTTCAACCGGCACGCGCCTTACACTCTGGTTGCATCCCTCCGATGCCATAAGCAATAACCGTCGCTGCCACAACGCCTACTTGCATGGGTCCCATCTCTGCTGGTGTTTGCCTTATCCAACAAGAAGGCTTAACCGCTCTTTTCTCCAGCGTCTCTGCCACCGTCCTACGCCAGTGCCTCATATTTTAACGTAATTGTGATAGTTGTTTTTTTAATAGATATTTGGTACTTTTTTCACTTTTTAATAGTTCGTTGGCCAATTTTGTACCCTAAATTGTTTTTTGTGCCAGATGCTCCTCTGGTAATAGTTCGTTGGCAAATTTGCACCTTAACCCTTTTTTAAATTAGTTTGAACCATGTCAAACCTTGCAAAATTTGAATTTGTGGCTCTTGACATTACTGGAAAGAAATATTTATCTTGGACGCTGGATCCGGAAATCCATTTGAATGCCCATGGTTTGGAAGACAAAATTAAAGAATGGAATCAGGCATCTAATCAAGATAATGCCAAATCCATGATTTTTCTACGCTGCCATTTGCATGAAGGTTTAAAAATTGAAGGGTAAAGGAGCAATTTTACACATGAGCTTTGCCTCAAAGAGTGCCCAGCACCACAGGCTTTTTTTAGGAGCAAAAATACACATATGGTTACCAAATGGGTGCAAAAGTCACACCTCTGTTAACAAAAAAACGTTGACCGTTAAAAGACACACTTGGACTAACAGAGATGCTGACTAAGCATATATATTATTATTTTAGCATGCGAAAAAACCACCGACGTGAGGCTGTTTCTTTACCCCCAAATCGTGTCAACCCCGACGCCTTCTTGTCTCGAATCCCCAAGCATACTTGTTTGTTTTTGATCGAGTTAACCTCCGGTACCGTCGGAAAGTTCCCACCCACGCTCTGTTTGGCTTCCCTACTGACTCCATCTTCCTTCCTCCTCATGCTCTGTTATACTCCTCCATTAACATCGTCCTCTTGCGTATTGGCTGTGGTCTACCGTCGTACTCCAACCTGTCCGGACATGTATCCCTTTCGTGGCTAGAATCTGGATGGAAACAAGAGATGCCATGGTATGCGCATTTCAGAAGCTTGGAGTTGAATTACAATATGATTAAAAAAAAATGGGGTGAATGAATTACAAAATGGGAATACATAAAGAATTGAGCCCCCCGGGGGGTGGTGATTAAATGGTTGACTTTAGGATCTCATATCCCTGACAGTACGCGATGAACAAAAACATGAACACTGCTTAAAAAACATGGAAGCATCGTGCACGCTTCGTTCATCCTGATGGTACCGTGTCTACAGATCTGACCCCACTCCTTCATCCCTCCATTTTCCCAACTCCCCCCTCCAACTTGTTTGGTACGATTATTTACATGCATGCATAACATCTATTTAATTACTAAGTCAAATAAAAAGCCATGTTCTTTACATTTTGTCATACTTCCATTTTAATACACAAGGGTCATCCAGCATGACGTAAAATACGGAATTTATAAGCAGCCTTCTTAATGCAGCCACGGGCTATGAATATATGCATGTTCTTTTAGGCTATGGGCCGGTGATCCTTTTTTCTTTTTGTTGAGTACTTTATATTTGAATAGAATTTGAAACTGAAAAACTTTAAAATTATTATTCATTCCATGAGGAAGAGAATACTGCTTTATTTATCTATACAAGCGAATGGAAGCCAAAATAGAAGGTGCACATAAAATAAAGCAGGAGATTATTAATTTCATTGGCGTGTTAGACCCACAGCATCAGGCCCTCTAAGATGTGAACACGGATTATTATATAAAGTTGAATTAAATTGACCAAAGATGCATGAGGTGAGGTTCATGAATGTGATTCATTCATGGTGGATTAAACTATGTTGGGCTCGAATTACGACAGTAAAAGAAGTTGAGCTTTGATCTTCATCCAAAGGAATCTCTGAATATTCAGACTCAAAATGCCATGGTCAATCATTTCGTGCTCCTGCCACGACACTACCTAATTAAGAAAGGAGGTGGAATTAAAAATGTGGCAATTAAAGCAGAGAGGGACTTTAAAAACAAGAAAGTGAAGAGAACGGCCGACCACCCCGTTGGATGGGGAAACATGAAGCGAGTATGCATGTGAGGCCAAACCCGGGCACCAATCATCTCACTCAATTCATTGCCACCACAAATCGAACATTTTCAATTTTAATACAAAGCAATAATTTATAAGTACTCCTGTCGTCGCCGCCCGAAATGCGCATACCATGGCGTCGAAATGCGCATACCATGGCGTCTCTTGTTTCCATCAGATTCTAGCCATGAAAGGGATGCATGTCCGGACGGGTTGGAGTGCGACGGTAAACCAGAGCCAATACGCAAGAGGACGATGTCAATGGAGGAGTAAAACAGAGCATGAGGAGGAAGGAAGATGGAGTCAGTAGGGAAGCCAAACAGAGCGTGGGTGGGAACTTTCCGACGGTACCGGAGGTTAACTCAGTCAAAAACAAACAAGTATTCTCGGGGATTCGAGACAAGAAGGCGTCGGTGGTTGGCACGATTTGGGGGGTGAAGAAACAGAGCCTGAGACGTCGATGGTTTTTTCAGATGCTAAAATAATAATATATATGCTTAGTCAGCATCTCTGTTAGTCCAGGTGTGTCTTTTAACGATCAACGTTTTTTTTGTTTATAGAGGTGTGACTTTTGCACCCATTTGGTAACCACATGTGTATTTTTGCTCCTAAAAAAAGCTTGTGGTGCTGGGCGTTTCCTGAGGCAAATCTCATTTGTAAAATTGCTCCTTTACCCAAAATTGAATATTTGACAGTAAAAGACCACTTGTTCTTTGGAATAATTTAAAATAAAGATATGACCACCAAAAGATGGTCATCCTACTAAAAGCTCGTTATGACTGGATACATTTGAGTTTGCAAGATTTTAAAACTATGAACAAGCATAACTCAACCATGTTTAGGATTACTTCTCAATTAAAGTTATGTAGAGAGAATGTTAGTGATGAAAATATGTTGGGAAAAAAATTCTCCACATTTCATGCTTCCAACTTGCTCCTACAGGAGCAATATCATGAGAAGGGTTTCAAGAAATGTGCAGGATTAACGCACCAAAATGGGTCTTCAAAGAAGGATGAGAATATATGTTGGGTATGAATCTGCTTCAATCATGACATATTTAGAACCACCTACAAGAGATTTATTACATCGCAATTTGCCGATTGTCATTTTAATGAATAATTTTAGCAACATTAGGGGGAGAAAATAAGCAGTTAGGTAAGGAGAATAGCTAGAATGAATTATCATTGGCTCATTTTGATCCTCGTACAAAAAAATGTGAACTGGAAGTTCAAAAGATAATTCATTTGCAGAATTTAGCTAATCAAATGCCAAAAGCATTTACTGACTACCCAAAAAAAGTGACAAAGTCACAAGTCCCAGCTTCTAATGCTCCTATTCGAATTTATGTCCATGTAAGACAACCTATTATAAATGAATTTAAAGCACGCTTGAAGCGTGGCAAGCCCACTGGTTCTAAAGATAAAAATCCTCAAAAAAGAAAATGAGCTAAAAATATAGATGGTCAAGTCGAGGATAACTAAGAAACGTTAGTAGCTCTAAAAGAGCCATCTCCTGAAGGGGTATTATCTCCAGAAGAGAATATTGTAGTGCCAGAAGAGACCCAGATCCTGACATATGCAAAAATAATGATATGTGATAGGTTGAAGGAAACTGATGACAAGACTGTGGCTGAATGGGTTGCTAGTGGGAGCAACATCTTTGAGCGTGTATTTATAGCGTATGGTTGTTGTATAGAGGGGTTCATTGCTGGTGCCAGACCTGTTTTGTACATCGATGGAAGCCACTTAAGTGAACCATATAAGAGGACTCTCCTGTCAGCTTCTGCCTTCGATGCAGACAATGAGTTGTTGCCATTTTCCCTTGCTATTGTCCATGGAAAGACAATTCAGGACTGGACATGGTTCCTTGAAATGGTGAGGAGGACACTTGGAGGGTTACAGATTACAATTGTGTTTGACTGGCACAATGCAATTATCGCTGCTGTCCGCGGAGTTTTCGGGTCAGAGAGACATGCATATTGCTACAGGCACATTAAGGAGAACTTTAGTGCCCAAATGATTAAATTGAATAGAGGAAAGAGGAAGATATGTGGGCAACAAAGGCAAACCGCACTTCAATTACTTGATGCAATTGCATATGCGAGACTTGATTGTGAATTCGAATCTGCGATGGAACAAATGAGGCTTTTCAATCAGGAAGCATTTGAGTGGCTGATCCATCATGGTGATATTGACAGATGGGCCATGAACAAGTTCCCATTTAAACTGTCGGATAAAATTACCACAAACCTTGCTGAGTCCTTCAATGCTTGGATGGTAAAGGAGAGACATCATAATGTTGCCCAACTTATACATGAGCACCATGATAAAGTTGCAAAGAAGATGTATGCAGCAAGCATGGCAATGAGTAAGTGGAAAAATGGTGTTTGCCCTAACATCGAACAACAAGTGTTGGAAAATGTGGCACGGGCTGAATACATGAATGTTCAGATATATGGAGGAGGAAGGGGTGTAGGTCCATACAGCAAGTGGGGCGCTAAAGGTTGAGTTGAACTTGCGCGAGTGCACATGTAAAGCATGGCAAATGTCAAGTATTCCTTGTCCTCATGCGTGTGCAGCCATCAAGGGTGTTCATGGTAATGTGTACAGTTATGTTGATGAATGCCTTATGTTAACATCCCAAAAAAAGATTTGTAGCTGAACCATGATTCCTGTTGTCACAATAGACATGCCAGATCCAAATGACTCCCGCCTATATGACATAGGAAGTCAAGTGTTCTTGGCACCTCCAAAGACTAGTCGTCCACCTGGAAGGCCAAGAGTTGAAAGGATAGAATCACAATTTCGCAACAAGAAGACTTACCATTGCAGCTCCTGCCACGAAGAAGGACACACAAGAAGAACCTGGAAAAATCCAAACCCAACTTAACTTGCTGATCGGTTGGGGTCGTGGTGTAAATATTTGACAAGTCATCTTTTGGTATATATACAATGACTTAGATCCCTTCATATATTTTTGGCTAGAAGGGCTATAATACTTATAGGATCACTCAATATGTATTGGTGTAAATGGCACAAAATATGTTCTTGCGTGGGAATGACACGTAAACATTACGTCAATGTGGATCATAATGTTCACTTGTCATTTTTCTTTATTATGTACATGTCTACAAACCCATTATAACTTTTTGTAATTGTGTACTTATCAACACCAAAATGACTATCTGTTGGTGGAGACTATGTAATGGTAGTTACATTTATGGAAAGCATCATTTGGACATGTTGTGTCAGGATTTGTAAACGACTATCTGTTGTCATATCAAGAATGGTAATTCTCATAGCAGGAATGGTAATTCTCATATACGGATTTGTGAAAGTCCATTTTTTTTACAAGACATGTATCAAAGACTAAAAAATGAATCCCTGGAGAAACAATGGTAAATCTCATATCAGGAATGGTAATTCTCATATACGGATTTGTGAAAGTCCATTCTTTTTTGTTTTACAAGACATGTATCAAAGACTAAAAAATGAACCCTGGAGAAACAATGGTAAATCTCATATCCGGAATGGTAATTATCATATCAGGAATGGTAATTCTCATATACGGATTTGTGAAAGTCCATTTTTGTTTTGTTTTACAAGACATGTATCAAAGACTAAAAAATGAACCCTGGAGAAACAATGGTAAATCTCATATCCGGAATGGTAATTCTCATATCAGGAATGGTAATTCTCATATACGGATTTGTGAAAGTCCATTTTTTTCTTGGTTTTACAAGACATGTATCAAAGACTAAAAAATGAACCCTGGAGAAACAATGGTAAATCTCATATCAGGAATGATAATTTTCATATCAGGAATGGTAATTCTCATATACGGATTTGTGAAAGTCCATTTTTTTTTGTTTTACAAGATATCAAAGACTAAAAAATGAACCCTGGAGAAACAATGGTAAATCTCATATCAGAAATGGTAATTCTCATATCAAGAATGGTAATTCTCATATACGGATTTGTGAAAGTCCATTTTTTTTGGTTTTACAAGACATGTATCAAAGACTACAAAAAATAAACCCTGGAGAAACAATGGTAAATCTCATATCCGGAATGGTAATTCTCATATCAGGAATGGTAATTCTCATATACGGATTTGTGAAAGTCCATTTTTTTTTGGTTTTACAAGACATGTATCAAAGACTAAAAAATGAACCCTGGAGAAACAATGGTAAATCTCATATCCGGAATGACAATTCTCATATCAGGAATGGTAATTCTCATATACGGATTTGTGAAAGTCCATTTTGTTTTTGTTTTACAAGACATGTATCAAAGACTAAAAAATGAACCCTGGAGAAACAATTGTAAATCTCATATCACGAATGGTAATTCTCATATGTGTAATGGTAATGGAAATGATTCAATCAACTTAAAATCCTTGAAGCACTTGTACATGGCAATACAAAGTTTGTTATGAATAATACAACACATCAAAATGGCAATATCCTTCACTCAAATTTTCTTCCCTGATTTACAAACATACAGCACATCAAAATTGGGTTGAATCCTAAGTAACAAAAGTGTCACAATAATTGATAAATTCAGCCTTTAACATCAATGCTCATTTCTTCCTTCGCTTGTAGCTTTGGGTTGCTGGAGGAGTCAATAGTCCCAATGCAACATCTATGACCTCATTCAAATCATGGTTGACCAGCCACCACATGAGGTTGCACCTATACTCATTCAGCTCATCCTGACCATACTGCATAATTTTGTTGGGTTTCCAATTGTGCAACCAGATCAACACATGAACGCCACAATCTTGCCTACAGAACACAGAAACACACAAATTAACAAATTTACATCAACTAAGCATTTTTGACTATCTGTCACAGAATGAAACTCACAAATTTGGTTGTTGTGGAACGGGTGGCCAAATAATTTCTGTTCTTTGCATCTTGGCTCTGTCACTAGGTTTCACAAGTGCGATGATCTCTTCAAATCGAGCCCTCAGTACACAACACACATGCATTACATAGGTGTTTACTCCACTCAATCGTAACTAAAACAATTTAACATGTAACATACAATTTGTTTAATCGTCATTGCCTGGGGATTTACACAAGCAGTTTTCTTCTTTTTACCGGGCTCATTCTGGCTCATGGAGACGGTTGTCTTCATTGAATCCAGGACATAAAAGTTCTTCGTGGCTGGATCAATGGCAGTGCAAAACCAGTGCTGGTCAACCAATACAGGTCCCATTATCAATTCACAATCACCAATATTGTAATCTATATATTTCAATAATCGTTGTGCCTTCCACTGAGAAACTTTCCATGTCGGCGGTTTTGTGGCCAATAATTTCTGCATAATCAACAAATATTAGTGGACATATATCGTATGCCAACAAATACATTATGAAGGTCCATAAATGCAAACTTACCATTTGATCAGCATTGAAAATGTGCCTCCTCACTTCGCCCTGCTTTTGCATATCTCACATTAATGTTTTACAAACAACAGACATAACCTGCATGTGTGAACACTTTGATAAGTGGGGTTCAAAATGCTATATCAAAATTTTAGCTTTTTTACTACCCACCTGGTTACTTAATCTGTTCCTCCAGCCTAGTGTTTGCAGCTGCTTCTGGGTTATGTCTTCATCATCTATTTGTATGAGAATCTTGTAAAAGAGAAAGAATGTCATCATCCATTAGCTAATCCAGACAAAACGGCTTTTAATATTGAATATTCATTGGAATTAACTTTTTTATGACTTACTGATCACCCTCATCGTTGGTGCAGGATGTAGAGATAAGGTCAAAGAATAAGTCCCTCTATTCTTTTGCCTTCCAAGGCCGCTTTAATGGCTTCGTCAAAGTCCAAGGCGACATGTTTTTGGGCTTCTTCTGCCTCTGTGACCTCTGTGGTGCATCTTCTTGTGGAACGAGGTATGGAACAATTGATTGTTCTCCTTCGTCATCATCAATGTTGATCGGCGTTTCGATAGATGCTTCGTCATCATAACCACCTTTGCCATCATCATGACCATGACCTTCACCTTCTTGGCCGTCATCATCACTATCATCCTCAGCTTCACCATCTTCCTGCTTCCGCTGCCTTCCAATGTTATCTTGTGCCTTTCGCAACTCATCTTCAACAGCAACAACAAGCCTTTTGTGGTTATCATTGATTACACCCATCAACTTGTCATGCAAATCCTTTAAAACCTAAAATTGTCACAATTTATCACATATCAGTAACATAATAGCCAAGCATGAATTAAATGTCATATGTGGAAGCACTTACTGGGTCTAAAGAGGCCACAAAATTCATTTCAGAAGTGTCCTTCTTAGCCTCTTTACCGGCCTTCGCGGTATACAACATCCCAATGTCGCTCTTCTTCTCTTTCTCAATCATCTCCTTCACCTTCTCTTTCGTCCAGAACTGAATTGGACTCTTTCCTTTGTGATCAACTGCCTTTCCCAATGGGAACCGCTCCCCGAAATATAACTACAACGACAAGGTTAAACATTTAAATTTTATGTCAAAAAAATGTTAACACAAATCAGAATCATAATACTTACCAATAACATATATATGCACCCTCCGACATAGGAGTTGCAATCTTTGTTTCCTCTTATCATGTTGACATACTCAAAGAGCACGTTTCGAAGGTCATTGGCAACATATGCAGGTCCATAAGCTCAATGGTCTTTGTTTCATCGTCGAGGTTAATACCTTCAGCAACTGCAAATTGGGAGTTGTGCTTGATGTTGGAGCGAGAAAAGTCCCCAACATGTGCATCATAAATAACAGCTCAAACTGCTCACCCAACTCCCCTGAAGTTATGACGTTTAGTATGTCGTCATAATTCATTTTACCGTAGTCTTTTCTAAGTTGTAGAAATACCGGATCTGTGTCAGTTACTTTCATTGTCACCTCGTTCCCCCTATGTGGCACCCCAAGCAATTGAGCCACATCCTTAGCTTCTATTTCACGTGTCTTCCCCCTTATTCGGAATTGATTGGTTGGGGGATCATAAGCTCTCATTATAGGGACTAACATTTCCCGTGGCAGTCTCATACTTTGAATTTCAAGCAACTGTCCTAACCCTAACTGCCGGACTTTTTTTAAAAATGTTTCATTGGAGTTCACAAAATCTACAAGCTTCGACAATTTGTTCAACGAGCATCGTGATGGAAAAGAGGGGGTTGAGGTGCCCTTCCTTCGTTGGCTCTATCAATGTATACTTTCCTCTCATCGACACTCAAAGCCCTCCACGCTTTTGCGCACTCTTTACTCATGTCAGTAAAGTGAGCAACTTTATTCTCTTTTATAAACTCCTTGCGAAACATAAAATACGCATTATTAGTGGACATTTTGCTACACTTTTGCTTTGCTAAACCTGAAAAATTGAAATGGCAGGACACACAATTAGGAGAGTTCATGAACCACATATAACAGCAAATGCTTTTACTCATTTAGCAAAACTAGTTCCAAGAATTTTAATCGAATAATATCAGCAATAACAAACAGAATTAACATCTTCCATATTCTGTACTCTAAATCTTTTAAAGGAATGTTAGAAAAGTCCTTCACTATTAAGCGAATACAAAATGAATAGTTCACCCAACACTAGCATAGCAATTGTAGGATGCTCACCATTAGCCATAATGTGAGCACTAACAGAATTTGGAATTTTTTCAATTTTTTGCAGGATTTGATCCTTGTCAATGATACACCAAGAGAGAAGAGTACCAATGAAATTAAGGTTGCGGACTATAGAAATGATTTACATGTTCGAGGTGAAATATGACACAATCTAGACTACATTGCACTAGGAGGCTAAAGAGAAGAGATACATTAGATGGCAACACTATCAGTGGAACGAAAGTAAATGTTGTTTGCAAAACATATAGATTTAGAGAAAATCAAATAAGTAATGACAGTACTTTATTAGAGTTTGTGTTATATATGTTAGCTCTAGACTTCTACACCTTCCTAAGTTTATCCTTAGTGGTTATCCCAACGCGACAGAGTGACAGACTGCTACCAATTCTTCTATATCTGCACTGGTAAACATGATATTGCACTACTTTTACTTTTTTTTTTGCGTTAATAAAATTCTTGATAAATAAAAATGTATTGCAAACTCAAAATTATTGTAATTCTGTCTAACATGGCAAATCAAGTTAAAGATTGAGCCAATTAAGAATGCAATTAAACCATATACAAGCACTTTCGTACTCGCAGCAATACATTAAGTAATTAGCTTTCTAAATAATAGTCATTATATAGGTCAATCTGAGCTAACAAGCCGACAAGAGAAGAAGAACATACTCTTTGAGATAAGTAACCCGCAAGGGTGGATCAAACAAAGTAGTGACTACCACTAAACGGTTCTGGCCTCAACAATGTCTCCAAATTTTACTATCTTCACATCTACCATATGCCAAAAATAAAATTAGATTCAATAACGAAAATTGATTATCAATAGCTATATAATTGTTTTTTCAAATTTTCAGTTGAGCGCTAAATATAACCTAAACAAAGAAAGCGATGGAACACAATAGAATAAATAGAGCCCAAGCACAAGTTTCACATTACTTCTAACAGTTTCACATTACTTCTAACAGTTTCATATCATTGAAACGTAATCTTTTTCTACATTTACATTGTCAGAGTTTCTTCGACAACTTTAACAGATGGAAATGAAGATATGTTTAAAATTTTTAAATTCAACGGTGAGAAAAAGTTGTGTAGCACACTGGCACTGCAAAGTGATTGAACATGATGATGAGGTTATGTTTTTGTGATAAGCTTCTAAAGCGGTTCAATTACCATTCAAACCAAAACAAAGCAATCCAATCACCGGGTTTGAACTTAAAACAAAAATAATAGTCCGCATAAAGAACAGAGAGATAGACCAGTGATCTAATATAGGAGTAGTCACGTAATTAACTACACAATACAATGGCCGAGGTTCTATGCATTGAAAATGAAGAATCCTGCACATCTTACAACATGTTGAAGGTACGTATAAATATAATAAAACCCACATTCATGCTTGATTTATAACATGGTGAAGGTACGCATAAGGGTAATAATCAATATACTATGCGTTGGAATGTTGTCAATGTTTAGGTTGCTCGCAATCTGTACGTATAGAGTGGCAATTGACAAATGGAGCGTTAAGCATACCATGAGGAACATAGAGGAACAGCCAGTTTAGGGCTCAGAAAGGAAAAAGATACCTGACGGCAGAGGCGAAAATGGCTTCCACGGCGATGGCGACGGCAGCGGCAGCGATGGCAGTGGCTCAAGAAACAACGCGCTAGTAAGGTGAAATGGGAAACAAAATTTGAATGACATCGAAATGCCTGGCCATGTCTTAATAACCTAAAATAGTTAAGGGCAGTATGGTCTTTTCGCACGAAATTGCATAACCCTCAAAAGTCCTTATCACCTCTGAGTCTTTTTACAAATTCGGAGGACTTCTGGGGGTTTTGCAAATTTATTTAGTATTTAAATGGAATTTTCCCTATTATATATATAATATTATATTATATATATATATAGGCATGTAGGGGGCAAAACTTACCGCCCACTAGCCCATAATTTTTTGGGGGGGGGGGCAGTTTGCATCCATTAAATGCGTGTATGTGTGTCCTGGGTATATGCAATTTGCATCCTAACATTAAATGCTTGTATGTGTGTGATGGGTTATAAATACCTACATACACCACCATTTGAGGGACAAGCGAAGAGAGCGTGAAAGCATTGTAATGAAACTGAATGAGAATTGCTCACTACAAAAAAACAGACAACTAGTAGCGGTTTGTCTGTAGCGGTCATAAAAAACTGCCATAAAATCACAATGAAACGTCCTTTTGTTGCGGTTATTTAATGAACCGCAACAAATTAGCAGCGGAATCATAAAGAGGACGTTTGCTGAGACATTTGTAGTGGTTCCTATAGTGTAAACCGCTACAAATTTTGGCGCCAGGTTGGCGCGCCATGGCGCGAATCTCTGTGGCGCAACCTTTGTTGCGGGTTCTTAGTAAAATCGCTACAAATTTGGCGCTAGTGATTAGCGCGTAATGGCGCGAACTTAGTCGCAGTAATTCTGTAGCGGTTATATGAAAGCAACCGCAACAAAAAGGCGGAACGACAGCGTTTTGTCGCGGTTGTATTGAAGCGAAGCTGAAACCGCATCAAATAATATGATTTTGTACCGTTTTTAAGTAAGACCGCTACAAATAGTGAAGCTATAAATAGTTAATCTGTCCGTACATCTGATTATAAATTTTCAAGATTACCAAATTTGCATTGTCACTGAATGAACATTCTGAATTTGAGTAGTTGAAGGCATGCGGATATCGCAAAGACGATCTCTTATGTCGAGATATTTGCCTCTCTCTTCCTTGTTGCCGAGATTGTTCCTTCAGCGACAATCCACATTTGGATTTATCTCTGACGTGAAGACTTATACTCTTCTGAAAATAGTCTAACGTGCACCGAAGATTGGTTTTCATTATAGCCACCAATCTCTCTATAAAATATCTCTGATCAAAATGAGTCAGTGAGTGTTTCCAGAGAGTTTGGTGGCTATACTGAATGCGAATATTCACGGACATGTTAGACTATTTTCAGTAAACTCATTATTCTTAATTTATTAAACTCGAGTGTTTTGAGAAAATCGAAGAAAATAATTAAATTAATTGAAAGTTCTTTTTTTTTTAATTATTTTCACCAAACTAATTGGTTGGACTCGTAAACCAATTAGTTTGGAATTTTTTTGTCAAAAAGTATTTTTGTAGCGGTTAATATGATACCGCTACAGATAAGACAGGGACTTCATGTTGTAGCGGTTCCTTGACCGCTACAACTGTTACTTTGTAGCGGTGTTAAGCTATAACCGCTACAGAATCACAACGGTGTCTATATTTGTAGCGGTTGTAAGACTGCTACAGATGTTCACCAAGAACGAGGCAAGTTTGTTGCGGTTGTCAGCAAAAACCGCTACAGAATCGCAACGGTCTCACAATTTCTAGCGGTTAAGATGTCGGTTTTATGAAACCGCTACAAATTGTAGCGGTTTTTTAACTGTTCGTCTCATTTTCATTTTCCCCGCGCAAAAGTTTTGATTTTTCACCTTTTAACCTTTCAACTTGTACCTTTCGACGTGATAGCTGATAAGGGAAAAGGAAAAGCTGTTGAACCAGAGAAAAGGCCTATAAGGGGCGGTAGTAGTTGAGGGGGCCGTACGAGAGGGCGTCGACCTGCAAATATCCCCCCTCCGCCCCCTAATGTGGAGGGGAGGGAGTTTGATGCCCTCTTTGAAGATGAAGAAATCCCAATCCTAGAGACCGTAGGAGGAGATAAAGACGCAAGTCTGTCCTTCAGCGACATAGACGAAAATCCGGAGATCCATATTGAGATTCCTTTGAGCGAGGCGGAGCGATTTCTCGATGAGGAGAACCAACGGGACCATGGGAACCCCCGACCGCCGTCTTCACGTTCCACCAGATTTTTGGTGGATGTCGAAGGTAAATATAATTAGTTTTCAGTCAATAAATTAAATTTAAATTTCTTACGTGTAATCTTAATTTATTTAAACGCAATACAACAATGTGTTTATAATTGTGCGAGATAAACATGGGAACATCGCGGGGAGGACGCTGGATGTTGCCACGGTCACTTTGATGGACGAGTACCGCGTCATAGTCCCCTGGAACTCGAACACGGACCAGCCGATCGGAAATGGTGGTCATCTGATGAACCGATTCCTGTCAGAATTTGGCAGAAATTGGGCATGGTTCCCGATCTATATCCACGATTGGAGAAAGATTCCTTCGGATAACAAGAACAAAGCGTTTACTCACGTGGTGCAGGTAACTTATGTTGTGTAATTAAATTCAAATATTAATAGTAATAAATTAGGGTTTATTTATTTATTTATTTATTTATTACTTAATTACTAACTACATAACTACATTATGTAACGTAAAAAATTTAAATTGCGAGAGCCACAAAAGAGGTACGTACTGATGAAACTGGGGCAAGGGTGGAAGAGTCGGAGGCTTCATCTCTACACCCAGCAGAATGGAGATTCGACTATGACTCTGCAGCAGCTGATGGAGAACGTCCCAGACGGCGTGGACCCAAATCACTGGGCGGGTTATGTCCAATATCGAAGGAGTGCAGATGCACAGGTAGGTTGTTTAATTAATCATAGTTTACGTTTTGTTTAAATATGAGTTAATTTATTGTTTAACATTTCTTTAAATTAATTTTGTTTGAGTGTAGTTTAAATATATATATATATATATAGATTAAATTAATTTATTGTTTACATTTGGTTTAAATTATTTAATAGTTTAACTTAATTTATAGTTTAAACCTATAATTAATTTCAATAAACATTTTGTTTGCTCCTCCTTGCAGTGCCCCGTCACATAGGAACACAGAAGTCGGTCACATCGCGGGTCCATCACACCAGAACCAAGACGTTTGCCGTGACCTACGGTGAGTTTGGTATGTTCAAAGATCAATTAGTTTTAGTTTTAAATGACGAATGTTTTGTTTTTGAAATAATAAAGTTTATATTCTTTTACCTCGTCGGGGAAGAGAAGGCTCGGGAGGAGAACCGTGAGATAGACTATGGGCGTTGTTCACACACACCCATAGACACCGTGATGGGACGCCGACTTCTGAGGTTGTAGAGGAAATCATAGTAAGTTACAAAAAAAAATTATTTGTATAGTTAATGTTGTATATTTAAATTGAATTAAATTGTTTGATTAATGTTTTCCGAAATCTTTGTGACAGGCCCGGATTGAGCAGAGCCAGGCTGAGCTGCGAACGTCGCAACCCCCAGAGTCACAGGGGTCTGTGGATCCTACAGCCCCTTTGAAAGCTGCTGTTGGCCCAAAAGAGCATCATGGCCGCGTGAAGGGTATGGGGTTAGGCGCCAGGCCTAACATGCTGTACGGCAAGGCCTCTAGCTCTTATGCCGGCACCTCTGGCTCGAGAAGGCCACCACCGGATGATGTTGATGTCATCATTGCCGCGAAGGTTGCTGAGCAGGTTGCCGAGCAGGTTGCTGCACAGAAGGCCGCGCAAGATGCCAAGAACAAACGCATGCAAGAGAGGTACGACCATTGGGCTACGAGTCAGAGGGAGATTGTGTGTGCTATGGCCGGGGCCTTGACTGAGTTGATGCCTGACAGACGGTTTCCATCTCCCGAGCCTCCCCCTCCGTTCTTGTACGAGGATTCCCCCTCGCCTCCGCCTCCGCCTCCCCCTCCCCTCCATCTGTTGAAGACGAGCACAAGATTACCTGCGGGTCATGCCACGGGACCCGATCATCGTGCTCCCGATAGTTAGTTTTTATTTTGAACCATTGGATCTTTGTTTTCTATTTTATGTTATTGCGGCGGGTTGACATTTTTATTTGGTTAAATATTTGTTATCTTTGACTATGGTATGTTTTTAATATATTCGAGGACTATTTTAATACTTATATTTCATTTATATTAGGTTAATAATGTTACTTATAATATATAATGTACAAATGTAAAATTTATTATAGCTAATCGAAATAGGAGTTGTAAAATAATTAACTTTGTAGCGGTTATCAGGAAAAACCGCCACAAAGTTGAATTTCTTGTAAATAGATGCGGTTAATGTAGCGGTTATGAAAACCGCGACAAATATCTGGCGGGATTTTCAATTCGAATTCGCTATTTTGTAGCGGTTAGTGGAGTGTTTCTGGAACCGCAACTAATTGTTTTTGCAATTTGTGGTGGTTGATGTAGCGGTTTTTAACCGCTACAAATTGTTTCCATGTTGCATTTAAACATCAGGTGTTGTTATGAAGGTAATTAAACATTCTCTCTACATTTATATTGTGTATCCTAGCTTTGTTTACTACGGATGGATAAGTCATGGATCAAGCTACCGCGCAGTTCTCCGTATATTTAGCGGGGTTGAAAAATTTCTTAGATTTCGCCTTCTCTCACGCTAGCATTAATGGCAAGATTGTGTGTCCTTGTTGTAGATGCAAGTTCAAGAAGTGGCAAATGCGAGAAGGCGCTACGGAACATCTTCTTATCAAACCTTTTCCAGAAGGATATACATTCTGGCAAGTTCATGGTGAAGAACTTTGTATGAGATATGAGGCTCACCTTCCTCAAACCTCACAAGTAGCAAATCAAGTACTTGAACATGATCCGGTTAATGAAGTTGTTCACGATGCTTTCGGTGTTCAAGACGACAACTTCACTGCAGAAGTTCAGGGTCCAGAACCAGTTTTCTTCAGGAATGATGCAGCTTGGGAATTTTTCGCCCTAATGGATGAGAGTGATCGTCCTTTGTATCAAGTTTGTCAGAAATATTCAAAATTATCTTTTCTGATCAAATTGTACCATATCAAGTGCTTGTGTGGGGTCACTAATAAGGCAATGTCGATGTTGCTGGAATTATTACGAGATGCTTTCCCTAACGCGGACATTCCCACAACCTTCTATGAGGCCAAGAAGATCATCAACAGATTAGGCCTGAACTACGAAAAAATCGATGCATGTACCAACGACTGTATGCTTTATTGGGGAGAGGATGCTCGGACGGAGACTTGTAAGAAGTGTCATACTTCGAGGTTCAGGACAGTTCGGAAGGGAAAGAAGCAGAAGAAGAAACCCGCAAAGATTTTAAGGTACTTTCCTTTGAAACCTCGCTTACAAAGATTGTTTATGTCGTCTAAGACAGCTGAGCATATGAGGTGGCATGAAGCTGACAAGAACGAAGATAGTAGACTCAGACATCCACGGGATGCTGAAGCCTGGAAATCGTTCGACTTAGACTTTCCTGATTTTGCGGCGGACCCTAGGAATATTCGTCTTGCTTTGGCGACCGACGGTTTTAATCATTTTGGGAATCTTAGCACAAGCTATAGTATATGGCCAGTTGTTTTGATACCTTACAACTTGCCCCCTTGGATGTGTATGAAACAGAGCTCCTTCATTATGTCCATGATAATTCCAGGCAAAAAGGCACCCGAAAATGACATCGATGTGTATCTCCAACCGCTTATTAAGGAGTTGGCGGAGTTGTGGAATGTTGGCGTCGAGACGTATGACTCGCACGACAAGACACTGTTCAACTTGTGTGCGGCGTTAATGTGGACTATCAGTGACTTCCCTGGACTGGGAACATTATTGGGGTGGAATGTTCATACCGGCCTTGCGTGTCCGGCTTGCAATTTTGACGCGACTCGGTGCGCCTTCCCCACAGTCGCAAGTGGTGCTTCATGGGTCATCGGCGGTTTCTCGATGGTACGCACAGGTTTAGGTTGCAACACAATCGTTTCAATGGGCAACAAGAGAAAAGAGGACCTCCTAGGCATTTATCCGATGCAGAAATCATAGAGCAGCTTGTGGATGTTGAAGTTGAGTATGGGAAAAAAGACGATCCAGCAAAGGCCGGGACAAAGACAACCAGGGCTTTTGGTTCCGCGCCCCAGCAATGGCGGAAGGTAAGCGTCTTCTTCACTCTTCCGTATTAGAAAGATAATTTGCTCCGACACAGTCTGGATGTCATGCACATTGAAAAGAATGTGTGCGACAATGTGTTGTACACGATTCTAAACGAACCAGGCAAGTCAAAAGATCATCTTCAAGCGAGGAAAGATTTATGGGACATGGGGGTTCGTGGAGACGCGTGGCCGGATGAGCATGATGATTTCAACCGGCAAAATTCACACTGACAAAACCGAATAAGGAAATCTTCCTCGCAACGTTGAAGAAGATAAAAGTTCCTGACGGGTATTCAAGCAACATTTCACGATGTGTTGACATGCAGGCTCGAAAGGTTACTGGCCTGAAGAGTCATGACTCACATGTGCTTATACAACAGATTACTTCGCGGCCATCAAAAATACGCCGCCACTTTGGATGTGTCGATCGTTTTGGTGGAGCTTTGTACTTTCTTTCGGAAGTTGTGTTCCAAGGTTTTGATCGTGGAGGAGCTCGACCACTGCAAAGAAAATCATTCTTACGCCGTGTCATTTGGAGATGATCTTTCCTCCGTCATTTTTCACGGTCATGGTTCACCCGACAAGACACCTTGTTCACGAAACAAAGCTTGCGGCCCGGTTCACTACCGATGGATGTATCCTATTGAGAGGTACTCATTTAAAATTATTTACTTTAGCATTACTCCCTAGTCCCACGTCTAACCATTGATGTATCGAAATTTTCCCTTCATTACTTTATAGGTTTCTTGGGAAACCGAAGTCTTACGTGAGGAATAAGGCGTGGCGTAAGGTTCAATAGCGAAGGCTATATTGGGGATGAGGTCTTGTATTTTTGTTCCGGTACTTTGATGACATTGAGACATCATTCAACCGACCGCCTCGTGTTGACGATTGTCCCGAGCCGAGCCATCGGGAACAGAATTTTTAGTCCTCGTGTTGGTAAACCGGTTGGCGGAAGTGAGAACTTCAAACTCACGGCACTTGAGAAGATTCAAGCACATAGACATGTCTTGATCAATTGCACTAAAGTTGAACCGTACCTTCGCAAGGATTCCACACGATATATATATATATATATATGTTATCCTAAATATTTCCTTTCGTTTATACTAACATTTAATGCTCGTCATCGCACGTTTAATTGCGGGGAATTCGGGAGTTATGTGAAGCGTCACCGAGGATCCGTACGCGTACATCATCCGAAATTGATAGAAAGGTCCACGAGAGAATTCGCCGGTTGGTTTAGGAGGAGAATAATGAATGACCACAACCCGCACTCACCGAATTTAGAGCTCTCGCACTTGGCCCGCTTGACCACGCCCAAAGATTTACGGCATACAATGTCAATGGTTTCAAGTTTTGCACCGTTTCACGAGATCAGGGATTGCTGACCCAAAAATCGGGTGTATATGGCACGTTTGAGATGAGGAGTTATGCGAGCAGTAGTGACGGGAACATGCAGTTCGGTGACGTCCCGTATTATGGAAAGCTGCTTGATGTGGTCAGGATAACTTACCAAGGCATTTTTCCCGTGACGTTGTTCAAGTGTTCGTGGGCGAATACGACAACGCCCAGGGGACTCACGACTGACGACTTAGGCATCACATCGGTGAATTTCTCCCGCCTATTCACACCGGGTCCGTCATCGAAGATGACGAGCTGTATATTCTCGCCTCGAGGCCCAACGGGTTTATTATGTCACCGATGAGAGGCACGTGGATTGGAATATGGTGGTTCACTTAAAGCCTCGGGACCTTTACGATATGGGCGATGGTGATAATGTCGCCTACGATTGTGAGCCGTTCCGGCCCCCGCTTTTGAAAACTTCTTCCCAGACGGCGATGACAATTTACCTATAGTTCGGTATGTTTTTAAATATACGTTTTATGAAATAATAACATTTAACCAAAGTTTTATTTGTGTTTAAACATATTCAACTCACAAGTAACATTTTATCCAAACTTTCTTTGTAGGGATGGTGACGAAGAATGAGAGAACAGATTATGCCATATATAGTTAATCTGTAATCTTGTTGTTTTTTTTAAAAAAAAGACAATAATTTTTGTAGCGGTTGTATAACCGCTACAAAACCTAAAATACTACTACAAAATAAAACCGCTACAAAATATGTGTCACTAACCGCTACAAATTACTTCCGCTACAAAACATTGGAAAATAAACCGCTACAAAATGATTCGCACCTATCGTAATAAATACCCCCACCCAACCCCATTTAATTTGCTTCACTCCTACTTACCTTGTCTCTCGCATTTACTCACGTTTTCCGAAATAGCTTAAGTGTTTGAAGGGGTAAGTCTTTGTTGAACCGCATCAAATCTAATACTTATTTTCTACCATATACTCATACTAACTTTTGTTATTTTGCGAGATGAATTTCGTATTTTTTGACACTTTCTTTCGATTTTCTATTCGATTCACATTCACACACATTTTTTATAGAAGTAATTAGATTTTATTTAACACATTCTTTCTACCTCATTCTCATTCCCATTCTCATTATTTTCTATTATATATTAACCTTATATAATGAAATATGATATTTTAATATAATTTATTTTTATCCAAAATATAAATTATTATTGCCTAAACAATATTTAACTAATTTAATTACTATTTTTTTTTAATTTCATTGGTTTAGGTTTTTAATTACTAAATAATGGAAATAAAGCATACGGACAAAAAAACAAAAAATGAAGGAATATTTTGTGGTGGTTTTGAACCGCTACAAATTTCAAAAAGAAATGGCCGCCAAAAATTTCCCCAAAAAGGCGGGAGTTATTTGTAGCGGTTTCCAACCGCTACAAATATTTGTCGCAAAATTTTTCCCAAAATTACGCGGGAATATTTGTCGCGGTCATATAACCGCTACAACATATTTTCAAATTATTGGCGCTATTTTTGAATATTTTTAGTTTCAGTTTAATAACCGCTACAAACGTTATCGTACTCAATTTGTAGCGGTTTATAGACCGACACTAATGTTCCAACAAGGTGGACGTCTGGCATCAAATAGTTGCGGTCATTCATAACCGCTACAGATATAGTAGCGGTCTTGGTGGATGTAGTAGCAGTTTTTTTTAACCGCTACAAATAGTTTTGCCATGGTTGATTTTGTGGCGGTTTACCTAACCGCTACAAATGTCATCAGTGGCGGCTAAAACCGCTACAAATATGTCATTTTAACCGCTACTAATGGTGTGTTTTTTTGTAGTGGCTCCCCATTTACTCTCTTGATTTTTCTCTTCTCTTATTTATTGTTCCTTTATCCCATATTTCGTTTAGTTTTATAACAATTAGAACACAATTTAACCTACAAAATAAAGTGATCCAAGGACAGAAAGGTAAACATCCAAGCATAATTGCCTTTTAGGTTGATATACGCTTTATCACCTTTGGCATTGACTCCAAAGTTTATACTTTTATCATGTGCTTCACCACCTTTGTTCAAGACTCAGATTTGTTATTCCAAGTTGACAGCTCAAATTCAAATGTGGCCTTTGAATTTTTTTCAAAAAATTAAAGGCTTACTTCATTGCATCCTAAAATATATAGAACAAAATTACTATTTTTCCTGACTCTCTTATCTATCCCATCATTTTTGAAGTATTTGGCATTTATATCCAAGAGTGAGATGGAAAATCTGCATCACATCATAAAAGGTGTAAAAAATATATATATAATTTTTTTTTTTAAAAAAAGGAAAGCTAAGGGAAAACCAACTTGCCTTCAAACACGTCATGTTTGACAAATTCCAAAAGAAAATATGGCAGCTAAAAACACAGGTAGCATAAACGGGGTAATGTTCTTTTACAATGTTTTTATTGGATGAGCCAACAAAAAGGGGTAGTGTTCGTATTTGGTCTTTTCTTTCATATCTCAAATGCTTAAATGAATGTTCAAGAACATTCAATACCTAGAATTTAGAAAATGTCAAAAGGGAAATCACCATAATCAACTCAGCATAACTTATAAAGCTTATGTGAAATCTGTTGTGCCTCTGCTTGTAATTAAATATACAGAGACAAATAGGAAAAGGACAATAATATGTTTGTATGCGTGTTAACATTGTCAACTTCAAGCAGTTAAAAAAAAGACATGAGCATGGTGCATATTCATGTTTAAGGAATTGGATTTAGTCAACTTTATAAGAGGCGGTAGCAAGCTAACCATAATCGTGTTATAAGAATTAATTGTAATGAGACAAAATTAGTAGACACAGAATAAGATGGGTCCCGCTTTTTCATTATGCAAACAAACAGAAACCACAAAGATGAAACAGACTATACATGGTTACATAAGCTAATAAACATGAGAGAGATAAAATAAATCTAGCCGGCAGAAAGTAGCTTGTGAGAAACAAATAAACATCATCAAACCCCTTAGTTTCACAAATTAGGAATGACATTAGCCACATTTTGAAAGTGAAGACTAAATGTTGCTATTTTAGGTATTCAAAAAAAGACTATATTGATATGACCCTTTCTGGGAATAGTAGAAAATAATCAGCATAATTAAACACAATGATCAATATTAGACAGCTGCATCCTTTGCCTAGAATAGGTAAAACTGAAAATCAACATTTCCATGGTCAACATAACAGTATAAAGTAGATGTGTATCAGTTGGATACTTAAACATGTATGAACCAACAGGTAAAACAATAAATAACAAGGAAAGTTTGTGACCACTGGACAAATGACACATTACTCATACAAATGTGACTACTTGGATAATACAAAATTATGGAAAGTGCTTTATTTTCCTTGGGCCCCTTGATCTAGCTAAGCCTAAGATACCTCATTTAAGGCAAAGAAGAATTCATCACTGCAGGAAAAGAAAAATGCACGTGTTATCTCTGTCAAAACAAGGCAAAATATAAGACAAGAATGGATAACCAACAAAATGCTTTCTGATGACATTAATGACCTCGAAGCACAAGAAATGTTAAATTAGATCATTAAAATTTAACAAATGGCTACACCACCTTTGCAAAAAATATAGTACTAGGATAGCTCTGCATTTATAAATAAATGTAGGCAATACCCCTATTAAGAAAATGAGTTTCTACTTTTTCATCTTTATAGGATATGTGTAGAGGGTAGTCTTAAACTTATATTTTAATTACTCTAATTTGCTATTATTCATTATCTCACAAAAAACGAAAAACCATTTTCGCTAAGTGGAAGAATTCTAATGAAGAAAACTTCCTTTACACATTAAATAGTTACTGTTATGAAAGGTTTATAACTATTACTGGAATTTATCTCCAACAGCATTGAGTCCATCATGTGCTTTGAGCACCTTTGCTTAAGAATTAGATTTGTGTCACAACAAGAGTTATATCACAATTTTTTTTTCTAGTTGCTAGCATCAAGTTCAGAATTGCCTTGACTTTATTTAATGTTAAGATTTTCTTCATCACCTTTTTCATGGACTTTAGGATTTAAACTTGCTTGTTTTATATTCATACATCATTTTTTTCTAATGCTCGAGTACAAGTTAGATGTTTGAGCAACATGGACATGGACGATGTAATACCCTCTTGGCATATACTAACTATTATCATAGTATAGCATACAATTCAATGGGCAAAACAAAAATAGAACAATATACTAATATAAAGCTCTTGATTACAATACATGAGTTTCCACAGGATTATACAAACTCTTAACAAATTTCAACATTTCTTAATACTATTACATTAGTACAGATGACCAGCGTTAAGTCTTGATCCAGACCATAACCATCAACCGCTAATGTCCACCACCTTGCCCAAGGAGCTGCATCCAATATGCTATACAAATCACAGATAGTAACAAGGGTTGGGATCTCAAAGGTTCCCAGAATAACAGTTAATCTCAAGTACAAAGTATTGATAGTATATGACAGTTAACCACAAATAGAAACATTCGAACATCATATAAAGCATTCATGGTTCAACATCGCATTTCACAAATCAAGTGTAGCAATGAATGCAACCAATGATCACATGATGGACTACCGGTCTAGTAGGCCCTACACCTAGCTATTCGATTGAATGCACTAGGTTCGCCACCTATCGACTACCGGTCTAGTAGGCCCTACACCTAGCTACACATAACCATAGCACTAGGTATTCGATTGGGAACTACCCAAGTCATCTTAATGCAACTAGGTTTGTTACCTATGGATTACCGATCCATTAGGCCTTAGCCACCGGGAAGGATTTTCATGGTCAGCCCTTCTAGCCAATTAGTTCACGAGTGGTGCTGGCCCCACAAGGGATGGGACTTTCACAAATATGGTTCAAACAAACATACACAATCATATAAAGTGTGTGAGATTAGAGTTACTACTTGTTTGCTTTGTAATTTTCCGAGTCGGCTCTGAGTACTTTAATTATTCTTGGCAATTATAGGTTCCTATAATTATACATTACGAACAACGGATTACTACTTGTCCAATATTCTAACATCAACATACTACATTTAACATGAGATTTAAAAGGCCTCTATTAGCTCCAAGAGTCCATTTTAAACCTTGAAGATTGAATTAATTACAAGAGTAAATACCCTTTTGGGTCCCCGACAAAAAACACGGACCCCATTTTTATGGACTAAAAAGGGTTTTTTTGGAAATTTGCGAGGGACCAAAATGTTCACCAATCGACCCGTATTCGTCCTTTTCAGGGACTAAAAGGGCATTTCTTTGTGTGAGGGACCAAAATGGGGTCCATGTTTTTTTCCAGGGACCCAAAAGGGTATTTACTCTAATTACAATTAACCCTTGTTCTTCTCATTTTCGCCCTTTTGACCAATTTTGCTAGATTTTCTACAAATTTTGAAAAAACATAACTCATTGTACAGGTGTCCAAATGGGATGGTTCCAAAGGATAAGTAATCATAATTGAGTCTATTTGCAAATAAAAATACTTCCAGCAGCCATACACACATATACAATTCCAGATTCAATCAAACAATAATAGTGCCCAGATTTGTGTTCCAGAATCATAGGTCATTTTTAAAAATTCATATATCCAAAGTGTGCAAATCCAAATTAGGCAAATGACCTATTCAATTAAAGCTCATTAAGTCCAGTTTAATTCTAAAAAATTTCGTAGCCATTGGACACTATTTACATAATCCATTACACATCACAATCTAGCTGCCTCGCAAGGAAACCAAACGGCATATTAGGGTTTTGTTACAATTTGTTTCAAATACTTCCAAAATCACTTTCTAACCACTACCCTACACAATTTTTCATTTTAAACACATTGGAAATATCAAAATAAACAAAATCTCATTGCTTCTACCTACCCTATTTTGGCCAAAAAATTAGGGTTAGGAGAAACTAAATTGTTTTGCCAAACCATACATCAAGAATATCATGATTTGATCTCTAATCACCCTTCAACTTATTATTTAGGCCATAAACATACTTTAGATCACTTTTAATCAATTGGAAAGCACCTCCCCTTAGGTTTTAAGGCTTCCAAATTTTTAAGAAAGCAAGAAGAAATCACCACAACCACCAACAAGTCCCAAAAACACAACAAGGAGTCCAAAAAACCCCTTACCTTGTCTTTGGTGGTTGTTCTTGAAATTTTTCCTTCCTCTTTGGCTCACTAAAATTTCAGCCAACTCTAGTAAAACACCATACACAAGAGCTTTAAGAGACTAGAAGGTTATAAAGGTGAAGAACTAGAAGAGATGAAATCCAATATACACATACTCACCTCTTGATCTATAGATTTTCCATCCTCTTCTCTCTAAGTTTCTTCGGTTTCTCTTCTTTGTCTCTTTTGGATGTATAAAATGACTTATAAGATGAATGAAAATGAGATCTAATGAATAATTAGAGGTCCAAGTCGGTTGGGAGGGTGGAAAACATCACAAGAGCTTTTGCTCTTTTTTGACCAAGTTTGTGAGTTTGTCCCTCTCCCAACTCACAATGCTACTCACACCACCCCTGACTTCACAACCACCAACGTCTTCTTGCAATAGTTACACTTATAAATGATTCAAAGGAAGAGATTGTATATTTACTTGAAAATTTTGCATTACTAAACGTACCCACTTACAAGATGCTAAAGCAATTATAGGGCATTAGTTTATGATTTGATAATCCATAGTATAAACCATCATTGTACATATTGTCATTTATCCACAGAGTATAAACGATTCAAAATTTGCTTCCAATATCTTGTCAACTTCATCAATCATGAAGAGCTACAGAACATTGGAACATTAGAACATAGTAGTGACATTTAGATAATTGAAAAGGAACAGTTTAAAAATCTTTGTTGTAATAGAACTTAAGAACAACACAATGTACTAACCTAGCAACTGCCATAGCTCTGGTCTATGACTGCATAATCGTAGACAGATATCAGATCAACGGAATGATTCGACATGGTTACCTAAATCTCCTCCACAACCTGAATCTCCTCTACAACCTGAATCTCACCCCATGCCGAGCCTAAACCAGCCAACCACGAAGTCACATATCATATAGGTTTGTTCCTCACTAAACTTACTGGCAAAGATCTCCCATATGTAGTCAAAGTCCATCTCAAGCATCATACTAGTAGCTATGGAGGAAAACATTTATCAGACATAGAAATATTAATTCATATTCATAGTTTATAGAATTTGAAGTAGAAGAAAATAGAAGCACTCACCAACTCATCGAACATGTCGATATCATATTGACAAAGAACCTTCGTTGAAAGCTCATATTCAATTGTTTAACGGGGTTGTGCAACGAAAATCATCATATCAACCTTCACAACAATGTTTTCTTTACATATCCCTGGAGTCAGTTGCCTAAGCCACAACGTCTTCTTCTTACCCTCCATTTTGTCATAGTCACTATTCAAGGAAGGAGGCTTTTGGTGTGGTTAGATTACAGGGACGAAAGGTTGAACAAGGACTTATAGATGTAGATGAGAACAAACTTTAACCCGTGACTTTGGCCAGAGGGAAATGTCAGAAGGGATATGACTTGCAAGGAGCCTTGAGTTAGGAATTTTAAAATGAAAAAGTGACGTCTTCGGCTTATGAATAGTGTTTTGTGTGGGGAAGCCAGTGATAAGCCACGAATGTGTCGACTTGAGGGATAAGATATTATACATATGTAGAGATCATAAAGGAATTTTTGTTGGCGGATTGAGCAAGGCAGTAAATTCTGATTCTAGTTTTATGTCTGAATGTCTTGCCTTAAAAGAGACCTTATTGCACAGAAATAAATTTCAACACCATAAGGTGGTTATAGAAATTGATTGTGATTCTTTGTATAGATTGATTTGAAGGAGATCAATAGTTGGCTGTGATTGGCAGTGCAGGGATTTATTGATAAGATCTTTGGTTTGTTGGAGACAATGGTAGAGGTGTTTTTTTCCCTCGTGTCTAGACAAGGTAATAAAGTTGCTGACAGTTTAGCAACTAATGCCGCAAGGAATATGCATCAGCATTCATGGCTGATTAGTGCTCCATCTTCTTTAAACAAGTTTTTTACTCCATGACTCCAATCTATCCAAGGTAAACTATGGTAATATGAATAAAGCGAAAGACAGAGAAGGTGTGGGCTGACTGAAGGATTGCTGCAATAGTGGTAGCTGGTAGTTGATAGGTTTACTGATTGTTGATTGTTTCATTTGTTTCATTTGCTGATAGATTTGCTTTTAGTACCTGTTGTTTCATTGATTTTGTTCTTTCTGTGAGTTGTGGGTTAGGTTGTAATGGTAGGTGCTTTTGAGAGTTTTTTTGGCTTCGGCTATTAGTGCGTGTAATCCTTGTTTTGTTATTAATAAAATTGACTTTTTTGGGGAAAAAAAAAAGATAATATTTTATTTAATCAATCACTCTAGAATTTTCAAATATTTCAACACTACATTAAAATAATGGAAAACTTAAGTTTTCCCCAATCAAACATGTGAACCCAGAACATGTACACGCAGGCACAATTTTCATATCCAGCAAATGAAATTTCCCTTTTCATGTCAGTAAAATCCTACCAACGGCTGAGAAGTTTGTTTGAGTAAAATTGGCTCACTGCACACAAATTATATCTTACACTACAACCTCAATCACTTCAAAAATCAAAAGAGGGTGGAAACTGAGATGAAGTTGAGGGATATATCTCAATTAATTTGTTAATCATCCAAGAAGAAGTTCCTATCAGTTATCAAATGCCTGTAATACTCAATGGTCAATCACAATCAATTTAAACAATTTCTGAACTATGAACGTTTAGAAGCTGTTTGGTAAGGTGGAATAGAAAGTACTACTTCGCATGTTATAGGCCCAATAACTGGTATGGCGGTCACAGACTTACAGCCATTCATTCTGGCAAACACCCACTACGACAAACGAGAAAATATAATAATATTACGAGTACATGGAGAAAACAAGAATCCAATTACGGCTACAAATAAGATCTTGAACATTATCTAGAAGAAATCACGAACCAATACTAAAAGTTGATTTACTGGCCACAATGTTAAGAATATCACATATCATCTTCAACAACGAGGAAAGTAAGTCGCGTTAGTCCTCCAAAATTCCAAAACAAATAATTTTTGAAACAAGTTGAGATCAAGTGTTTCCTCTTTAGTTCAAATATTTTCAATAATGCCGTGCCTTTGCTCTTGCATCAAGATAATACAGCATCATATAAATAAAGCATAAGCGAAGCGTCAATTAAAATAAAATTACCGAGGAACTGAAAACTTACAGTAAAAGAATTCAAGAAATTAGTTAATCATCATCATTCCTAGCACCATAAGTAGATTGACTTGATGTTCTTGGAGATGTCATTAACTCGTTGAGTTGAAGACGATGATGACCTGAAGCGAATTGAGATCAGAGGAAGGAAGATTCAAACGAGGGAGCTGAAGCTGTTGATTTGAGAAGGGAGACTGAGGAGAAAGGAGTCAAAGGGAGTCACTGCGATCCGCGATTGCCAAGAAGAATAAAACTCAGGGACTAGGAGAAAGTATCTTCCTTTTTTTTAAAAAAAATATATATATATTGAAGAATAACATTTTCACTAAATTATTTGTTTTTAAAATTTATTAAGGCAAAAATATATCTTTACCAAATAATTTTATTTAAATTATATTTTTATCACTATCAGCCTATCAGGTAAAAACATATATTTATATTTTTTTTTTTTTATCACTATATTTACCGGTTGTCACTTTATTTTTCAATGGTATATATGTTAACCACTCTACAAATAATCAATAATTCAGATTTTAATATAATTTCAAACATTCTAATTTTGGCTAGAATCCTCGTATAGTGGGATAGAGAGACTTCGTTAACTACTCTCTGTCACATCTTTTTGGATAAAATATTTAAAATTTGTTTATCCTATATTTTTTTTTAAAAAAATACTCGTACAATCTACTTTAAAATTAATGATTTTTATTTCATATATATCACCATCCTATTCCTATTTGATAAATATTATTATTTTGACTAATTTAAAAACAAAAGGATAAAAAATGATCGCATATTATCTTTTTTTTTTTTTAAAAAAAAAAAAACCTTTCTATTTGTTTATAAAGCTCTATTTCAACACTTGAGTCATTCACGAGCATTTTTTCTCTAAGTTAAGTCTTCTCCAATATCGAGGGGAAAACAGGTATGACACTCTTTTGATTTTTTTCTCCTTTTCTTTGCATTCAAAAAGTTTAATTTACAAAAAAAAAAAAAAACAAAAAAAATCAATTCCTTGACTTTCCTCTTTACTCTCTCCTTGAGATATCATTATTCTTTTTTTTAAAAAAAATTTTGTTAGTCATAACATTACATGTTTTCGAAATTGTCCGGTCTACATTATTCTCTACATCTAAAAGCATCGAGAGTAGGTATTAAGACCTTTATAAGACATCCTTCATACCTCATTCTACTCCTAAAATATTTCAAATAAAAAGGAAAACAAAAGACACCTTATAATAGTTTGGATGCCTCCACCTCTTCATGTACCTTAAATCCGTCTTGAAATCATGAGGGATGGTGGGACTCCAGAGTGGATAATTTTAAGAACAATGACTTATTAAAAGGTTACATTAGAAGTATACTATTTTTTTTTTTTTTTAAAAAAAAAAAAAAAAAAAAAAAAAAAAAAAAAAAAAAAAAAAAAAAACTTACCTCTTCTCTGCAATCTTGCTCTACTCTGATTGCAGATTTATGATGTATTAAATTTTTCCTTTACTTAATGATATTTTCATTTTAACCAAAAAATAATAATCAATAATTCAGATTGTAATCTAATTTTAAATATTTTGATTTTGGCTATTTTTTTTAAAAAAAAAGATTTTGCCTGGCTTGTATAGTCGTATGTTATGGATATAGTTTGTTAACTACTCTCTATCACATATTTTGGGACAACAAATCTAAAATTAGATGATCCTATAATTAAAAAATAAAAATACAATATACTTTAAGTGATATGAAAAATTAATATTAATACTTATTATTTCGCTTAATATATCACATATCACCATCCTATTCCTATTCCTATTTGATTTTAAATAGATATAATGAGATAAGTGATAACTATTATTAGTTTAAGATATTAATTATCCGAGTCTAATTTTTAAAAATAAATAATGATAACATATTATTCTTTAAATTTGTCTATTTATTCTTAAAGCTTGTTCAACACTTGGGCCATTCACCAGCATTGTTTCTTCTCTACTAAGCTTTAAATCATAGTGAAGTCAAGAAAACAGGTATGAGTAACTTTTGGATTTTTTATATTATTTATTTATTTGATTCCTTGACTTAACTCTTCCCTCCTTAGAAATAAGAGAACTTACCTTACACGAACTTTTCATCTCTGCTTGAGATATTATTGCTCTTTTCTATTTTTAATTTGTTAGTTGTAATATTCCAGCACCTTGATCTTGAAATTGCTTTTGAACCCATTATCCCCATGGTTAAAAGCGTCAAAAGAGGAGATATTTAGATCTTAATCGTAAGGCGTATTTATACCTCGGTTCAGTCCACCCCTATAACATGTTATGAAGGGGAACACAATTTCACATAGAAACAAAAGGATGCATTATAAAAATGTGGATACCTCCTTCTCTTGACGTATTTTAAAATCATCAGGAGTACTTATATTCTAAAAGGAACAATTTTAAAAGTGAGGTGCTGAAATATTACATTACTATTTATAGCATTCTAAATTGATCTTAAATAAAGACAGTGAGGAAAATTGCAGCTGTTCCTCTTATTTTATTTTATTTTTTAAGTTGAAAGTTTCACTTTGTCATGTATAAATTTTATAATAATGCATTTTTTTTTCTTTTATCAAAGTTGTTGCATTCTCTTTTTGAATTTTTTTTAAAGCTAATACTTTGTGGCATTTGAATCTTTGATAATCATGTTGCTTCATACAAATATTTTTGTTCTTTTATTAATTCCAGTATTCGTAGAATTTGTAGACCTTATTCGTGAAATATGTGTATTTTTGTTGGCGAGAGAGAGAGAGAGAGAGAGAAGAAATATGTATATGTTTGCGCTTTGGCGTTCTATATTATATTTATCCTCATAACATAATTATTAATATTATCTTAATTTTTTTCATGAATGTATTATTTTAAATTATAATTAATTAGACATTGAGCAAGACTTGTTTATGAAATTTATACAGAAAAGCAAGGTCCACTGCCTCCCTCTTGTGCTAAAATGAGAATGCCTAATTTATTAACTCTTGAAGATTTCAAAGATAAGGAATTGGATCCAAATTCATCTCCCTTACAAGTTTTTGCATTTGTTGCGGAAGTCGCTTTACAAAAGTTGGAGAAGAGGAAACAAATTGTTGAGACTAACTTGTCAGCTGAAGAAAATGTTGAGTCTAACTTGTCAAAGAAAAATGGCAAACCATTGAAGAACAAGAAGAGAAAATCTCAAGTGATCAAGGATAAGTCAGAGAGAAAAATAAATCGTCTTGACATTTCCAATGAAGAATGGATAGAGCAAATCAGAAGTAAGAAGAAGAGGGGAGATAATTCAAATGCGCAGCTGCCGCCACCATTGCCAGAGGAATTCCAAAAACAAATTATCGAGAAATGTGGCGAATCATGTCCGAACCAATTAACTCATATTTACCACAAGAAATTATTCGATACCGATGTAAGCAGACAACACAGTAGAATCTCCATGCCTTTGTCTGAAATGAAGAGTTTCGCATTCTTAGAAGACAAAGAGATTACACTCCTTAGGGAGGGAGGAGCCATTAGTGTGCCCGTGATTCATAAACCGATGGATAATCCTCTCACTGAGCTCACAATTACATTCAAACAAAGTGGGACTTGCATAAAAATGATAATGAAAAACCAAGCGCTCAATATGTATTGAATGGCGGTTGGTACACTATTGTTACTGAAGACAAATTCGAAGCGACCCAGATAGTTGATATTTGGACATTCAGAGATCTTGAAAACAAGCTTTGCTTGGCAATTGCTAGACGTGAATGAATGGTTAAGAAAAGAGAAGCAGCAACAATTTTGAAATTTATAAATACATTTTAGTTTATGTCTTAGTAGTGCTTCATTTAACTTTTTTTAGTTTTTCAACATTTGGCAGAAACATTTCGTCTTTTTTTAATGAATTCAGTTCATCATCTTTTAACTCTTTATAAGTTATCAAAGGGTTGATACAGGTAAGCTTAACTCGCTCTTTAGTTTAAACCCATCCTATTAACAAACCTCAATCATGAGAGCTACAACATGATACTGTAACAGATCTTTACATGAAATTTCAAATATTTCAGCAATTTATTAAAAAAAAAAACAAGGAAAAACCAAAGTTTTCCACAAATTAAACATGTGAACTAGAACATACACATGAAAGCACAATTTTCATGTCTAGCAAATGAAAATCCCTTTGCATGTCAGAGTAAAATTCTACCAACAGGCTGACAAGTTTGTTTAAGTAAAATTGGCTGCACTGCACCACATATTATCAGATTATATCTTACACTATTGCCTCAATCACTTCAAAAATATAAGAGTGCAAAAACTGAGATGAAGTTGAGGGATATATCTCACCAAATCAAGTAATAATCTAAGAGCAATTAAGGATCTACCAATTATCAAATGCTTGTATTTTTCCAAGATAATATTGCATCATATAAATAAATCATTAGAAAAGAGTCAATTAAAATATGGAAAATTGCCCATAAATCCCTATTTAAAAATTTATTTGTGAATTAAGACCTAGAATCTTATAGGTGTGGAGTCATTGAATGTAAATAATTGTGATAAGTGTGTTGGCTAAAATTTGGGGTTGTCGCTTAACGTTCAAGCAACTTGCTCGTGAGGTTAAAAAACAAAAAATTTATTCTTCCTTAATCGCAGCAAAATCTAGATTATCACTAAAAGTCATGAATAGTAAAGTTAATCCTCATGAGTTATAACCCGTAACTCTTTACGGTACTCATGAGTACTAACTCGTAACTCTTGATCGTATTAATAAGTTAGAGGTAAACATAACAAGAATGATTGATCTTTAAGGAACCCGTAACTCTTTACGGTACTCATAAGTTATAACCCGTAACTCTTTAAAATGCTCATGAGTTATAACTAGATGTACCCATAACTCCTTATGATACTCACGAGCTATAACTCGTAACTCTTTACGGTACTCATGAGTTATCCCAAATTGGTTTCCTTGATCAAAACTCTTTACGGTAGTGCTCATGAGTTATATCTTGTAACTCTTTACCGTACTCATGAAAACCCGTAACTCTTTACGATGCTTGTGAGTTATAAAGGTCTATAAGATGGAGGACTAGAGCTAGCTTTTTGCTAGCTTTGAAACATGGGCCGGTGTCCGGGGTATATTAATTAATACCAAAATAAGTTGCGGTAAAAGAAAAAGAAGATGCCAAAACAGATTCACTTAAGCTTCTAGCTGGCTTGCTAGCCAGCCTTTCAGCTGCTCCCGCTTGAGAGAAAAAGGGGCGGACTCTTGCATGCTCGTATACCGAGAAAGAATTGAAATAAAGCCTTGTTGTTCTAAAGATATGGTTTTTGACAGAGCACAATGGCGTCGTACGATCTATGTAGGCGATCCCACCTAATGAAATAAAGCCTTGATGTTGTTATACTGTATATAGAAAGAATAAGATTTGAAGGCTCACGTCAATATTAGAATTGACATAATTGGATTTGCGAAACTTTCCATATGAGAATTATACAATTTCATTATCATGACGACAAGTTTCGCAAGTCCAATATCACAAATTCCATAGGTACCAATTTACAAGGGCACGCTCGTTTGGCTCAATAACCCGCGAAACCCTTTCCTAAATAAAAACTTACCTTTTTAGTTCTCTCACATAACAAGAAGGTCAACAAATTACTGGAGAATAAAGAATATGATGATGCATCAGATCCTTCATCTCCATAACTTTTTATTTTTTTATTTTATTGTCTTTTTTTCTATAATGTGGTGGTTAATTATGCAACCCTGCATGCATTAAAATTAAAAAAATGTCAACTAAATAAAGGTTATTAAGTAAAATTCATCACTTATTAGAATATCATTTCAAAATCCTAACGGCTATTAAAAAACAACCGTCCCCATTTATAAAATATAATAATATTTAAAACTAGACTCGATGGCTCAATAATCCACAAAAACCTCTTTATATAAACGTCCAAAATCGGGACTCCACCTCCATTTTAACTCTCATAGCCAACTGCAAGTTTTTGTTCTTCACCAAAATCATGGACAAAAGCAAGAAGACTTTTGATTAATCATTTGGGAAAAAACTGAAAGATGAGCTCCCTCTACCAACAAGCATTAAATGATCCACTCGACCTACAAGCCCCAAACATATGGTCCAGGTTTACCTACGAGAGCAAGGACTCATGGACCAGTGCTTGAAAGAACTTATCTCTCTAGTTCGCTCTATGAAAAAGACGGTGGACAACTTACTAGAGTAGGAAAAATCTAATGATGTATCAAATTCTTAAAAAATCTTCAGAACTTTATATTTTTAGTTTGTTTATTTACATTGTCTTTTTGGTTTTTTATTTTTATTTTGTTTGTGAAGTGGTGGTTGCATAATCAAGTACCAAGATTTTAAAAAAGGTCAAATATTAACAGTTACTAAGTAACACTCATCATTTATTAGAATACCATGTAAATACATAGCAGTTGTAATTAGTAATTTTCATATATTGTCTCATAAGAATGATGGTTGTTACATAAAAATCTTCATCAAACAACAAACGCCATGATGGTATGACTGAGCAAGAACCAAATATCCTTTCATTTTAACTAACGCCAACTAACATTCGAAACATTTCCCCTTCTCATTGCTGATGATAACACATGCTTCTTCATTATGAGTAGTATTTCTCACATCCAATACGATACAATTTGGGATGGATCAAGATTTTCTAGCCTTTGCAGCTAGAATCAATCGCACTCCTAACCAATATATAAGTGTTTACATATATTTTGTGTCTTTTCAGCAACTAATCCAGGAAAACAATGACTAAGTGGGGAAAAAACGAATATCACTATAGTAAAGGGGGCAAAGGGTATGCAAACCCTTGAGCAGCTTAAGGTTCTTTAAATCTTTCTATTTATTCTTAAAGCTTCTTCAACATTTCAATCATTTATGAGCATTTTCTTTCTACGAAGCAGTTAATTAAAGTGAAGTCGTGTCCAAAGCAATCTCTGAAAGAAGCAAGTATGTCCCTCTTTGATTCTTTATAATGATTGCATATTATCTTGTTTTAATTTGAACTTCTTCAAATCTGTTTTTTTCTTCTTCTTGAATCTTCTTTGAATCTTTCCATTTTGTTACGAACCCTGATCAGGCCCAATACCGAGCTGGCCCACTAAGGAATAGACCCAATCATGGATCCTCCTATAATATTGGGAAATCCCACTATTATATATAATATCGGATATATCGAAATCCATATCTTGGATATGATATCACGGCCATAGATCAGGATAGATCCGAGATACCAGACCGAAGGTACGCTCTATAAATACAGGGGTCGACCCTTAAGGTGCACACGTTCTAAACCTTGAACTATTTACATTCAGTCACACTGTACACACACAGTGTAACATCCCATTTTCAAAAGCAGTATATTTTTTTTTTTCATCAGAGTAGAGCATCGGAGCAATTGAGTAACTGATACATTTATTCAAATTGCCGTAAGTCTGGCTGATTTACAGAAGCGGTACATTGACCGAGAGTTTTCAAAATGAATAACAACGAGAAGAAAGTCTTGATCGGGTCTCCGTGCGGCCGCTCGCCTTTCTCCTCGGTTCTCCCGAACCCGACGCTATGATAAGAGCCGAGATCCAATTGCAATTTGGATCTCGAGTAACGGTTAACCTCATGCTTAAATACGACTACATATACACGACAGCAGCAATCAATACAACAGTCCACAACAGATGTATGATTAAAAATACATAACCACGTATGTAAGATAATAACCACGTATGTAACATAACCACGTATGATACATCAATAATAACCTCGTTTGTGACATAACCACGTATGTGACATAACCGTGTATATAACATAACCACGTATGCTACAACAACAAACAGAACACAACAAACATATATAATCATACAATAACCATCAGAGTTAGTGTTACAAAGACGCGAACGTACCTTTTTGGCGGTACAACAAAACTTTTACGGAAAAACGTGAAATTTCCGACGGCGGAAAAAAAGCGGTGTGACGGCGGCACAACAAAGCGGCTCGACAATGTACGATTATCTCGAGATATCCTATAAGGATAATATTTAACAACTTTTAGCAAAGCATAACGGGCATTTTAGGTACAAATTACCATTTTGCCCCGAACCCCTAATCGGCGGAATTTCGCGTAACTTCGTTACTTTGACCGTATTCCATTTCAAAATTATCCCCACTATGTTTTTACCTCGTCAGGCATCTTTCAATGCAATGAGGCATAAAAACAAGCATAGGAATATATCTCAAACTTCCTAGATCAAAACAAAATCTAGCTTCTACTATAACTACCGAAAGAACTACGGAAACTAAAAACTAAGGACGAAGAACTTACTCGGAGCTAAGGCACAATTTTTCCAGAGCTTCTCTCTCTAGAACCTCTCTCTAGGATCTGAATTTTGGTGTGAAGAATGAGAGCAAGAGAGCTTGCTATTTATAGAGAAAAATAGGGACAAGGTGGGAATTTCCAAAAAGTCTTGAAATGATTCGGCCGTTGGATCTAGGGTTTTGTAAGATGGAATCTTGGCCATCCATGGTCTTGGTCGACATCTAGGGCCCAAAAAGTCAAAGAATGAGTTGTCATCTTGCTTTATGGCCTCCGGTCCGATAAAGCTACCCGATCGGTGTCCGTTTCGCGCGATTTCGCGAAACTCAAAAATGCGAGCGTGTAACTTTGAAGGTCTTTTCATCCTCTTTCATATTATCAATTTGGATCCTCTTTTTGATCATATCCAGGTATTCTCCGGTGCGTCGGAAGATATTCGGACAAACGCGTCCGATTCGGAAATCGCTCCGATAGAACCAACTTATGGACAACAATTCACCGAATCGTAAAACGTCCAGTTGTTGCCTAACTTAATCTCGTGTTTAAAAAGACACAATTGTTTCTATAGGTTCTCACTTTGCCTATCCGACTCTACTACTCTATCGATCAACTTTTCGTCTTATTTGAAATTAGGGTTTTCGGTTGCGGAAACAACGCACGGTAAATTCTTTCTTCGTGTAAAAATTCACTTGTTCTTAATTTGATCAGTCTGGAAAGACTTTTACCTCTGGTTTACCTGTAGAATTTATTTCTAACTTTTCCCCCGGTCTGCCTATAAGCTGACTCACCGCATTATATTATTATTTTATTCTAATTACCATTTTAATTATTTAAACAATTCTTTTTAATTAAAAATACTTAGAATTTCGGCCCCCTCTTTTAAAAATTCAGATTTATTTATTTTTCTATAATTTTTTCCATTTTTTAAAAATATAATATTTTTTACCAAAAATTCCCGTTTTACCCCTGCCTTCGTTAGGGCTTAATCGACCTAATTTCTTCGTTTAGTGATCTTTTTAGGATCAGGTTTCTTCATATATTTATCTTTACCAATTTTACAGTATATTGTTATCTTGTAAACTTTTATCGACATTGTCATTTTATATCCTATGTAAAATATTAACAATGTTTACCCTATCGGGTTACTTTATGGTTCCGAAATGCTTTTTAAACTTTTCTTCATGTTATTTCCTCTGAAATAATTTATTAAATTCTCATAATTAGGGATAACACTTCCATATTTTTCTCATAATTTTTCATGATCTTTCGTATTTATCATAATATTTTTAGACTGTTTTTATCACCATTATATCATTTTTAGTCATTACGTTTCATCGATTTTCCCGTAACTTTTTTGACAATTTACTCTATAATTATAACAATTTTCTATAACATTTTTAAGCTCATGATTTTGCTTTATCAAAATATTCGTTAATTTCCTTTATCTCAAAACTTCCAGATTTACTAAAATCTGGGTATTACATTTCTCCCCGTTAAATAAAATTTCGCCCTCGAAATTTGCTCTATACCAATTTAGACTCGTACTAACTACACTTCGGACATATTCGCTCCTTAGCAACCACGTGCCAAACCTGTCTCCTTAGCAACCACGTGCCAAAAGCTGTCTCCTTAGCAACCACGTGCCGTGACGACAAAAGATACCTCGGCCCGCTAGTTTTACGCACCGCATCTCTGCGCATGCAACCAGCTCCACGACTTATTCGCTCCGAACTTTTCTCTATATGTCGGCCGCTCCACTTGATGATCGAGAATTTGCCCAGGTTTGATCTGTCAAGATCTTGTCATTTTGTACTTTGATATTTAGTATTTTCCGTGGCACCCATATACCCCGGTCAATACCGGATATCAAAATGTCTCCATGACGCCCATACATCATGGTAACACAAGATACCTTAAATGTTTCCATGACGCCCATACACCATGACAACACAAGATACCTCCTACTCAATGACACGATCGCAATCGGATAGTAGTAACTATGAGATATGCATCGGAAACTAAAATTTTCGCGGCAAGTAAGACATCTATTTATCAAACCATAGGGGATTTCTTTTACCCTGTACTCAGGTGTAGTTTTTCGAACACAGGACTTTTCGTCCATTAAAACACAGGACTTATTGTCCTTTCCCGAGTTTCTTTCAATTCAAAAGGTACTACAAACACTTGTGTTAGCAGTACAATTCTATACAATACTCACTAACTCTAGGTCTTACATCAATTAGTTCAACTTGAGAGGCTTCAATAGGCGAGAGGCGTAAGTCATCACGCTGTCCTGCTGCAGCAAGACATATCCTGACCCATAGCTAATGGCACCACGACCATCTACTTGGATCCGGGACAACCAACTCTTGGTGCTATGACCAACTTCGTTCTCGTCTATGCAAGCTCGTCTCGATCGTGTTCTACGCAATGATTTAAGTTTTACTCTTTAAGCTTTATCAATGGTTATGAGAAAATTTCGGTATGAATCTGCGGTACTATCCCGCTAGATTCAGAAACTAAATATCTATGTTACTATCTTCAGAAGATTGCTATTCCTTGATGTACAGCTGAAGTGGTGTTCCGAGCACTCGTCAACTCTTGCCAAAACGTAGGGATTACAAAACTGAGTAACTCGTAGATCATGGAAAGTGGGTATGTGTTCATGATAGTCATTTTGTCCATCCTGCGATGATTGATACAAAGTCACAAACTCTCGTACTTTGTTCGGTAGCATTTGATATGGTGTTTTAGATGTTGATCCAATGTTAGGCATCAACTTCATAGTGAATTTTGACTTTTCTTTTCGAAGGAATATTTGTCGAGAGAGATTTTATTTGTGTCTCGGGTTGTTTTTAGAATAAGGACTCAATCCCCTCGTCATCGTTTGATCATTTTATTGATCATTGCTAGTCCTCTGATTTTGAGAATGTCGTCAATGTTTGTGAGAGAGAAATTTTGAACGAGATATATATTCGACTTGGAATTTAGACATGCTTTATTAAGCAAAATAGTTCACACCCAATGGTGTAACTACTACTAGATTGTAAGGTATGTATGTATCCCAAAATGATTCGCCTATTTATCGGACATGCCGAGTGATTAGCACCCGTGTTGTATAATATCTAAAGTAGATTCCTATTGAGAGATAGTTATGCGGATCCTCTCTCGGAGATTATTCGTGGGTGTCTTCCTCTACCTCTCGCCTCTCGCCTCGGCCTCACGGGAGCTCCGGCTCCTCTTAAATTTGTCATGTCTCGTTCTTTCTCCTTTATTAGGGAAAACGTTAGATTTAAAAAGACAATGATTAGTCTATCGCGAGACTTTATCACACTAATACTACAAACGAACGGACACTCGTACTATTTCCCTTTGTTCAGGATTTCGTTGATTCGGTCTACTCAGAAACGGGTACGGAATTTCGTATCGGGAGTTCCTCTACATGAGTCAAATACTACATGTACTTATCCTTGTTGGTCTCGGAGTTTCATCCGGCGTGGCCTAGCTCCACATATAAGCTCGCGCTAGGACAAAATAGTCGTCCGGTAAACCGACGATTATCGAATTATCAATATTATCGAGTTATCGAGGCGATATCGAGTTATCGGAATTATCAGAGTTATCAGGATTACCAGAGACTGATATCAGAGTTATCAGAATTATCAGGGTCTGATATCAAATATGAATATGGACGATGGATTTACTGATTCTAGGTTAGAATGATGCACCGACAGAGGGTGGTACACCGGTTCAGAATGGTATACCAGTGCAGACTGGTACACCGACTTAGGGCTATATCAGTACTCATTTTCAAAACATGCTCTTTAAAAAGGCGTAGAGCCTAACTCTGTTACTCAACCAATTTGGCCAGGTAGGTGTCTATCATGGGAGCCTCACCGTGCTAGGGTGACTGATTGGCTGATCCACATAGACTAGCCCTGCCTTCGGCACCAAAAGGTTTTGGAATAACTTAGTCAGATCTATGCCAGGACAACTGCTCTGATACCAAACTGTAACATCCCATTTTCAAAAGCAATATATTTTTTTTTCATCAGAGTAGAGCATCAGAGCAATTGAGTAACTGATACATTTATTCAAATTGCCGTAAGTCTGGCTGATTTACAGAAGCGGTACATTGACCGAGAGTTTTCAAAATGAATAACAACGGAAGAAAGTCTTGATCGGGTCTCGTGCGGCTCGCTCGCCTTTCTCCTCGGTTCTCCCGAACCCGACGCTATGATAAGAGGCGAGATCCAATTGCAATTTGGATCTCGGTAATATGTTAACCTCATGCTTAAATACGACTACATATACACGAGCGGCAATCAATACAACAGTCCACAACAGATGTATGATTAAAAATACATAACCACGTATGTAAGATAATAACCACGTATGTAACATAACCACGTATGATACATCAATAATAACCTCGTTTGTGACATAACCACGTATGTGACATAACCGTGTATATAACATAACCACGTATGCTACAACAACAAACAGAACACAACAAACATATATAATCATACAATAACCATCAGAGTTAGTGTTACAGTACGCGAACGTACCTTTTTGGCGGTACAACAAAACTTTTACGGAAAAACGTGAAATTTCCGACAGCGGGAAAAACAGCGGTGTGACGGCGGCACAACAGCAGCTCGACAGCGGTACGATTATCTCAGATATCCTATAAGGATAATATTTAACAACTTTTAGCAGCATAACAGGCATTTTAGGTACAAATTACCATTTTGCCCCTGAACCCCTAATCGGCGGAATTTCGCGAACTTCGTTACTTTGACCGTATTCCATTTCAAAATTATCCCCACTATGTTTTTACCTCGTCGGGCATCTTTCAATGCAATGAGGCATAAAAACAAGCATAGGAATATATTCGAAACTTCCTAGATCAAAACAACGGTTCTACTATAACTACCGAAAGAACTACGGAAACTAAAAACTAAGGACGGAAGAACTTACTCGGAGCTAAGGCACAATTTTTCCGAGCTTCTCTCTCTAGAACCTCTCTCTAGGATCTGAATTTTGGTGTGAAGAATGAGAGCAAGAGAGCTTGCTATTTATAGAGAAAAATAGGGACAAGGTGGGAATTTCCAAAAAGTCTTGAAATGATTCGGCCGTTGGATCTAGGGTTTTGTAAGATGGAATCTTGGCCATCCATGGTCTTGGTCGACATCTAGGGCCCAAAAAGTCAAAGAATGAGTTGTCATCTTGCTTTATGGCCTCCGGTCCGATAAAGCTACCCGATCGGTGTCCGTTTCGCGCGATTTCGCGAAACTCAAAAATGCGAGCGTGTAACTTTGAAGGTCTTTTCATCCTCTTTCATATTATCAATTTGGATCCTCTTTTTGATCATATCCAGGTATTCTCCGGTGCGTCGGAAGATATTCGGACAAACGCGTCCGGTTACGGAAATCGCTTCCGATAGAACCAACTTATGGACAACAATTCACTGAATCGTAAAACGTCCAGTTGTTGCCTAACTTAATCTCGTGTTTAAAAAGACACAATTGTTTCTATAGGTTCTCACTTTGCCTATCGACTCTACTCTATCCGATCAACTTTTCGTCTTATTTGAAATTAGGGTTTTCGGTTGCGGAAACAACGCACGGTAAATTCTTTCTTCGTGTAAAAATTCACTTGTTCTTAATTTGATCAGTCCGGAAAGACTTTTACCTCTGGTTTACTGTAGAATTTATTTCTAACTTTTCCCCCGGTCCGCCTATAAGCGACTCACCGCATTATATTATTATTTTATTCTAATTACCATTTTAATTATTTAAACAATTCTTTTTAATTAAAAATACTTAGAATTTCGCCCCTCTTTTAAAAATTCAGATTTATTTATTTTTCTATAATTTTTTCCATTTTTTAAAAATATAATATTTTTTACCAAAAATTCCCGTTTTACCCCTACCTTCGTTAGGGCTTAATCAGACCTAATTTCTTCGTTTAGTGATCTTTTTAGGATCAGGTTTCTTCATATATTTATCTTTACCAATTTTACAGTATATTGTTATCTTGTAAACTTTTATACTGACATTGTCATTTTATATCCTATGTAAAATATTAACAATGTTTACCCTATCAGGTTACTTTATGGTTCCGAAATGCTTTTTAAACTTTTCTTCATGTTATTTCCTCTGAAATAATTTATTAAATTCTCATAATTAGGGATAACACTTCCATATTTTTCTCATAATTTTTCATGATCTTTCGTATTTATCATAATATTTTTAGACTGTTTTTATCACCATTATATCATTTTTAGTCATTCATTCGTTCATCGATTTTCCGTAACTTTTTTGACAATTTACTCTATAATTATAACAATTTTCTATAACATTTTTAAGCTCATGATTTTGCTTTATCAAAATATTCGTTAATTTCCTTTATCTCAAAACTTCCAGATTTACTAAAATCTGGGTATTACACACAGCACCCCCTTTGGCGAGAGCCTAACCTGTGTACGGTGATCCCACACTCTCCGGAATATCTACCTCATAGATATTCGGGCAGAGTCTACTGATCCAATATCAAAGCACTAGCCTACCGGGCCAGACATCTGTGTTCTACACCAAAACATTGGCGCCGACCGTGGGGACGTTAAATTTCGATCCCCGTGACCGACAATGGCTAATACCAGAAGCAGCAATCGGAACCCTCAGCCTGGAAATCCACCACAGGCTGAGGCGAGTCAACAACAACAGACACAGGACCCGCCGCTGCCCGAGGATTTCTCGGAAGACAAGGCCACGAATGAGGGGAACGACGTGTCCGATACGGCCTTCTCCCCTGCAATGATGGCTAAACCTCACGGCACGACGACGCAGGAAGTCCTAGCCTCGAGTCCAGACTTTATTCTTCTACGGAAAACCCAGGACTCAATGCTGATGCAAATGGAAAATATTGAGAAGCGCACCAACCTCCAACGTCAGGAGGATTTTAGGGTGATGCAGCAGATGATGGAAGATCGCTGCAACCAGCTGGCGGCGATGATACAGAGATATAACCGTGAGGACAGACGAGCTAGAAAAGAAAAGACGGTCAGTGGGCACCCGAGGTCCACGAAACGAAACCGGCACAACTGTTCCGCAGATGAATTCGGTACGGCCTCGAACCCGGAAGCCAGTTTCCTCTCAGAAGAAAACGCATGCCGAGGATATCCCGAATGAAGATGAAGACCGAGGTCGTGAGAAACCACCTCGGCAGGAGACTTCCCCAAAAAAGTATAAGATGAAATACGTGGTAAGCCGCAACAGCAGTGCTTTCTCAGACGAGATAGCAAACGAACCTTATTCAAAGGATTTTGACCTGGCAGACCTGCCTAAATATGACGGAACACAAGATCCGAGGTCCCACTTGGATACTTTCGAGCTACTCATGTTTCGAATCGGAGGACCGGTAATTGCCCGACTCTTTGCCGCCACGCTGACCGGACTGGCCCAGAAATGGCTAATTTCGCTGCCAACCAATTCAATTCAGAGTTTCGAAGACCTCGGAACCAAGTTTGAGTTAAACTTTGCAACAAGTAAGAAGCAGCCCAAGTCCCAATTCACCCTTAGAAAGATTAAGCAACGACCGGAGAGCGTACACGTACATTGTCTTATAGATGGACTGGATCCATCATCCCGATTGGCAAATTCCATCTTCAAAAATAAAGTTTATACCCTCACGGAATTCAACACGCGGTCAAAGCAGTACTTAGAGGTGGAGCAGATGGAATTGGCTGACGCGGCCAGGAACGACCGGGGCAAGGATACACCCCCACGGGGAAAAGGGCCACTTGAAAGAGAAGATTCCAACAGGCGAAACCGAGACAACAGGCCCAAGGGGAAAGAGTTGAATGGAAGGCGAAGTATGATAGATACACCCCCTTGAATGTTGCGCGTTCTCAAATTTGGAAGGAGGTATCCCTGAACGAGATGAAAAAGGTAGAAAAACCTCGACCCCTCCGATACCGAACTACCACGGATCAATCCAAATTTTGTGCGTTTCAAGACGGACCGGGCAATACCACGGACCAATACTACGAACTCCGAGACGCGATCGAAAAATTCGTACGAGAAGGGAAACTGCGCCAATATGTGATCAAAACACAGGGACAGAGAAATAGCAAAAGAAACCGGGGGGCCGGAGTCCTAGCTCGAACCAGGATTGGAAGAAGGACGCAAAGCGGCGGAAGCCGTATAGTGATGAGGAGAAGTTTCCTGAAGCCGAGTTTAACTGTAGTGTTATCAGCGGGGACTTAGGCGGTGGAGGAGACACGGCAAGTCAGCGCAAGAAATACTTAAGGGAAATCCGATCTGTAAGCAACTTCCCAAAATTCAAAGAAGATCATTGCAAGCCAACACCTCCACCTTTAACCTTTACTAACGACGACATGAAGGACGTAGCCCCGGGTCACGAGGATGGTTTGGTCATCACTGGAACCCTGATGAATTGCCGGGTTAAAAGGATTTTTGTACACACAGGCAGCTCGGCAAATATCATAAGCTGGGATGCTTTCAAAAGAATGAAACTAGATTCAGAAGATCTGAAACCGTGCAAAACAACCCTTATAGGGTTTAACGACTAGCACTCATCCCCCACAGGGTATATCGACCTTAGGTTAACACTGGGAACACAAGAAGCATTCAAGTAAGAGCGGGTGAGATTCATCGTGGTCGACTTCCCGTCTCCATATAATATCATACTAGGCAGGCCGACTATCCATAAGTGGGATATGTTGGTATCCACAAAGCATCAGAAGTTAAAAATGGCGAACAACAGAAACAAAGTTGTCACGGTCGTAGGAGACCAAAAAGAATCTCGACAGTGCTATTTCGAGACAATCCGGGAAGGTGAAGGCAATCTGTCGTCCCCACCCCGGATGCAGAAAGGCGAGAGGAATGCAGGCGTGGCGGGAAAAATACAGGTAGGATGGCCCATAAGCATGGTCGAACTCGACCTAAGAGAAGAGCCCGAGGTCCCCCGCCTAGAGCCAGAAGGCGAACTAGAAGACTTCATACTAGGAACCGAGGCCTCCCAGATCACAAAGATTGGTGGAACCATGAGTCCAGAGCTGAAAGACCGACTGAAGAACTTCTTAAGGAAGAACCGAGATGTATTCGCTTGGACGTCGGCAGAAATTCCCTGGATAGACCCCAGATTTTGCTGCCACAGGCTCGCGATCCGGCCGGGATCAGCACCGGTTGCACAGAAAAAGAGGAAACAAGGGTCAGACAAGCAAGTAGCCCTGGAACAACACGTCGACGAACTGTTGGACACCGAGTTCATCAGGGAAATACAATACACTACGTGGTTATCAAACGTGGTCATGGTCATGAAACCAAGCGGTAAATGGAGGGTGTGCACGGACTGCAAGGACTTGAACAAAGCATGCCCTAAGGATTCGTATCAATGCCCAACATCGACCAACTGGTAGACAACTTGGCCGGGTACCGTTATTATCCTTCATGGATGCTTATTCCGGATACAACCAGATCGCGATGCATCCAGAAGATCAAGAGAAGATGGCTTTCATAACCGAAAGAGCTAACTATTGCTACAACGTGATGCCCTTCGGGTTGAAGAACGCTGGGGCCACCTACCAAAGAATGATGAACCGAGTCTTTGAAGACCAACTCGGGCGAAACATAGAAGTTTACATCGACGACATGATCGTCAAGTCAATGAACCTCAAGGACCATATCCGATACTTGGAGCAAACCTTTGAGAAATTGCGGGCGTACCAAATTCACCTAAATCTGGCCAAATGAGCGTTCGGAGTACCAGCAAGGAAGTTCTTAGGGTTTCTGTTAACAAGCCGGGGAATATAGGCCAATCCGAACTAATGTAGGGCGGTCTTAGACATGAAAGCCCCTCAGAACAAGAAAGAAGTCCAACAGTTGACGGGAAGGATGGCGGCATTAACTAGATTCCCACCGAGATCGGTAGAAAGGGCCCTTCCTTTCTTCAAACTCCTGAAAAAGGAGACGCAAGGAGGCTGGAACCCAAAGTGTGAGCCGGCATTCAACAAGATTAAGTAATGTCTGGCGACCCCGCTAGTATTGTCAAAACCTGAACCAGAAGAGGTACTTTTCCTCTACTTATCAGTAGGGGAGGAAGCTGTGAGCGCGGTCCTGGTTTGGGAGACCGAGGCCGACCAAGAACCAATCTAGTTTATAAGTAAAGCGTTGCAGGGCTCGGGCGAGGTATCGAAATTAGAGAAAGTGGCTTTCGCCCGCCTTTACGCCGCAAGAAGACTACGCCAGTAATTTCAGGGATTCCAGGTCGTCGTTCGAACTAGTCAACCTATCTGACAGGTATTACACAGACCGAATCTGGCTGGCAGGATGATCAGTTGGGCAATAGAGCTATCTGAGTTCGACATCACAGATGAGGCCCGACACGCGATCAAATCGAAAGCACTGGCGGATTTTGTAAGGGAACTAACCCTGGCCTATGAAGAGGACACAGCCGGACTCGGGGTATGGAAGGTGTACATTGATGGATCATCAAACGCCAAGGGGAGTGGAGCCGGGATCGTAATCGTAAACCTAGAAGGGGTCGCGATCGAACACTCGCTCCACCTAAACTTCCCAACCTCAAATAACCAAGTAGAATATGAAGCGATGTTGGCCGGATTACAGCAGGCAAAGGAACATGGAGCACGGAGAGTAAAGGTCCTAACGGACTCACAATTAGTAGCCGCGCAGATTAGGGGTACCTATCAAGCAAAATGACCCTTGCTAGACAAGTACCTAAACAGGGCAAGGGAAATAATTTCCGACTTTGAAGAAGTGGCGGTCATGTACATCCTGCGCGAGGAGAACGTTAGGGCCGACATTCTATCCAAGCTCGCCAGCACGAAGGGACCGGGGAACCATAGAACTGTGGTGCAACAAAATTTAGTGGAACCAAGCTGCGTACTGACTATTTCCGCAGCCACAGATTAGATAAAGCCAATTGAAGACTACTTAGAAAGGGGAATCATCCCTACCGACACGACCAAGATGAAAAAGATGGTTCGAGAAGCCGCCATGTACACCATGGTGGACGATCAATTATATCGACGAGGACCTCACTCTCCTACGATGAGGTGCATAGGCATGGCCGAGGTGAAATACATTATGGCAGAAATACACGAAGGAATCAACGGCCAGCATATGGGAGGAAAAGCTCTAGCCAGGAAGGCCTTATGAGCAGGTTACTACTGGCCGACCATGGTGGCAGATTCCATGGAGTTTGTGAAAAGATGTGACAGTTGCCAGAAGCATGCCAAGATCATATGGCTCCCTCCAGCGGAATTGAAGAGTATCTCGGCCCCATGGCCTTTCTACAAGTGGGGGATGGATCTTTTGGGACCATTCAAAGCAGCCCCTGGAAAACTCCGCTGGCTGGTGGTCGCGGTCGATTACTTTACTAAGTGGATAGAAGCTGAGCCTTTGACAACAATCACCTTGGCACGCATTCAACGATTCTTCTGGCACAGCATCGTGTCGCGATTCGGAGTACCCACCGAGATAGTCACAGATAACGGGACCCAGTTTATCGACAAAGGGTTCTAGGAGATGATCGCGAACCTCGGCATCGAGCAGCATTTCACTTCCGTGGAACATCCCCAGTCCAACGGGCAGGCCGAAGCCGCCAACAAGATAATTGTCGAGGGCTTCAACAAGCGAATGTAAGAGGCCGAGTCTAGTTGGGCCGAACAACTCTACAACGTGCTCTGGGGTTATAGGACCAGAGTCCAAACCTCAACACTGGAGACTCCGTTCAGGCTGACATATGGATGCGAGGCAATGATCCTGGTCGAGATAGGCCAACCCTCCTGGAGGAGATTGAAGGCTCTCCGAGATGAGGAGGCGATGAATGCCGAGGCACTGATGATAGAATTGGACTTTGTGGACGAGGTCAGGGTTACGGCACACTGCCGAGATATGGTCATGAAACAGCTAATCACCGCCAAATACAATCGAAAGGTAAGACCCCGGTCTTTTGATAGGGGTGACCTAGTACTCAGAAGGCAGACGTCGGCAACAAGAACGCCAGGGATGGCAAGTTGGCGGCAAATTGGGAAGGCCCTTACTGGGTTAAGGAAAAGCTCGAAAAAGGCACCTACGTCCTGGAAACCCTGGCAAGGAAACCAATCAAAAGGACGTGGAACGCCGATAAGCTGAAGGCCTACTATAGCTAGACCTAGCTGCCGTGCGCATATATGTCGGATATATTATGTCTGAGCCTCTTTATTTTGCTTATTTCCAGCTTAATTCTATTTTCGTACTTACGTAATTTCCTTATTTAAAGTTGTTAGCTCTCTAGAGTGGATTATTTCATGAATTAATGAAGAACTCCTCTGTGGAGAGATTCAGTTTATGGACAATCAAAATGTCTTATCATACACCAACCTGGGTAAAAAGAATGACATCGAAGCCCACGAGCCTAGGTTCTTGATTACGCAAGGATTGGTTGAAAAATGACACCAGGGCTTGCAAGCCCTGGTCTTTAATTACGCAAGGCCACTAATATAAGCCTTTGCAAAAGTCTAATGCATCAAAGTACTTGCTCCTTGATAAGAAGATGAATTGTCATCTCGGCCCTGATCAGGCCAAAATGTGTAGGTTCGTGCGTCTTTTCACCACGACTGGACATGTGACAATTTGCCCTTATCCTGGTTATTATCCCGAACAACGGATCCAAAACCCAGTAGGGAGGTTGAATGAAAACCCCTACCTTGATACCCGATCTTAGCTACTGGAAGAACTATAAAAGAATTCTACATACATGAAACCCTGGCCCGGTCAAAGAATCCCCAGCACGGGTTGGAGGATTCATAACGAGATGGTTAGCATGGCTAATTGCTCAATCAAAAGAAAATTAACGATAAACAAGTTAATTTTTAGAAAGCCAAACCAAAGCGGCGATATTTTATACAAAGTTAACAGGGCATCAACGCCCAAAAACAAAGAGAAATACACGAAAAAGTTAAATAGCAGGAACCGACGGGTTGGAAGGATTGCCGACAGGAACATTAGCCGAGGTCTGCTCCTCACCATCACCAGCCTGGTCTCCGCCATCAAGGTTGGACACAGACGTGATCTCAGGAGACGCGAGAGGTGGGACGAGCTTGCCGCCTAGCATGTACGCCTGATGGTGAAACCCGACAAGGTTCAAATTGGCGTCAGGATTCAAATGCCAAATTTGCATCCGGGCCATGTCAAAAGCATCCTTGGCGGTCTCCTTCACAGTGTCAGAGCAGTCAGCATAAGCTTTTTGGGCATCAGCAAGGACCGCCTTGGTCTCGCCCAACTCCTTCGCCAGATCCCCGCGTTGGGACTGCACCACACAAAGGGCATCAATGTCCTCCGCATGGGCCTCCTGCATCCTGACTAGCTCTTGATATGCCTGGTCAAGAGCCTCCTGGGTCATCATAAGCTCCTCAGACAGCTTGCCTTTTTCAGCCTCGGCAGCTTGCTGTGCCTCCTCGGCTTTCTTCTTTGCCTCCACGGCTTCGTCCTTCTCCTCTGTCACCCGAGTTAAGGAAAGGCAGGCATTCACATGATTGTGCTTAAGAACTTCAAAACCTTCACTACCCCGACGGATTTCAGAGTAGCCTTCTGGATTTCCCACAGCTCGGTTATATCTACATCGGAGAGCGGGACATTATCGGTATAGCACCGAGGAGGGAGGAGAGCTACCGCCTGTTCCTTGGTCCTCCCGTTGCTCCATGTATGACCGTGTGGGAGCTTAGGCAATGGCGGCGGCGGGGGCAGAGTCAAGGAGGAGGGCGCAGGAGCGTCGATGGCTGTGTGGGCGGAACTAGCAGAGGGCATGATGAGGGCGGCGTCCGGTGAAATCGTCGGGGTCACCTTTGTCGCCGGGGTCACCTTTGTTTTCTTGGCCGCTTTCGCCAAAGACTCCGCTCCAACCTTGGGCTTCTGAGGTTCAGGAACAGATCTCTTCCTCGAATTGACCGTACACTGCCCGTCGGAACCGGGATTCACGTGAGATAGATATCGCGGCAGGCCGTCCATAGCTTGTGCTACTTGGCAAAAGAGGAGATCAGTTAGCATTAACAAAGTCAAATAAAATAAATTCTACATACAAAAAGAATCAACACGGCAATGAAAAGTATACGCGGAGCCTGATGGAGCTCGGCTGGATTCCCCGAGAGAATGGGAGCAACAGTTTTCACTCCATTTTCAGATACATAAGATATGAGCCGAGAAACATGGCCGACGTTTTAGGGGAGAGGTCGTCTGGTAGGTCGTGGAGTGCTTGTTGTGGTGGTCATCGGTTCAATACAAGGGGAACATCCACTCCACCTCTTTGGACTCAAGCCCGTGAAGGAACCAGGGCTGCAGTCCGGGTTTGGCAATCACCTTAAAAAACCCATTTTTTAAGTGTTTAAAGGACTCGGAGAAAGCGTGAAAAAGCTTCCTCCCGGGGACACCTCGAATGGAGGTCAAACCCTTTAAATCGGAAGACTCCTGGCCAGAACGTGGCATGAAAGGGAAAAAGAAGTAAAAGAATATGGTGGCAGTACAAGGGATGGGCTCCACAAAAGATATGCAAAGCTTTTTAAAAGCAAGCATAAAACCCCACCCGTTGGGATGGAGCTGTGAAGGATCAAGGCGGAGGTAATTCAGAATAGATACTTGGAACTCGGTAAACGGGAAGCGAATACCAAGTCGGGTGACGTAATCCCGGTAGAAGAAAAAGAAAGAGGTGTCGGTTCCTTCACGAATGGAACATATCAGCTCCTCGTCAGAAGGCGGACGTAGGAGGCAGTTAGCAGTATTGCCCAACTCGAGTATATTAACGTCGACCTGGGACATTAGTGAATGTGTTGTCAAGACTCCAAGAGTGACCCAGGGATATTTTCGGAGAAGAGCTTGAGGGGGGCTCCCAGAAGCTGACTCCCCGGTAACAGAGGGCATCTGATCGGATGACGACGATGACCCTATTTATACCTAAAACAGCAATAAAATTAAAATCAGAATCCCATCATTGTACCTGAAGTGTGCAAGTTATGACGATGAGGTAAATTGACAGGATCGGGACGCATCAAAATCCTAGTGACTGGGCTAGGAGCGGAGGAGGACCTATGTCGGCAGGAGCCTAGAGTAGAGTCCGCCAGGGAATCTTAGCCACTCGCGATATAGTATGAGCTAAAAGCAATGCAATCCCAACATGGGCCAAGGTATCCCTCAGGAAGGGATTCCGGGCCTACGTGCGGAGGGGGCTCGTAATAGCTGAGTGGTTGGATCGGGATGGCCTCGTGGACACCTCGTCTCCCGGCGCTCAGCGATTCTGGGATTGGACAATCACTCGGGATCCCAGTGATGGTAGAGCGAGACCCCCCAGCGCTTCCCTTACTCGACCCACCATGGAGTAGGGTGTCCAACCTTTCTGCCTCCGGCAGGGGGGAGCCCAATATCCAGTAGCTGGTTTTAGGATAACGGGCACGTAACAACTCTTCCTCTTCTGGGGTTAGTGCTTGTTTTGAAGAGGACGAAGGATAAATTCTATCCATCAAGTCCAAAGGGTGGAACCTAGAATAGGCAGAAAAGGGTCAATGAGGAGCAGAAGTTGCTAAAGCAAACGAAACCAGACAGGGGACATTCCTACGAAAATGGGGGTATGCATTTAGTGGGAGGAACCCAGAATCCTATGACTAGCCAGAGACTTTCACCGGAAATCACCCTGATAAGACCAGAAATCCACACAACAAAAGAAGGGATGACGGATGAAAATCACGAAACTATGAAAATAATAACAGAGAAGAAGAAAGCATACTTGAGTAGAAGGGATGCTCGAAGGACTGAGAAAGCAGCAAAAAAGCAAAGTTGCAGGAGAACTATCAGAGCGAGGAACAGAGAGAGTCGTGAAAGTAGAATGCCAAGTGAATTGTGAATAATTGAGGGAAATACAAAACAAAGTAGAAGCGTCGGGGGTAAAAGAGACAATTCACCCTACTCATAGGGGTGACAAGGCCAAGCGGTTGCATTCCCGAACCTATCCAGAGGAGACGGGTGTCAGAGGGCAATGATGGCGAATGCGGAAAGACGCTGGCCTTGGAATACAGTGACACAGCTGGTGACACCTTGGATCCTGGAGTACCTCGGACCCTAGAGTACCACGGCGTTTAGCCTGGACCCGGGAGACATGACCATAGGATCATCTAGCACCCCGGACCTTTGAGATTAGACCTCGGGTCATCAAATCGGTGGGGCCCTCGGCAGAGTAACCCGGTCTGATGGCAGAATACATCCCGGCAGCTAAAAAGCTTGAACTACCGAGCTTGGGGGCAACTGTTACGGACCCCGATCAGGCCCAATTCCGAGCTGGCCCACTAAGGAATAGACCCAATCACGGATCCTCCTATAATATTGGGAAATCCCACTATTATATATAATATCGAATATATCGGAATCCATATCTTGGATATGATATAACGGCCATAGATCACGATAGATCCGAGATACCGGACCGAAGGTACTCTCTATAAATACAGGGGTCGACCCTTAAGGTGCACACGTTCTAAACCTTGAACTATTTACATTCAGTCACATTGTACACACACAACACCCCCTTTGGCGAGAGCCTAACCTATGTACAGTGATCCCACACTCTCCGGAATATCTACCTCATAGATATTCAGGTGGAGTCTACTGATCCAATATCAAAGCACTAGCCTATCAGGCCAGACATCTATGTTCTACACCAGAACAATATCTAATATTATTATTATAATGCATCATATATTATTTTATAAATGTGTACATCGGACACGTCTTTATGTCACATACAAACACTACTCTTCTTTGTTTTCAGAGTTCATGCATTATTTTTACGAAAGTGTCTTCTCTATATATAATAGTAAACACTGTTCACATTGTTTAATAAAACTCTAAATTGATACTTAAAAGCAAAACAAAATTTAACAGAGAAGATATTGAATTGAATTGATGGTATTGATGAATTGATAATGATTATTAATTATTGAATTGAAAATATATATAGGAAAATGCTTACATCAACTTTTTTAGTTCTCTAATTATTTGTTATGTTTTTGTATTTTTGAAATATTATCATTTAATTATAAACTCGCTTAAAAAAAAGGATATATGACCACATGCAATGGGAGAATTTGACATGTCACTTTGGTCTTATTTATAAATCCATTTTTGAAAAAAAAAATAGTCCTTATTATAAATTCATTTTTCAGAGTAATAAATGATTGTGCTACAATTTTATTCCTATTAAATGTAGAGAGAGAAGAAAGAGGTGAAAAATACCCATTTAAAAATGATGGTGAAAATGGAAAAATTACCAATTTAGTTTATATTCATTATGTTAACTAATTTTCCTTGGTATATGAAAATTAGATAATTTAGACACATAAATAGGGCCAAAGTGACAATGAATATAAGAAACTTGACATAAGTACGGTATATATATATGTGTGTGTGTGTGTATTTCAAACTTAGAATTACAGTATATATATTATCAACATAGACAAATCTATATCTTCTACAATACTAGTAAGGCAGTTAAAGAATGTTTTGTGACTAACCATTTTTTGAGAAAATAGTTGTGTTTTTCTTAACGCCGTTAGTGAATTTTGTTTACTTTGACTCCAATAAATATCAATATCCCTCTTTTGGCTACCATAATTATTTATCACTCTTTTTTAATTCAACATCAATATTTTATATTTTATATCCATAAATCAAGGAGTTATTGTAATCATAATTCAAACAAAATATGCAAGAAGCTTAATTTCCAAGAAATATAATTGACCATGTGATTATAGTAATGCTTGTATATATTAACGTTGTCAGTGTGTTCCATTTTGTGTTCTTTGCTCTTCATTGTTAGTGAACTCAATTCTTCATCCTAATATCATGGCAAGTCGTTCTTATGAACTCGTTAGGGATATTGACGACCACAAGGATACCTAGGATATTTGGGCTATTGTTGCTCGGGTTATCAAGAAGTAAACTATGACTAAAAAGACATAACATGTTGATGAAAAGTCAGTGGCTACACTTACCTTAATCCTTTCTTTTTCCTCTTTTTGTTTGATCTTTTGTGCTTTGTAGTATATTAATTTTTGAATTTAAATATATATTTGTCTATATTCCTCCATACTTAACCGACCTTATGGTTCATCTTTAATTGCTAAAAATAATCACATTGGACATATTGTACCTCTAGAGATAAACAGGACTCCTTATATTTTTGAAAATATATTAACAGAAATATAGAAAAATAATATTTAGTTAAATTCATATAAATTTTACCCTATAATGGATGTAATTTCCGATTAGTGCCAAGTAAATCCTCGCACACGACAATTCTTATATGGGATATAAAGACGGTTGAATCACCCAAATTCTAATTTGGGTTTGTAAACTTAACAAATTATTATTAAGGTTATGTGATACAATTAGAGATTTAGAAATTGAGCCAAATTATCTCTATATCCCTTAGTAATTAAAAAAGAAAAAGCAAAATTGGGGACAAAACAATATTGTTTACGTGCTAAATAAGAACCCTAACGGCAAAAAAATCATTGAAAGTCTCTCCACACTAAAGTTTTCTTCTACTATTTTGCAAGTCGGGTATGTTCCTTCACTTTCTCGGTTTCTAATTTTTCTTTAATTAGTGTTCGTGCATGGTCTTCTGTTCCCCTTTTTGGGTTCAATGTATTCCTCATAGAGGTGATTCACTCTTGTAGGTTAAATTTTATCCTGGAATGCTATGCTTAAAAGTGCCATAGAAAGCAAACTTTATCCAAATCCTCAAAAACCACGGCTTCTTATTTGCCCTAAATGGTCATATTCTCGCCTGAACCCTTTCTTCATTGACATAAACAAAAACACAATTGTTCACCTTAAGAGACATCTATATCCCACAAGCCAATCTGTTGTAGGTACTGTTGATGGTTTTTTTTTTAATTATGGTTAAATACGCATAAACCTATATTTCCCCTTTGTACGTCTTCAACCATGTGATAAGTAAATGACAATATAATGATAAAAACAGCAGCGACAGTGGCGACTTCTCATGGTGTTGTTCACGCTCCTCAAGGCACAAGAGAGAAAGAGACTATGGTAACTAGTGTGACATCCAACTTCTGACTTTTCTTTTCCTCTTTTTCTTGGATCATAGGTTAGGGGTATTATTGGAAAATAACCCATATTTAAATATCCTAGACTGGGTCATTGACCCAATTTAAGATTTATTGAGTTTACCAACTTTATATAGGATTTTCTTATATCAACCATCTTTATATGAGATTATCTCTTCTTATATATAATGATTCATAATTTTAATCCAATCATTTTTCAAAAGATAATTAAGAGGAATATAAAAATAATTTTATTTATTTATCCTGAAATTGTTGGCATATAAATTAATCTCAACCATCCCCAAGTGGATCATCTCCCTTCCCAATTTTCCTTTTCCCTTAGAATCACATCTCCACATCTATTATTAATTATCGATATAAAAGACGAACACACCAGTCTCCTATTTGTTTGATTAACTGACAAAGTATCTCCTTTTATTCATGATTTTTCATTTTTTTTATTATAATCCACATACATACATACACATATATATAATTTCTTTTTATAAATTTTCAATTAATTTCCTTAATTATAATTTTTTATTTTTCCCGTTATTTTTTTTAACAAGGCGGATAACCAAGTTTTTCTCTTAAAATTTCTTAACAAAAAATCACTCCCTTGATTTATACTCCCTCTGATCCTTATTATAAGGCACCAACTACCAATTCTCACAAACCAATAAAAACAGTTAAAGTCAATTAAGTTACCTTAAAATTTAAGTAACTTCCAATATTACCTCTATTTATTGCACTAAACTCTAATACTATATTAATTATTATTCTCACCCACTACCCTTATTAATTATGGGCATATATGGAAAATATAATTAATGTGCCCTAGAAACAACCAAGTGCCTTATAAAAAAGATCAAATACAATTGCTAGTTGGTGCCTTATAACCAAAGGGAGTATTTATTATTACTATTATTCACAATATTCATATATATATATATATAAATAATTTACTTTCTTGTCAAGCCCATCTCTCTCGTCTCTGTCTCCTTATGGTTTTGTTCATGCCTCCATTGGAATCGCCGTGTTTGTCTCTGCAACTGTTCAAGTCTTGGCTGCTATATTCCTTAGACCCGACAAACATCACAAGGCCGAATCTTCGGAACATCTTCCACTACGTCGTTGGCTATGGAGTCATTTTCCTCTCCATCTTCAACATGTTTAGAGGATTCTCCTTTTCAAACTCTTACCATAGTTGGAAGAATGCTTATTTTGGCGTCATCGTCTCATTAGGTGTGTGTCTCTGATACTAGAAGCCATTACTTGGTTCATCTTCTGCAAAAGAAGGAACAAGAAGAAGATGAATTTGAAGGAGACATCTACTGATGACAACATTCCACCCCAACATATCATATGAACCATATATTCTTACATAACACATATCGCTTAGATTATAATTGTTTATACAGTGTTTTGTAATGCATTTTTGAGATGATATAAGTTTGAAGTATCATACTTTTAAATACTTAAAACTATTCTAATCATATTTTATCTTATATTTCTAATTCAACTAAAGAAATATAAATTACATATTTTATAGTATTTTTATAAAAAGAAAATATTTAAATATTTTATATTGGGACAATCCTATAAAAAGACAGTTGAATTAATCAAATTCTAATTTGGGTCAGCAAATTTAAAAAATTATAAATTGTGTTAGGTGACACAATTAGGAATTTATAAATTCGGAGAAATACATTAAAACCCCTTAGTTGATATATCTAGGCTTCTCAAAAAATTGACATAGAAGCAAAAATTTGCAAAAAAAAAAAGCTTTCTCACACTTCTCGAAATCATAGAAGAAAACAGAACCCCATTTGTGCCGATGACTTTGCACACAAGCTAATAAGTTCATCAATGATTACATTCTTAACTCATTCAATCATCACGATATATAAACTATGAAACCTATGCATATATGTAGAGGCGATTAAATCATCAAACTGAAAGATAAAAACTGTACAAACAAATTCTAACGAGGAGGACTTCTAGCTAGTGGGGAAGTCAGCAAATGAATAAATGATTCTACAGCAATCCTATTGTCGATGTTACATTTTCCTATATTAGTCTCATCAATATTTATCGACAAGCAATACATTTGGGACTCTCAGTATAAAAATATAAAGGTCATTTAGAATAGATTATTATAAAATAATTACATGCTTTATTATTATTACAAATAAATATTACTTGTTGTGAAACAATAAAATAATTACTCAATCATAAACATTAAATTATATAATAAATACTACATACCTCACAAAGCAATACGTTAGAACCCTAAACGGTATTTCTGTGCTTGCAAAAGTTTAGGAAGCTCAAAAAGTCAAAATGCTATATATGACTTTTCTCGTGCTACGCATAGATAACAATACTTGTTATATTACATATTCTAACACTACCCAACTAAAATAAAAAGTGTTAAAATAGATATTTTTTGAAAAAAAAAAAATCAGTTATGTCAAATATCCAAACTTTTCTCATGGAATATAGAATAAAATATAATCAGAAATGTTTTCAAGATTAAAAACATTTAGAATTATGTTATTAGGATTATTTGGCTAAAGGTAATACCGTAATAGGAAGTTTTTGTTTCCAAGCTGGAATGCTACTGGATTTTTTTTAATGATCGTATTTTCAAGTTTGAAAAACAGGTTTTAAAATATTGATACTCGTTGATTAGCTTGTTGGTAACGCTAGTTGTGTCAAAGAAACCAGGTTTATTATCTACAGGTGTAAAACCACTATTTCTTGATAATCTTGTGATGTAAGTAGTAAATATATTCTTATTTATTATTTAAAAAGAACTAAAATAAATCCATGGCTGTGTTAGCTTTTTTTTTTTTTTTTTTTTTTTTTGGAAAAAGTTGTGTTAGATATTTTATTGATTTGTCAAACATATTATATTAAATTTAAATATTTGAATTATAATAGGATATATGTTCCAGAAATTTGGTTTTTAATTTTATTTTTATTTTTCCATCAATTTATATTTTTATCCAAATAAAATATTCTGAAATTTTTTGACTAAATTTATATCATCAATAAGATGATTTAACGGCTGTCTATCAATATTAGATTATAATAAAAGGATTGATATGGAAATGTCTAATGCAATTAGTTTTTTTTTTTTTTTGAAGATATCAAAAACCGTATAGACAACTCTTACAATGACAAAATTATTAGTTTTTTCCGGACAACAAATTAGCAATTAATAGTATTTGTTTTACCAAATATCGATTAATAGTCAGTTATTTAAAAAATAAAATTATAAATTTGGGTCAAAGTATTATATATCCCGAGTTTATATACAAAAATAAAAGACGATTAATTAAATTAAACCAGTCTCCATAAATTAACTAATCGTCGGATGACATTCATTCATAAAGCTTTCTATTGTAACTGAAAATTCGTTTTCTTAATAAAAGTAAACTAAAATATATTATTCAACCTTCATAAAAAGATATCATTTAAATATTTTGTAAGAAAATTATGTTATAGCTTAAACACCGCATGAGTTTTAATCAAAATGTTAGGGAAAATGTTCAATGAAAATAAAAATAAAAAACATAATAAAAACTTATTATACTTTAAGATCTAAACATAATGATTTATGAATTCTTATCTTTTTTATATCAAGACTCTCAACTTATTTTCTTGGTAAATCACCCCTATAAATTACTACCTAGCTAGAAATCATACCTAAAACCTGACTTCTCCTAGAACTAGACTCTCACCACTTCTCTATCGTTATCACTTCTTCCCTACTATCTTTCTTTTCATGGCTTCCTTTCGCAAGCTTTCCCTGTTCTTGGCCCTCTTCCTTACATTGATCATCCCTGTGACCTCACAACCCAAACCCCAACCACAAGCTTGCGAATCAAACAAGTTTCCTAATACTACAAATTTTTTAGCTTGTAACGACCTACCTGTTCTTGATTCTTCTCTTCATTGGACCTACCACTCTTCCTCGAACTCCATCGATGTCGCTTTCAAGAAGAACAACGCCAATTATAAAAGGTGGATCGCTTGGGCTATTAACCCTACATCCACAGGCATGGTGGGCTCTCAGGCGTTTGTTGCTTTCCAGAAGTCTGACGGAACTATGGCGGCTTACACCTCTCCGGTAACATCGTACGGCGCGACGTTGGAAGAAGGGAGTTTGAGCTTTGAGGTCCATGGAGTTTCTGCGAGTTTTGAGGATGGCACAATGATCTTATACGCTAGTTTTCAGCTTCTGGGGAATCCAAAGTTGGTAAATCATGTTTGGCAAGAAGGTCTTGTTTCTGATGATGATAGTCTTCTCTCTCATGCCTTGTCTGGAGACAACTTCAAATCTTTTGGTCGCATAGATTTTCTCACCGGAAAAGTTTCTAATCGTGATCCCCATAAGCAAAACTCCAAGATTTTAATAAGAAAAGTAAGCATATTCTTTCTATTCTCTTTACTCGTGATATAGTGTGTGAAATATATTTTCACAATCAATTTATATTAGTTTGGTGATTACGTAATATTTTCATACGTTTAGAGGACTTCATGCATCAATTAGATATTGTAATTATATTGTTAAGATAAATAGGCTATTAATAACGTGCTTGAAATTTGTAATGTAGTCATGAAATTCAAAGATTTTATTACTATGCAACATGTTTACACTAAAGTTCAGAGGGAGTAGCTTGACACATCAATTGGATATTGTGATTATATTGTTCTTACCCTGAAGTAAGGATGTATGCCCATGTATGATAAATAGTTGTTAGTTTATGAAAGTGAAAATAAATTAGGCTCAAACTTTAGCTAATAACTGGTCTAAACTCGTAACTTACACCTCGAGCTTGAGTTCTGCATATAATTCATCATAGCTAAAATTATTCATGCATAGCTAAAATCATGAATATTTTTAGAATATCTCAAAATCGTAAACTTTTAATTAATTAATAACAATATGATTGGATATTTTGAATTTGGCGCGCAGTTCATGGAATATTAAATGGAATAGGGTGGGGAATTATGATGCCAGCAGGAGCAATAATGGGACGTTATCTAAAAAGATTGGAAGTTACTGGATCAACATGGTTCCGTTTACACAGAGCATGTCAGATTCTTGCTTATATCATTGGCACTATTGGCTTCGCTCTCGGCATCTTCTTGTCAAGCCCACCTCTCTCGTCTCTGTCTCCTTATGGTTTTGTTCATGCCTCCATTGGAATCGCCGTGTTTGTCTCGCAACTGTTCAAGTCTTGGCTGCTATATTCCTTAGACCCGACAAACATCACAAGGCCAGAATCTTTTGGAACATCTTCCACTACGTCGTTGGCTATGGAGTCATTTTCCTCTCCATCTTCAACATGTTTAGAGGATTCTCCTTTTCAAACTCTTACCATAGTTGGAAGAATGCTTATTTTGGCGTCATCATCTCATTAGGTTGTGTGGCTCTGATACTAGAAGCCATTACTTGGTTCATCTTCTGCAATAGAAGGAACAAGAAGAAGATGAATTTGAAGGAGACATCTGTTGATGGCAACATTCCACCCCAACAAATCATATCAACCATATATTCTTACATAACAAATATCGCTTAGATTATAATTGTTTATACAGTGTTTTGTAATGCATTTTTGAGATGATATAAGTTTGAAGTATCATACTTTTAAATACTTAAAACTATTCTAATCATATTTTATCTTATATTTCTAATCAACTAAAGAAATATAAATTACATATTTTATAGTATTTTTTATGAAAAGCAAATATTTAAATATTCTATTTTGGGACAATCCTATAAAAAGACAGTTGAATTAATCAAATTCTAATTTGGGTCACCAAATTTAAAAAATTATAAATTGTGTTAGGTGACACAATTAGGAATTTATAAATTGGGAGAAATTACATTCAAACCCCTTAGTTGATATATCCAGGCTTCTCAAAAAATTGACGTAGAAGCAAAAATTTGCTGAAAAGCTTTCTCACACTTCTTGAAATCATAGAAGAAAACAGAACCTAATTTGTGCCGATGACTTAGCACCCAAGCTAAGTTCATCAATGATTACATTCTTAACTCGTTCAATCATCACCATATATAAACTACGAAACCTATACATATATGTACGTGAGGCGATTAAACCATCAAACTGAAAGATAAAAACTGTATAAAGAAATTCTAATGAGGAGGACTTCTAGCTAGAGGGGACATCACTTGACTGGAATTTGTAAAAGAAGTGAAAAGACAATTCACTGATGACCCCCTTTTGTTCAATGGATATTTAGTGTGATCAAATATTGTTTTAACTAGAGGATAATAGCCATTAAATAAAGTTAATTTGTTATAATTTTATATTAATAATCCTAAAATCTGTACTTTCTCACGGTTTAGTCTCGCTTTAACTTCGGTTTGACTCCGATCTGACCATTAACCTTAACCTAGTACCCCGACTGGTTCAATGATTGGTTGGCTTTTAATAACCTTGGTTAGAACACGCTACGTGCTATAGTAGGACGTATATAAAAAAAACTATCAAACACTTTCAAATATATATAGAATTATTATTTCTAATTGATTTTCCCCAAAACAAATATACATAGAATTTGTTCGGCATACTTTAGTCACTCACTCCCCCAATTAGAGGGGAATTCGAAGCTTGCGCAATGTGGGCCGCAGTAGTTGATGTTGTTCAAAATTCAGTTACCTCCTCACTCTCTTCTCGCTCTGTATTTTCTTCCTTCATTTATTTCTTTGTTTGCCTCCTTGTGGATGATGCACCGCTGGAGAGGTCGACTTCACTGTGGTTGAACATTTCCCACATGCAGATGTAATAGGAACAAATAATCTCAAACTTCAATGTGATAGGTTAGAGAAACCTACCAATGACCAAGCTGAAGAACTGCCAATCTCTTCAGTTTAGCAAGCCATTGATCTTGAAAATCAAGATATCTCCGGTCATACTTCAGTTCATCAAGTCGGAGGAAAATTTCATAACTCACCTGAACGCATTTCACGATTGGAACCTAGCTCGTATGCTTTGTCTATGGTAGTCCGTTACTTTCTTGAGGGAGCTCTTCGTGGGTAGAACCAAATTGACTCATCTTTGGCGAGGAAACATCTTGAAAGGTTTCTTCGAAGGTCTTCTTAAAGTGATCCAGCAGTACGGGCACAAATTCTAGGTTTCTCCTTTCTCCACTCTCTCGTCTCTACTCAAATGGTAGAAGATGAGTGATGATGAGAACGTTACCTGCTCTTAATTAAATCTCTCTTTGTCGGTCTCTCGGCTGTACTCTACTTTGCTGTTTGTTGGGCGGTCGCGGCTTCTTGTTTCGGCTCTGTCTTCATCTTGTCCAACTTCAATTAGAGGTAAGTGTGTATTTTTGTTTTGGCATACATACATGTTCAAGGGTGATAGGTCCCGGCTGTAGTCTACTCTCTTCTTTGCTTTGCAGTTTGTATGTAAAGTACATGTAAATGTAAAGTAATGTATAATTACAGAAGATAATAAGGAGAATGAATCAAGATAAAGATGAAGAATCAATTGTATATTATCAATAGAGTAATAAGGCTCATTAGTAATTTTCCAGTACCAGTGCTGCTGCATTAGTAATTTACCATGTAGTATTGTACATCTAGAAAAATAGGACCAAGTTGTTATTATCATTTTTGTTATTATCTTTGTTTTTTGAAACTTTGACTCTTTGAATTTGAAATATTACTTATTCATTAGTAATAAGAATTCATTACGTAGGCAAAAAAAAGGAAAAATAATAATTTATTACTTTTTTGAGTATTTTTCTAGCTAGTGGTTTCCATTTTCCTTTTTTCCCAACCGTTTATATATACCTATATATATACACATATATATTTGTGTGTGTATATATGTATATGTATATAGATATGTATATATAACTCCTTTTATTATGATTTTTTAACTAATAATTTTTCTTAATTCTCTTTATTTGGGATGTTTCTTTTTCCCTTTCGTAATAAAATTTATCCTGTAAAAAAAATATTTATACTAAATCTTAAAAAATTCTCATAACTCCCCCCCCCCCCCCCCCCCCCCCCATATATGCTGCCACTATTTGATACACCAGATTATTCCCATCTAATTTATATTTTTCTTCCTTAATTTTTTAAAAGGATGAACAACGCATTTTCATATATTTCCTTGATTTTTCTTCTTATATATGTGTGTGTGAGACACTTTTTCTCTTCATATTTATTATAAATAGTTTAGAATATGCGCAATGCACGGACGCAAAGGGAAAAAAAAAATCTTTAAAAGAAGACCAAAATCTCATGGTAAAAAAAGAAGAAATGATTATGTGTTATATCATATTCTAGACTTGATCCTACTATAATAATAAGGGATAGAATATTGTCACTATCAATTTTGGTCACTACCACTTTTTTCACCGTTAGATCGAATCTCGGTAGGAGAGAGAAATAATAAAGGTATATGAGATTCTAGTCTAACGGTGAAAAAGTGGTAGTGACATTGGTAATGACAAAAAATGGTAGTGACAATATCCTATCCTAAATAATAATAATATTATTATATATATATATATATATATATATATATATATATATATATAGATGGGTACATTAAAATTAAATAGTTATACCGTGTAATAAAAACTTATTCAGAAACTCTATAACTTTTAATATATTTAAGATATTTTAATTGAAGAGAGATAATTGATTATTGTTAGAAAGTTATAATATATCAATTTTATAACATTCTAAATTCCAATAATAAGTAGGAAGTTAAAAAATTTAATAATTTATGTTAGTAAGGAGGTCTGGGGGGTTCAGTTGATTTATGAGAAATTTGCAATATCACTTTTTCAACGGGCATGAAGTTATGGTTTTTTTTTTTAAAATTACTATTTTTAAATTTTTTTATTTAAGAAAATGATAGAAGGCTATAATTTATGAAAAAGTATCCATCGTTATTTTTTTTTTCAGAAGATAAATGTAAACTTTAATATTTAAAGTTATGATTAAAACATTCAAATTTTCAGATTCACATTGTTGGCGAGAAATATTTTAGATCCAAATCTTTGTTGATTTCATTGAACTATACTTTCTCTAATTTTTATTTTTAACACGTTGCCATCTATTTAAAAAAAATTAAAATTTATTGATTATGTCTACAGATAAAATAAATTCACCTAAAATAAAATTCATCCTTTTTTTTTCTTTCTTTTTTTACACGCAACCGTTTGTTTTAGCTGAGAGGAGAATAGAAAAATATAATAATAAAAAGAAAATAAATGAAAATAAAACTCAATTAAAGTAAATATTTTTAATATCTTTTTCTTTTTATTTTGAAACTGCAAATCATTATTATTATCCTAAACTATTTTTAATATATCTCAAATTTATTATTAAAATTGGGAGTCATCCATTAGCGCCTTTATAAGAACCAAGGACCCTTGAAGACTTACTCTTCAAATCTCTCTTATCTGTCTCTTAGCTCTACTCTATTCTCTTCTCTGAGGTTTGTTGGGCAGGCAGTGGCTTCTTGTCTCAACTCCGTCTTCATCTCGTCCAGCTCCAATTAGAGGTAAGTGTGTATTTTTGTTTGGCATACATACATGTTCAAGGGTGATAGGTCCCGGGTCTGAGGGAGTGAATCGAGTTCAGTTAGGTTGTACCAAATAGTATTGGGATGCGTCCCTGTTAAGAGCCTGCATGTAATAGCCCAAGCGATATTGTCCGCTTTGGCACATAAAGCCTCACGGTTTTGTTTTCAGTTGAACTTCGTTAAGCTCATCAAAACGTGTCCATAAGGGAAAGTTCTCCGCACCTACACAAGGCCTCACGGTTTTATTTTTTGCTAGGCTTCATTTGACCCATGAAAAACACGTCCACAAGGGAAAGGTCTCGGCACCCTTATAAGGCTTGTTTCGTTCGTTCGTCTTTCCAGTTGATGTGGAGCTTCACAATTGAAGGCCTACATTGATTGAAAAGGCGAACGAAACATGTCTTATAAGGGGAGACGTTTCTCTTGTGGATGTGTTTTGATAGGCCTAACCAATCCCAACCAAAAATAAAACTGTCTTATAAGGGTGCGAAGACCTTTACCGTGAGGCCTCGAGTGCTTGGGCTGTTACACTGCACAGGTTTGAATCCCACTTTTACTAAAACCATGTTGGAAGATGAACCTCCTTTTAGGGGGAAGGAAGGATATGTCTCAAGTTTGGTATTACGTCGACCATGGGACATCCAAAGTCAGCAGAGATCATGCAACAAAAATTTATTACGGAAGGATTAAATTCAGACGTATCAATCTTTATATCCTTACGGAAGGATTAAATTTATTTATGTATTTTTCTCTACCAACGTTTTTAAATTGATTTCATTAAGCTTTTATATTTCGGTTAGAAAAACTAGATCCTATGACTTGAGGTAGTATATTAAATCATGCAACGAAATTTTTTTATCTTCCTTTTATGTCTATTATAACAATTTTTTTTTTTTTGTTCTCAGTCTCTGCTTACTGAAGCTAATTTTAATGTAATTCTTCTATGTTTTTGCCAATCTTATAGGATTGATAAGACTTGCATTCTCTCTCTGATTTTATGATCACAATGAAACCAAATCAACAAGTGATTGTTCGTGAAGTCTGGGCTTCAAATTTATATAGGGAGTTGTCTTTGATTCATTCTGTTATACCTTACTTCTCTTTTGCATCCTTTGATACTGAGTTTCCCGGTACAATCATCACTCCGTATGTTGATAAGCACCTCTACTCAATGCTGTCTCCCGCAACTAATTACAGTTTCATGAAGGCCAATGTCGATATATTGCACATCATTCAATTAGGTCTTACCTTATCTGATTCTAATGGGAATTTACCTCATCTTGGAACTCAAAATGGACACATTTGGCAGTTCAATTTCTCTGACTTTCATGTTGACCGAGATTATCATAATGTTGAGTCCATTCGACTATTGGAGAAGCAAGGGATTGACTTCTTGAAGAACAAGAAAGAGGGGATCCCATCTTGGCTTTTTCGAGATTTTATTTTAAGATCTAGATTATTCTTCAACTCCCACATCACATGGGTCACATTCCACAGTTCTTATGATTTTGGATTCTTAATCAAACTTATAACTGGGAGACAGTTGCCTTCTAATGTTCATGAGTTTCGACAGTTAGTTGCTTGGTTCTTTGGACCCAAAGTTTATGACATGAAGCATATAATCAAGTTTTGCAACGGCGTGAATGGTGGTCTAGAAAGAGTGGCTAAGTTATTGAACGTGGATCGTGTAGTTGGGAAACGCCACCAAGCTGGGTCTGATAGCTTGCTTATTCTACAAACGTTTATGAAGTTAAAGGATGTTTATTTCAACGAACATCCCGGGCTTGAAAAGTTTCGAGAGATTCTCTATGGTTTTGAAGTCAATTCTATGATACCAAATATTCCGAAGCCTCAATATCACGTGGTGCATGTTGGTCTCCACCCAGTACCAGTGCTGCTGCCTTATTAATTTTTCACGTTGTACTGTAGATCTAGAAAAATTGGACCAAGTTGTTATTATCATTGTTCTTTGAGACTTTGACTCTTTGAATTTGAAATATTACTTATTCATTAGTAGTAAAAATTCATTACGTAGGCCCAAAAAAAAAAGAATTTATTACTTTCTTGAGTATTTTTCTAGTGGTTTCCATTTTCCATTTTTTCCCCAACTGTTTCCATCATTATGGATATGTATATATAACTCCTTTTATTATGATTTTTTAACTAATATTTTTTAAACAAATTAATTATCTTTATTTGGGATGTTTCTTTATCCCTTTCGTAATAAATATTTATCCTGCAAAAAACATATTTATACTAAATCTTAAAAAATTCTCATAACTCACCCATATATGTTGCCACTAGCTATTTGATACACCAAATTATTCCCATCTAATTTATATTTTTCTTCCTTGATTTTTTAAAAGGATGAGCAACGCATTTTCATATAGATATTTCCTTGATTTTTCTTCCCATTAATACAGTATACAAGTTTACTTTGTGCAAACCTCATAGATACCTTTACCATATTTATTACTACCTCCGGTCTTAAATATACTTACACTATAAACTATGTTCTAAATTTAGGACTAGAAGAGTATTATCTCTCTTCTTCGAGACTTTTGAGTATTTGAATTTGAAAGATTACATAGTAGTAAGACTTCATTAGTTTCTTCAGCATGTTTCCGAGTAGTTTACGTTTCCTTTTTTCACCCCACGGTTTCCATTTTCAATAACTAGAAAAGCTTAGAAATTAATTAAGGATAAATAAGACGCCTATTATTTTTGAAAAGATATTAACAGAAATATTGAAAAAACAAAAATTTAGTTAAACTCATCTCAATATTACCGTATAATAAATTTTCTGATATTAAAATTGTGTCTAAGTCAAAAAATAAAAATAAAATCAGTTTCTTTTAAGATATTTAGTTATTTACTATGAAATTCCCCAAAGAAACATAACAATGATGATTTCTTGAAAAAAGATCAAGAGAAATAAATCAACAATAAAATAAAATAAGAATGAGAAATCAAAAGACCTAAGCAACAAGACTGAAAGGGAAAAAGGTAAAAGATGGTGCAAGAAGCAGAAACCAAAAAGTTGAAGACTAAAGAATGAAACAACATCTATAACATAACCAGAGAGCAGATGTAAATTCTTGTTTCTTGATATTTTCCATCGTAGCTTGGGTCGCCCCAACCCACCATAATGACATTGATCAAAGCCATCTGGTAAATGTGTGATTCTTCCTCTTGCGTCTTTGGTCAAATCGCTGAAGAAGATGATTCTACAGTGGCCGCCTCTTTTCCCCTTCGTCGCGGCATTTTAGCCCTAGGTAAGAGATTTAGCTTCCCAAAACGCAGTCGTTCCTTATAGCTGAAAGTAAAGGTCGGGAAAAGGGGAATAAGTGTAAAACTAAACTAAATTAAATATATTTTTAAAATTTCTTTTTCTTTTTATTTTGAGGTTGTAAACATTGTTATTCTTTTATTTTTCTATTTTTGTTTAAAACTATATTATTTTAGCTAAAATCCTTAGATAATGTAGCAAATTGATATCTTATCAAAATCTTAGATAAATTCCTTCAATTTATCATGTTTTTTCCCTAGATATATTAAAATATATCTCAAAGATATTATTAAAAATGGGGAGTCATGAGCACTCTTATTAGAACCCAACTAGACTCCTCAGGGATTTAGCAAACTAACTGTTACTATCTTTACCTAAGTTTGTACGTATTTCTATTTCAGTGTACAAACATTTTCATAATGGTTGGCGCTTTGCCTTCAAACTTGTTTTTGAGGGAAGTGGTATTTGAACATGCGCATTTCTGATATCAAACTTTAAGAAATGTTGATTTAAGCGAGGCCAATGTTTTGTTTGTTTCCTTTTTTGTCGGAAAAAGAAAGAAGATAATGAAAAGAACATGGCGATCGAATATGGAAACAAAAAGATCTTTAATTTATATTTTTTTACCGCTGCCCGTGAGGAGCAAAGCGGCGGCAATGTAAAGAAATACGAGACAAAAAAAAAATATCTACTCCCCCCATCGTTGTCGGAGGGGAGGGAGTCGTCGGAGAGGTCGTCATCTGAAGGATGGTACTCAATGTCCTGGGCATCGAGTACCGCTGCGGCTTTGCGTTGACGGCGTGATAGACTGAAAAAGGCGGCCGCGGCGTCGATCTATATGATCGAGGTGGGCCGGGATGTCTTGAATCATGCGGTGGAGTGTCGGTTCGGAGGCAACGGAGGAGGCGGACTGGTGGTAGTGGAGGACCTCGTGGTGGTGGAGCAGCCATTACTGTGGATGTTTCAGAAGTGATGGGGATGAATGTGAAGGAAGTAAAGTCACATCGGGTTTAAATAGAGAACTCTGGCCGAACAATGTGAAATGCCGAAAACATTAACAAGGAGACGCATAGTTCCTCAGAATACGAGGAGACGCCTAGTTGGGAAGTTTATCTGGAAGTCGAAGAGATTCTGAATCATTCATTTGAAAAGAGAGTGTAGGGATAGGACTCGGGGAACCTTAAAAGATCCGCTATTAAAAAAATTGAATTGAAAAAAAAAAGATATTTAGGACCGGATGTAAGAGAAAGTGTCGGTCTTACAAGTAATTGAATTGATTGAAAAAATAAATAATAGACTTTTAGGACCGGATATATTTTAAACGGTCGGTCTTAAAATCAATTGAATTGAAAAAAATTGAAATAAATTTTAGACCGCATATTTATTAACTCCTCGTACCTCTCTGTCCTTATTAAACTCCTCATACCTCGTAACTCAACATATATACCTCTCTGTCATTAGTCACTCCTCACAATCTCGTAACTCCACACTACGTGGCTCTTTGCCCCAACTGCTCAAACCATGGTTAGATATAAGAGAACCGCTCGTAGGGGTGCTCTTACTCCTGATGCTCGTGCCTTCCGTAGATCGTTATACGGTGCGTCTCCTCCATCAAGAGTGCGTTCTATTGTGACAAAGGAGTCTCGGGTCGTTGGACCCATTGTTATTTCGGATGATGAAGAGATTGCCGCACCCCCCTCCACCCTTCAGATCATGAAGAGGTTCCTGCTCCCCCTCTCCGACCAGTTGGCCCCAGCGCGCCTACCGCTGAACCATCTCCTCTTTCCTCTAATGATGCATTGTGGTTGATGCGAATAAGACAGGAACTTGCTGATATCTGGCGGGAATTTAATGCTTTTCACGCCGATATCGCCAAGGATGTTTAGTCGATTCTTGTTTTTGATAATTTTTCGCTTGTTTTTCTTTTGTATTTTTTCTTGTGTACGTGCATATTCTCCAGTAATGTATGAAGCATTAAGAACTAAGTTTGTGTCCCTTTTTTGTTCATATTCTCAAGTTTTCCTTTAATTTTTGTTTCATTGAGTTGCTGCTGCGCTCGCCAAAGCCAATCCTTTTCTTTTTAAAAAAAATGAGGACTTTTAGGACCGGATGTTTAATAAAACTCCGGTCTTAAAATTAAATGAAGAATAATAAAACATTAGGACCGCTAAGCTTGTGTCTTCTTTTTGTTCATATTCTCAAGTTTTCCTTTAATTTTTTTTTCATTGAGTTACTGCTGCGCTCGCCAAAGCTAATCATCTTTTTTTTTTTTTAAAAAAATGAGGACTTTTAGGACCGGATGTTTAATAAAACTCCGGTCTTAAAATTAAATGAAGAATAAAAATTTAGGACCAGAGTGTTTTAGACATTCGGTCTTAAAAATGTAATTATATATTTAGGACCGTCTACGTTTTTATTAACCGGTCTTAATAAAATCCAAAATACTAAAACCGTCTCGACGCGAGAATATCAAATTTCCCTCTCGAACTTCTCTTGTCGCGCCGAAAGTGATTACTCGGTGTTTTTGTGTTGCTTCGTCGATCGCTTCGCATTGCTCTCTCGACAATCACTTTCGGTTCCTTAGTTAAACGTCTATCGACCAAGTTTGTAAGAGGTGTTTCGGTTAAATAACTTTATGGTTTTACGGGTTGAACGAAATCGATGAAATGTTCTAGTGGGTTTCTCTGTTGTTAATGAATATTATATTTTGAAGATTATATTTGCGCTTTTGACCTACCCAACTGACCAACACATGTTTTTAGGTTACTCTTGCTATCTGCAACATCAACGTTCGTGGCGGGAGAAGAAAGACTTCGCAAACCATTTGAATTTATATGCTGCGCTACAGGTGAGTCCACATTTAATTTCACACGATGCATTTAATTTCCTCGTCATGCATTCACTGTGATATTAATGACCAAAAGTGTTTCTTCGTTATGCATTTAATGGGCAAGTTTCTTTGTTCATTCATAAATATGAATTTGGTGTTTCCTTGCTTATTTTGTATCCGTGTCATAAATAGGAATTCTACTATGGATCACTGTTGGATAACTGCGTTACGGACTAGTGTTGAATATCAGAATGGGGTGAGGGAATTTATAGAATTTGCTAAACAAAATGCCCATGATGATAGTGGGAAGTTTTATTGCCCTTGTGTAAAATGTTTGAATGAGAGGCGACTAAGTCCTGAAGTTCTCTACACACATTTAATTTGTGAAGGATTTTGTAAGACTTATATAGTATGGGTATGGCATGGTGAAAAAATACCAAGTGGGTCTCAACATGAGGAAGTGACCTTTGATGATAATGACACGGATATGGATGATCACATAGAGGACATTATTCGTGATGTAGGAGAAGAGGCTTTTCATCAATCACATGCATATGGTAATATGTGCGGTGATGCGAGACCCCGCTATACCCTGGTTGTAAAAAATACCAATTGTTGAATCTTTGTATTGAAATTGGTAAGCTTGAAGGCACGTCATGGATGGAGCGACAAGAGTTTTTATGAAATGCTTGAGGCTTTTAAGGACATGCTTCCGGATGAGAATGTGTTGCCGCATTGATACTATGATGCTAAGAAAATACTCTGTCCTCTGGGGATGGAGTACAAAAAGATCCATGCATGCCCGAATGATTGCGTATTGTATAGAAAAGAGTTTGAAGACAAGCAGAATTGTCCGATATGTGAAACACCAAGGTACAAGTCAAATAAGGGGCCTGCAAAAATGTTGTGGTATCTTCCAATCATACCAAGGTTCAAGCGGTTGTTTGCGAATGAAAATGATGCAAAGAATTTGAGGTGGCATGCAGATGAGAGGATTTCTGATGGAAAGCTTCGACATCCGGTCGATTCTTCTCAATGGAAGAAAATCGATCATTTATTTCCGAACTTCGGCGAAGAACCTAGGAACCTTAGGCTTGCCCTTAGCACGGATGGCGTGAATCCATATGGAAGCCTTAGCAAAGCATACATAGTTCATGGCATGTGCTCCTTATTATTTACAACTTATTTTCAATGTTATGCATGAAACGAAAGTACATCATGCTGTCTATGTTGATTTCGGGACCAAAACAACCCGGAAATGACATTGATGTTTACCTTCAGCCCTTGATCGAAGACTTGAAGGAGTTGTGGGAAGAAGGTGTCGATGTTTTTGACTCTTTCAAGAAGGATGTGTTTAAACTACGAGCCATGATATTTTGTACTATAAACGAATTCCCAGCATATGGGAACTTGTCAGGGTATAATGTAAAAGGCCATAAAGCATGTCCGATTTGTGAAGAAGGCACACGCTACCATCAACTTCAACATGGAAGAAAGACGGTTTATCTTGGACATAGGAGATTTCTTCGATGGGGCCACCCATATCGTCGATTAAAGAAAGCCTTTTTTGGTGGCCAGGAGTATGAAGATGCTCCGGTGGCATTGACTGGGGAGCAAGTTTATGAAAAGGTGAAAAATATCAGTGTCATCTTCGGTAAGACTGCAAAGAGTAGAAAAGAAACAAATATATGGAAAAAGAGATCTGTATTCTTTGATCTTTCATATTGGCGCAATCTTGATGTCGTTTTGTATTGATGTCATGCACGTGGAGAAAAACGTATGTGATAGTATTGTTGGCACGCTTCTCAACATACAAGGTAGTTCCAAGGATGGTGTGAAGGCAAGATTGGATTTGCAAGCAATGGGAATACTCGAAGACTTACATCCAAGGCCATACGGGAAGAGAACTTATTGTCCCCGGCTTCTCATACTGTCTAAGGATGAGAAACGAAGTTTTTGTGAGTGTTTACATGGCACAAAAGTTCCCTCGGGGTATTCTTCAAATTTTAAGAGGCTTGTATCAATGAAGGACTTGAAATTAGTAGGCCAAAAGTCTCATGATTGTCATGTCTTGATGCAACGGCTACTCCCGTAGCTATTCGAGGCATCGCCGAATATGATCTTCGGGTCGTTTTGACTAGACTTTGTGTCTTCTTCAATGCGGTTTGTAGTAAAGTTTTTGAGATTGAAAAGTTGGATGAATTGGAGAATGAAGGATATCTTATCTTGTGCCACCTTGAGAAGCTTTTTGTTCCTACCTTTTTTGACATCATGGTTCATCTAATTGTTCATCTAGTGAGGGAGATAAAGTTGTGCGGACCTATCCATTTACGGTGGATGTACCCAATTGAAAGATCTATGAAATTCCTAAAAGGGTACGTGAAGAACGCATACCGCCGGAAGCATCAATTGTTCGAAATATGTTTTCGAAGAAGCCATGAAATTTTGTCAAAATTATTTGGCCAAAGTAAGACATATTGGGCTTCCAAAACGTCAGCATGCTGAAGGGGGTAGACGAGACTCTTCGATAAAGAGTGTGGATCCTGATGAATTGTCACAAGTCCACTTATACATCTTGAATAATGTTGATGAAGTTCAAGCCAGCATAGTTGCTCATAAAGAAGTAAGGAAAGAAAATCATCGAATGATTGAACAAAGGTTGATTAGGGAGCATAACGAGAACTTTTGCAAACTGGTTCAAACAAAAGGTCGAGGGAGAGGAATGTGTTTCTGATACAATCAAATGGTTAACCCGTGGTCCTGAGGTTGATGTCATAAGTTGGAATTCGTATGTGATCAATGGTTATACATTTTACACGAAGTCCCTAGATGATAGGAGCATCGTCTAGAACAGTGGTGTTATGTTAGAGGCTAATCTATGCACTTCTCTAGTTCGAAAGACAAGAGGCCTTTATTGGCAGTCATGCCATATTATGGGGTTATTGAAGAGATTTGGGAGGTAGACTATGTTAAAATTAGATTTTCCCATTTTCAAATGCAAGTGGGTTAATGTCAATAATGGTGTTCAGATCGATCGGCTAGGATTTACATTAGTCGATGCCAACGGTAGAAGTTTTGGTGATGAACCTTTTATTATGGCAGACCAGGCGAAACAAGTGTTCTATATCACCGATCAAGAAAATAAAATGTGGTCTGTAGCTCTCCAAGGAAAAAGGGTCATTGATGATATTGATGAGAAAAGTCATTCAAATTATGGTCTTCCTAAGAGTACTCCTTTTTCAAGGGGTCTACCAGAAATGAACGAAGAAGATGAAGCAGATAATGAACTCGGCATAAGAAATGATCATCAAGAAGGGATATGGGAGGATATTGCTTTATAAAAGACTCAATATATTTCATAAGGTAATATTCATATATGAAAACTTCTTTGAAAACTTTAAGGTTTTTACTATATTATATTCCTAGCTTCTACGTTCTTAAACAATGTCACTGACTACGAAGTTTGTTCTTATTTTATTTTTGTGGCAAGATCGGATCCAAAGGGGCATGTTATAAAAGAGGATGTTACGTTGTTTGGTGGGAATCAGATGAAGGCATGGTGAATATTATATTGGGCATGTATGTTGTATTTGTAACTGATTGTATTTGGATTGTAAGTAAGTTATCTTATTGTAACAATTAATTTAGGTGTTGTATGTAGTCATAATATATTCATTAATTTAAGAAGCGACATAACTCATGGTGAATATTATTTGTATTCTTTTTCCCAGTTCAATTTATTTATAATTGTTCATAGCTTGTACTTAAAGTATCGACTTTTATGTGCTGGATTGGGTGGTGGATTTGTGCATATTGATCAGGAAGAACAGAACAGGGAAAACATTCGAGAAAATTTAGACCGGTAATAAATAGGCCGGTCTTAAATGTTCAACTGTTAAGACAGGATGTAACCAAAATGTCCGGTCTTAAAGGTCAAGTGTACCTATTTGATATTAAGCCGGTCTTAAAAGTTTGTTTTTTAATACCGGTGTATTTATACGTCCGGTCTTAAAATTCAATTTTTAAGACCGGACAATTTATTGTCCAGTCTTGAAAGTCAGTCTTTTAAAACCACGTATAATTAGTCGTCAAGTCTTAGAAGCTGCTATTTTTCAGACCGGTTATATTTTTGTCCGGTCTTAAAATTTTGATCTTTTAAGAGCGGCCGAGTTTTTGCCTGTCTTAAAAGTTGAGATTTAAGACCGAACAAAAAATATTTCAGCCTTATTTAGTCCGACTTTTAAGACCTAATGTTTTAAATGTCCGGTTTGAAAGAGTTTCTTTAAGACCGGTTATAGTCCGGTCTTAAATGTGGACTTTTAATACTGGCAGGAACAAGACCGGTCGATGGTCCGATCTTATGATGCCTCTTTTGTCCGGTCTTAAAGTCCTTTTTTGCATTAGTGAGCCTATTATTTCTATTTTAGTTTAAACTACATTATTTAAACTAAAATCTCTCGATCTTATCTAAATCTCTTTAATTATCATGGAGATTCTCCAAATAAATTAAAATCTATCTTAAATCTATTATTAAAAATGGCAGTTATATCTTAAATCTATTATTAAAAGTGGGAGTCATCCTTTAGCGACTTTATAAGAACCTATGAACCCTGGAGGGCTTTACCTACTCTCCAAATCTCTCTGGTCAATCTCTCAACAATACTATAATCTCTTTTCTGCAGTTTGTTGGTGACCGGCGACTTCTGCGGGTAATTTCCAACAAAATTTTTTAATTCCGCCCTTTATCCGAAGTTTTTTTTGTAGTGTATTAGAACTATTCTTTATGTATATGAGGCAACTAAGCCTACACTATATGTTACAAGTGTATATATAGAATGAATTATTTGCTCAAGATATAAACATTAGCGGGATATGTGACAAGTGTATATGAGGAGATTAGTACAACGCATGCAATCTATATTTCAAATTACAAATATTTCCGTATTTTAATTCAATTTTAAAAAATAAATATTTTTATTCACCCACACTCCTCCCTACAATACTAGTGTCATACGGTATCCAGTATAGGTTATACATCTGGCTTACTTATCTGTACAATTTTCACTTTAGTTGTTTCTTAATTACCTTATTAATAACTACATAGTCACTTTAGTCCCTCGTGGTGGCAATGAATCGGATATTGAAGGTCGGCAACGATGTGACTATGAAGGTGGGTAAAAACAAGTTAGACCGATACCGTGTGCTTTTTTATTTTAAATTCAAAATATTCACCTAGCTAAGTCGGATATATATTTTTTTTTTTTGCCAAGTAAGATGATTTATTGATGACTTAGCATGAATTTTGGATAACAATGACTAAAATATAAATGTTGGAAATATTAGGGAATGGGTTTTAAACGATTTAAAAATACAGACATAGTGAAGTTAAAACTACAAGGATAAAGATTAATTTTCTCTTTTTTATTTTTTATTAAGGCCCTTATAATATAGAAAATTAACTTTTCATTTTCTTTATCTATCCATTTCATTCTATTTTACATCACAAATGGCTACTCAGCTGGTAAAACAATGATTGCATGATAATAAGACATATATAGGCTTAATTAAAAATAAACTAATATGGAGAAGAAGAATTCGAACTCTTCATTGCGACCCCTCCGGTTGTAATAATAGGGCGAACGAAGAATACCTTATAAGGGTGATGAGACCTTTCCTTTATGGACACGTTTTGGTGGGCCTAACGAAATCCAGCCAAAAACAAAAACCTTGAGGCCTTGTGTGTCAAAGCGGACCAGATGAAATAGTCTCAGTTTCCACTGATTTTGGGTGCCACCAAGCCAAAACCCAATATACACCCCTAAACCTCAGAAGTATCAATCTTTAGATTGTTAGGGAAGGATTAAATTTATTTATGTATTTTTCTCTATCAATGTTTTTAAATTGTTTGGCCTTGGTTCTGGTTGTTAGTTTGAAATTGATTTCATTACTCGCCCTATGTTTCATTAAGTTTTTATATTTTGGTTAGAAAAACTAGATCCTTTATTATATTAAGGATTTGAGGTACTCCCTCTGGTCCTAATTATAAGACATATTTACCTTATTTTAGAGAGATTGAGGATAATTGTTAAATTAGTTTAATTATACTTGTTTTCCCAAAATGTTCTTATTTAAACACTGATTGGCTAATTAACTAAGGTTCAGTACAAACGACTTTGCTTAGCAACTCCTCTCTCGCATGATGTTCTGGGATTTTTATTTTTTGTTTTTTTGCCAACGAGATTTTTATTTTTAATTATAAACTACATAATTATATTTGCTTAGCATTTTTTGTTCTTTTCTTTTTTTTTTGAAAAAACCTTAATAATTATTAGGCCCGAGTTTTTCATTTATAAATGATACGCTTCGTTTTAATATTTTACACATTAAATATTGATATTAAATTATTAATTAAAAAATAAAAAATTGTAGAATTGAGGTGTATGTGGTATTAATGAGTTGCAAGCATTATTCACTTTATAGAATATATATGTGCATTATTCAATTATTATTGTGTTTAATTATTATTGAGAAAGTATCAATTAGGGTATTTTGAGAAGAAATTGACAAAAATTAGAACTTTGTCATATCATTAAGACCAAGATAAACCCCTAAACGTTGTCCTATAATTAGGACTGGAGGGAGTAGTATATTAAATCAAGCAACTATTTTTTTTTTGTCTTCCTTTTATGTCTATTATTACAAAATATTTTTCTTTGTTCTCAGTCTTTGCTTACTGAAGCTAATTTTAATGTAATTCTTCTATGTTTTTACCAATGTTATAGGGTTGATAAAACTTGCATTCTCTATCTAATTTTATAATCACAATGAAGCCTTGACCTTCGTATAGTCTGCAGGCGTTGGTACTAGTATGAGTGAATACCCAACATGCTTATGAATTCGTCCTTACCCAACTTACCAGCCTAGTACTTCCACTTCCTTGCCTTCAGCTACCTTGTCTTAGCTAACCCTTTAATTTTCAGTAGTGGAGCATAGAAAGGCTTAAACTTGCTCTGACTCACTCGCCTTTCTGTAGTGGCGAGAGGAACGTAGTCACTCATATAGCATGTATGAGGCCAAGAGGCGTGATAACCTAAGGGCTGACTAGCTACAAAAGACACTCGAGAACCTTTTAACAAAAAAAAAATGTACCTCGAAATCGGTCATTGCCAACATGGGGTAAAGAGGCCACCTATCAGTGGCCGACTTTAAATCATAAGAGTAATATACCTGTTGTCCTTGGAGCCGGTCCAGAGGTCTAGTCTACCAATACGTCCCAAAAAAAAGTGGGTATCCTACAGAGAACTTGACCTAACCATTCGTGAATTGGTCGTAACAACCTCAGGTTGACATTGTTGCCAATGGCAAAGATCCAACACTTCTTCCCTGCCCTCTATAGACTAACCTAATCGACCCATCACACAAGGAGCCTTAACATTGCGCTCAGAAGGTAGGTATGGTGTAATACCCCGAAATTTGAATTAGGGAATTTAAGGGCCAAAGTGCCAAAATGACCAAAATACCCCTAGGAAGGGTAAATAACTTAGGAAAATGGTGAAAAATCCTAAAAGACAATGAAATAATAATTTGAATTATGAGAGTATATTATCTCTAATTATGGTAATTTAATAAATTACGAACTTGGAGAAATTGAAGAAGAATGCCCAAAAAGTATTGTAATGACAATAATACCCTTGTAAATTATAGAATAATACAAGAGACATGGAAACACAAGTGTTAATGCAACAGTTTGGAGGTAATGGGGCATTCTAGTTAATTAAATTATCAACTAGTGATAATAAGGTAATTAAGTAATTTCTGGCTAATTACTTAAGTCTGAGCAAAGGAAATTTAGAGATAATTATGTGAGGCTCAAAAATTAGTGGAAAATAGTTGGAAATTAGTAAAAATATATTTACTAATTAATTGGAGATTTTTGTGAAAAATAGTTGAGTTTAGGTATTTTTAAGCCTAAATGCAAGAATGGACCAATAAGAGAATTTTGTGGAATTTTTGATAAAAATTTCATTAAGTAATTAATTATGTAATTAAATAAATCATGGAAAATATTTACAAATCCAAAAAAAGTGCTCAGCCGAAAATGGACAAACAAATGGAAGATAAGAGTGAAAAATTTAATATCATGATATTTTTGTATTAAAGCACATGTTATAATATTATATAATATAATTGAATAGGATGAATAGTAATTTAATAAATAGGAAACGGATCCTATCTAGAGAACCAGGAATATGAATTCCAAAGTCAAGGTAAAATATTGATCAGTGAGTTTTTACCTTTAAGTGACCTCTTTCGGAAGTAAATTCCGAGGCCGGTAGCGCATTTTCCTAATAAGACGAAATAGGGAAAAATGCAGATGGTCATATTTTGGAATTTGAAGAAAATAATTATAACTCAACATCTAGAGATGAGTTTATAATTATCTGGACATATTTGGAATCAGTGAATTATTATCCAGAGATTGATGATTCCGAAAGCGATTTCGACACCGGACGTGTTCGGACACGTTTTCGAGAAAACTTCAACTGGACTGTTGGAACCCTGTAAGGGACCGAAATCTAAGTTAAATTAGATATTATTGATGAGGAAGAGAAGATCTTCAAAGTTATGAATCCGAATTTTGAGATTTCTCCGAAAAGACGCAAAACGGAGACCGAACGGGGAAAATCGTCGAACTAGGCCATAAAGCAAGTTGACTCACCATTTTTGGACCAATTGTTTGCTGCCAAATCAGCCTTGAATGTCGACCAACATGCTGCATGGCTAGGAATTAAACACCATTATGCTTTGATTTTACATGGTTAAGGGCAAGGGAAAAATTACAAGTCTTGGAAGGGAAAATTACCACATTGGACCCAAACTTTTTCTATATAAAGGCATGAGGGGGTCTTCATTTTTCACACCATTCTCTACTCCTCTTGGCCGAAATCTTGAGTGAGAAACAAGAGAGAGAAGCTCTGGAAAATTTGTGAAGAAAGTCTTCAACGGGTAAGTCTTTCGGTCTTTAGTCTTTAGTTCGGTAGTTAGTAGAATTGTTAGTTAGATCTAGGAAGTAGGGGATGAGATTCCTATTCTTGTTTTAGGCCTCGTTGCATTGAAAAATATGCCGAAGAGGTAAAAACATAGTAGGGATCGAGTCTCCGAAAAGTTGAAGCTTTTATAGCTCTTTCAAAATTAGGGGTAGTAATGCTAGAGTATCCTTTAAATTTTCAAGTATGATTAGGATATCATATGGGAAGGGTATTTTAGTCTTGATTTTCGAAAATCATTATGGCGTCGAAGTTCTGGCGAAATTTTGGGAAGAAAATTTGTAAGAGTAACGAAGTGCTGGCGAAATTCCACCGAATAGGGGTACAAGGGCAAAATGGTAATTTTTACCTAAAATGCTAGTTATAATGCCAAATCAATAATGAAGGTGATATTACTCTTATAGGATATCATAAACTCTGATTTACTACCGTTACGCTGTCTGACGTACCACTGTTGGACATTTCGCCGTTTTCCGTAGAAAGTACGATTTACCGTATTCCGACGGAAGTACCGTCAACGAAGGTACGTTCGCGTACTGGTAACCTTATCTCTGATATTTATGGTTTACATATATGTGGTATGTGTGTTGTAGAGATGTTATACTGTGCGAGTGCATATAGCGGTTAGAGGATATGTCTGTATGCTGGGTGCAATATGTCAGTCTGCTGGGTGCAATATGTCAGTCTGCTGGGTGCAATATGTCTGTATGCTGGGTACAATAGGTCTGTATGCTAGGTTCAATGTGTATGCATGCTGGGGGTAATACATATGCATGGGTTGTGGTAGAGTGATTGTTGTGCTGTTGATATTATGGATGTATGTTGTCTGTATGTGTATACATAAACATGAGGTTAACCGTTACCTGAGATCCAATGTGGTAAATTGGATCTCAGCTCTTAACTTAGCATCAAGTTCGGAAGGACCGAGGAGAGAGGAAAGCAGCGGGTTCAAGGACCCGGATGAAGACTTTCCGATGTTGTCCTTTACTTTTGATGTTCCGGCGGAAGCCTTTCTTTCAGTTGTTTTGTACTTTTGAAACACTCGGTTACTGTACCGATGTTGTAAACAGCCAGACTTACGGCGTTTATAAATATATGTATCAGTTACTCAATTGCTCCGATGCTCTACTCTGATGAAAAAAAAATATACTGCTTTTGAAAATGGGATGTTACATATGGACCCACAATGGTCTCAAATTCAAATAAATCTAGATCGAAAAAGATTTTTTTTATTGCGATCCATATCATACCGAACTCGGTGAGGCCTAAGCAAGCCTTGACTATCTTGTTGCCCTTGGGCGGCGTGAAAGTCCTAGCCTAATGAAGTGGACTAGACCTAAGGTAAAGGTGGGGACTCAACAATGCTTTCCTGTGGAATGAAACTATCTCTTCTATCGATCTGGCTACTGTTGCACTCATTCCTCTATCGAGGAAGGGACAGATAGAATAGAAGGGGATTAAAGAAATGCCATACTGATTAGGGGTCTACTAAAGATAGCTGAATCCCTATTCTTAGGTTTGGTTGGATGGACTGGTAATGCTTTGCCCAGCGGAGAAAGAAACCATAATGGGGTAAAAAGGCTCAGAAATTCCTCTGATAGTTGCCGGTGAACGCAATTCTTTTTCTAGATTCTTGGTCAACGTTTGACCTTGGGTTCGTTAGAGTACACTCTTCCGCGCGCTAAAGCTTAGGGAGTGACCATCGCATCAATTTCAAGGGTACCATTACGCCTTTCTTCCCAGTATCGAGCTACAGGCCTTTCTCATAAGATGTTGTCTGTCTTTAGAGTCCGGTACCAGTAGTTCTCCATAGTCTAATGGACACTAAGCATAACCTTCGCCCCCAAGCAAAGAGCAGCGCGTATTGTATTTATAGAATTCTTACCTGCGTGATCTGTTCCTTTTATATTAGGGGGATAGTATTTTCCTTTCAGTCTCACGTCTTCAAACCAAAGCTATAAGCTACGGTATCGAATGATCGAATCTTTAAATAGTGACCTGAATAAAATACAAAAGGATCATAAATCAACAACCCATACTTTGTGCTCAATTGACTGCGTTTTGAAATTTTATAAAAAAAAAACTAAAAAAAAATAATCAATTCAGGGTGGCGTATAAATTAATAAAGCAAGTGAGCCTGCAGGTTCTTTCTCAATAGCGCTTACAAATAGCACCACCAAAAGATCAATAAATCCAAAAATCAAACTACTTATATATAATGAAATTGCATGGAAGAACAATTTACCAAGCAAGGAACTAAAAAGGGGAAGAAAAAAAACGCAAAGACCATTAAGATGAATCGAATAATACTCAGACACCAAATAAATCTTGCTGCCTTCGCTCCCGAAACTGAACAAGATCTTCTTGAAATGTTGCAGAACTTCTCTGCAACGCTCCTCCAAGAACCCCATCTTGAAATCGATGGGTTGGTTCTCGATGGTCGAATTAAGTACCATGCAGAGATAGCCGTTCACTAGATCTTCTGAGGCATTCTTTCCCCGGTATAAAGACTGGCGATATTTAACGGGGAGGGCGTTTTTTATCGGTCACTTACGAAAAAAAAGGAACGGAAAACATTCCTCTCCCCTTCTTCTTCTTCTTATCCGCTTCACTTCCCATTCGTGAGGAACCTGAATCTAACAACATTTGTAACTTCCCAGCCCTACGATACCTCATGGTTTCCTCACGGTTCTAAGACATGTCAACAGGGGAGGTACCTTTGGATTGCACATCAACCCTCATCGACCCGAACCTGGCTCTGATATCATTTGTATAATCTCAGTGCAGGACTTTGAAACATCACATTTTTCTCAAGGTTCTTGCTCTGATACCTCACGGCTTCCGCACATGGACTTGAGCCTGACTCTGATAATGAGATGTTACAATTGGTATCAAAGCACTAAAACCACTGGGATGTTATAATTGGTATCAGAGCAAGCGTCGGGTAGATGTGCGGGATGACGGTTAAGATGAGGTTTTACAATTGGTATCGGAGCTTGGATAGGCACCAGAACCCATTCCATGTACGCCTTGCATGTTGATTAGATGTTGTCTAAAGACTGAACAAGATCTTCTTGAAATGTTGCAGAAATTGTCTGCAACGCTCCTCCAAGAACCCCATCTTGAAATCGATGGGTTGGTTCTCGATGGTTGAATTAAGTACCATGCAGAGATAGCCGTTCACTAGATCTTCTAAGACATTCTTTCCCAGGTATAAAGACTGGTGATATTTACCGGGGAGGGCTTTTTTCGGTCACTTACGAAAAAAAAGGAACGGAAAACTTTCCTCTCCCCTTCTTCTTCTTCTTATCCGCTTTACTTCCCATTTGTGAGGAACCTGACTCTGACACCATTTGTAACTTCCCAGCCCTACGATACCTCAGGTTTCCTCACGGTTCTCATACATGTCAAAAGGGGGAGGTACCTTTGGATTGCACATCAACCCTCATCGATCCGAACCTGGCTCTGATATTATTTGTATCATCTAAGTGCAAGACTTTAAAACCTCACAGTTTTCTCAAGGTTCTTGCTCTGATACCTCACGGCTTCCGCACATAGACTTGAGCTTGACTTTGAATATGAGATGTTACAATTTGTATCAAAGCAATAAAACCATTGGGATGTTATAGTTGGTATCAGAGCAAGGGTCGGGTTGATGTGCGGGATGACGGTTGGGAAGAGGTTTCACAATTGGTATCGAAGCTTGGATAGGAACCGGAACCGATTCCATGTACGCCTTGCATCTTGATTAGATCTTGTCCAAAGACTGAACAAGATCTTCTTGAAATGTTGCAGAACTTGTCTGCAACGCTCCTCCAAGAACCCCATCTTAAAATCGATGGGTTGGTTCTCGATGGTTGAATTAAGTACCATGTAGAGATAGCCGTTCACTAGATCACCTGAGACATTATTTCCCCGGTAGACAAACTGGCGATATTTACCGGGGAAGGCATTTTTTTCGGTCACTTACGAAAAAAAAGGAACAGAAAACATTCCTCTCCCCTTCTTCTTCTTCTTATCCGCTTCACTTCCCATTTGTGAGGAACCTGACTCTGACACCATTTGTAACTTTCCAGCCCTACGATACCTCATGGTTTCCTCAAGGTCCTAAGACATGTCAAGAGGGGGAGGTACCTTTGGATTGCACATCAACCCTCATCGACCCGAACCTGGCTCTGATATCATTTGTATCATCTAAGTGTAAGACTTTGAAATGTCACAGTTTTCTCATGGTTCTTGCTCTGATACCTCACAGCTTCCGCACATGGACTTGAGCCTGACTCTGATAATGAGATGTTACAATTGGTATAAAAGCACTAAAACCACTGGGATGTTATAATTGGTATAAGAGCAAGGGTCGGGTTGATGTGCGGGATGACGGTTGGGATGAGGTTTTACAATTGGTATCGGAGCTTGGATAGGCACCGGAACCGATTCCATGTACGCCTTGCATGTTGATTAGATCTTGTCCAACGACTGAACAAGATCTTCTTGAAATGTTGCCGAACTTGTCTGCAACGCTCCTCGAAGAACCCCATCTTGAAATCGATGGGTTGGTTCTCGATGGTCGAATTAAGGACCATGCAGAGATAGCCGTTCACTAGATCTTCTGAGACATTCTTTGCCCGGTATAAAGACTGGCGATATTTACCGGGGAGGGCGTTTTTTTTCGGTCACTTACGAAAAAAAGGAACGGAACACTTTCCTCTCCACTTCTTATTCTTCTTATCCGCTTCACTTCCCATTTGTGAGGAACCTGACTCTGACACCATTTGTAACTTCCCAGCCCTACGATACCTCATGGTTTCCTCTCGGTTCTAAGATATGTCAACAGGAGAGGTACCTTTGGATTGCGCATCAACCCTCATCGACCCGAACCTGGCTCTGATATCATTTGTATCATCTAAGTGCAAGACTTTGAAACCTCACAGTTTTATCAATGTTCTTGCTCCGATACCTCACGGCTTTCGCACATAGACTTGAGCCTGACTCTGATAATGAGATGTTACAATTTGTTTCAAAGCACTAAAACCATTGGGATGTTATAATTGGTATCAGAACAAGGGTCGGGTTGATGTACAGGATGACGGTTGGGATGAGGTTTTACAATTGGTATTGGAGCTTGGATAGGCACCGGAAATGATTCCATGTACGCCTTGCATGTTGATTAGATCTTGTAGAAAGACTGAACAATATCTTGAAATGTTGCAGAACTTGTCTGCAATGCTCCTCCAAGAACCCCATCTTAAAATCGATGGGTTGGTTCTCGATGGTCGAATTAAGTACCGTGTAGAGATAGTCGTTCACTAGATCTCCTGAGACATTCTTTCCCCGGTAGAAAGACTGGCAATATTTACCGGGGAGGCCATTTTTTTCGGTCACTTACGAAAAAAAAAACAACGGAAAACATTCATCTCCCCATCTTCTTCATATCCGCTTCACTTCCCATTTGTGAGGAACCTGACTCTGACACAATTTGTAACTTCCCAGCCCTACGATACCTCATGGTTTCCTTACGGTTCTCAGACATGTCAAAAGGGGGAGGTACCTTTGGATTGGACATCAAACCTCATCGACTCGAACCTAGCTCTGATATCATTTGTATCACTAAGTACAAGACTTTAAAACCTCACAGTTTTCTCAAGGTTCTTGCTCCGATACCTCACGGCTTCCGCACATAGACTTGAGTCTGACTCTGATAATGAGATGTTACAATTTGTATCAAAGCACTAAAACCATTGGCATGTTATAATTGGTATCAGATCAAGGGTCGGGTTGATGTGCGGGATGAGGTTTTACAATTGGTATCGGAGCTTGGATAGGCACCGGAACCAATTCCATGTACGCCTTGCATGTTGATTAGATCTTGTCCAAAGACTGAACAAGATCTTCTTTAAATGTTGCAAAACTTGTCTCCAACGCTCCTCCAAGAACCCCATCTTGAAATCGATGGGTTGGTTCTCGATGGTCGAATTAAGTACCATGCAGAGATAGCCGTTCACTTGATCTCCTGAGACATTCTTTCCACGGTATAAAGACTGGCCATATTTACCGGCGAGGGCGTTTTTTTCGGTCACTTACGAAAAAAAATTACGGAAAACATTCCTCTCCCCCTTCTTCTTCTTATCCGCTTCACTACCATTTGTGAGGAACCTGACTCTGACACCATTTGTAACTTCCCAGCCCTACGATACCTCATGGTTTCCTCACGGTCCTAAGACATGTCAAGAGGGGGAGGTACCTTTAGATTGCACATCAACCCTAATCGACCCGAACATGGCTCTGATATCATTTGTATCATCTCAGTGCAAAACTTTGAAGCCTCACAGTTTTCTCAAGGTTCTCGCTCCGATACCTCACAGCTTCCACACATAGACTTGAGCTTAACTTTGATAACGAGATGTTACAATTTGTATCAAAGCAATAAAACCATTGGGATGTTATAATTGGTATCAGAGCAAGGGTCGGGTTGATGTGCGGGATGACGGTTGGGATGAGGTTTTACAATTGGTATCGGAGCTTGGATAGGCACCGGAACCAATTCCATGTACGCCTTGCATGTTGATTAGATCTTGTCCAAAGACTGAACAAGATCTTCTTTAAATGTTGCAGAACTTGTCTCCAACGCTCCTCCAAGAACCCCATCTTGAAATCGATGGGTTGGTTCTCGATGGTCGAATTAAGTACCATGCAGAGATAGCCGTTCACTTGATCTCCTGAGACATTCTTTCCACGGTATAAAGACTGGCCATATTTACCGGGGAGGGCATTTTTTTCGGTCACTTACGAAAAAAAAGGAACGGAAAACATTCCTCTCCCCCTTCTTCTTCTTATCCGCTTCACTACCATTTGTGAGGAACCTGACTCTGACACCATTTTTAACTTCCCAGCCCTACGATACCTCATGGTTTCCTCACGGTCCTAAGACATGTCAAGAGTGGGAGGTACCTTTGGATTGCACATCAACCCTAATCGACCTAAACATGGCTCTGATATCATTTGTATCATCTCAGTGCAAGACTTTGAAACGTCACAGTTTTCTCATGGTTCTTGCTCTGATACCTCATGGCTTCCACACATGGACTTGAGCCTGACTCAGATAATGAGATGTTACAATTGGTATCAAAGCACTAAAACCACTGGGATGTTATAATTGGTATCAGAGCAAGGGTCGGTTTGATGTGCGGGATGACAGTTGGGATGAGGTTTTACAATTGGTATCGGAGCTTAGATAGGCACCAGAACCGATTCCATGTATACCTTGCATGTTGATTAGATCTTGTCCAAAGACTGAACAAGATCTTCTTGAAATGTTGCAGAACTTGTCTGCATCGCTCCTCCAAGAACCCCATCTTGAAATCGATGGGTTTGTTGGGTTGGTTCTCGAGGGTTGAATTAAGTACCATGCAGAGATAGCCGTTCACTAGATCTCCTGACACATTCTTTCCCCAGTATAAAGACTGACGATATTTACCGTGGAGGCCGTTTTTTTTCGGTCACTTACGAAAAAAAAAGGAACGGAAAACATTCCTCTCCCCTTCTTCTTCTTATCCGCTTCACTTCCCATTTGTGAGGAACCTGACTCTGACACCATTTGTAACTTCCCAGCCATACGATACCTCATGGTTTCCTCACGGTTCTAAAACATGTCAAGAGGGGGAGGTACATTTGGATTGCACATCAACCCTCATCGACCCGAACGTGGCTCTGATATCATTTGTATCATCTCAGTGCAAGACCTTGAATCCTCACAGTTTTCTCAAGGTTCTTGTTCTGATACCTCACGGCTTCCGCACATAGACTTGAGCCTGACTCTGATAATGAGATGTTACAATTGGTATTAAAGCACTAAAACCACTGGGATGTTATAATTGGTATAAGAGCAACGGTCGGGTTGATGTGCGGGATGACGGTTGGGATGAGGTTTTACAATTGGTATCAGAGCTAGGCACCGAAACCGATTCCATGTACGCCTTGCCTGTTGATTAGATCTTGTCGAAAGACTGAACAAGATCTTCTTGAAATGTTGCAGAACTTGTCTGCAACGCTCCTCCAAGAACCCATCTTGAAATCGATGGGTTGGTTCTCGATGGTTGAATTAAGTACCATGCAGAGATAGCCGTTCACTAGATCTCTTGAGACATTCTTTCCCCGGTATAAAGACTGGCGATATTTACCGGGGAGGCCGTTTGTTTCTGGTCACTTACGAAAAAAAAGGAACGGAAAACATTCCTCTCCCCTTCTTCTTCTTTTCCGCTTCACTTCCCATTTTGAGATACTAATATAAATATATCTTTATATCTCTCTTCCAATTATTTTTAATTGATAATATATAGAGGTCGACCGAATTGTTTTGAAAAAAAATTCAAATAGTATGGGGTGGTATATCTCACTTGCGACTAATTTTAAGTTAGAGGGATTAGTGAGATTTGAAATAATCTAAATAATTGATAATATGGAAGAGCTTATATATCACAGGAGGGGCTCGTCCACAGAATTGTATTGAAAAAATAATAATAATAAAATAGTATAGGGATGGTAACTAACTTGCTGACTATTTTTTTTTTTTGATACATAAAAGTTTAGGTGGAGGTAGATAACGGTACCCCACCAGGGTCAGGGCATGCCTCTAGGTTCAAAGAGCGTTTATAGAGGTATTTACCGATCGCCCACCAACGAGACCTTCACATCGACCAGCGGGTACCGAACCTCCTCCTTTTTAGGAGAGTAAAGTGCTTCAGTTTGGGCTAATGGTGTTTTTCCGCAACCCAAAAAATACCCAAGAATGCGGAGATGGTAAAGATAAGTTCCGGCTAAAGTCAAAACCATTGTCATCGATTCTTGGCGACGACTGCAAAAATGGGTTACTAGCCGTGGGTTTAAAGGAGAGGGAGGTGAAGGGATAGTAGAGGATGTCAACAAGTTACTGGAGAGACACAGTTGAGACTTGGCCGTGAGAATTAACAATTAAAGAGAAATGTTGGGGTCAAGATTTTTTGCGAGAGCTTCAGAATAATCCATGAGTTTGCAGGGGAGAGAAAAGAAAAATGGTAGGAGTGGAAAAGGGTAATGTCAGTGGGGGTTGAGGGGCATTGAAATAAATTGATAAATTTTAATTTGGATCATATGACTTGATTAATGATTTCTTAAGTTTACTGGCTTAATTAAATTAGGATTTGGGTAATTCAATTATCTTTTAATAAAATTTTCCCTAGTATCTAAGTAATTAAAAAATTTAAATGACGGAATCATTTTGGAAAAATAAAAATAAAATACTATGGGGTCATAACTAACTTGCGACACGTGAGCCTAAAAGGGACGGCCTTAATCCTACAGGACCGGCCCTTTTAAGCCCTTGGCCCTACAGGGTTGGCCCTTTTAGGCCTGCCTTTACTTTTGTGGCAAAAAATTTAAATGACAGAATATTTTGGAAAAATAAAAATAAAATACTATGGGGTCATAACTAACTTGCGACAATTTTTAAGCTAAAGGGACAAGTGGGATTTGAAATATAATATATCAAGGTGAAAGAGCCGAACCGGATGTCGTATAATACTGAAAAAAAAGAGCTTACGTATCACTATGGATATTATGTATTACGTGTATTACAACCCCGAACCGTTGCTTTTATATAGTAATTATATATGTTTTAAAAAAAAGATTACATGTGTCTAGAAAATAAAAAGATAATTCATGAAATTTTAAATTTCTATAATTTATTTTTATTTCAGGCAAAATTTATGTAAGTTTTAAGAATAATAATCTTAATTTCATGTTAATAAAATATTTAAAAAATCAGGTAATCTTTTGTAAATTTTATACAAAATTAATAACAAGGAGCACTTGCCTTCGAGAATATTTTTTAATAAGAAAAAATGGAGTGAATAAAAGTTGGGAAAATCTCATTTAAATACTATATGAAATTTTAAAATCCAAAACCGTTTGTTAACATTTGGAAAGGATAAAAAGGTTACAGGAATCAAATTAAGATTTTAAAATATTGATGAATTTACCAATATTCTCTCATTTGTTTAAATTTTTTTTAAAAAAAAATTGAAAAATGAGCCTTGCCGTTGGCTGGAAAGCAAGGGCGGAATTGGGGGGCTAGGGGTGGCCCCGCCTTCAAAATTACAGAGTTGGACCCAAAAGTATAGGGAACTATGCTTTAGCCTTATAAAAATTTCAACATTTTCACTTTAGTCCCTATTAAAAAGTCTCATGGAGGAACTAAACTGCAAATGTTGAAATATTTATGAGGCTAAAGCATAATTTCCAAAAATTTTGGGTCCAATTCTGTAATTTTCTCCCCCTAATTTCAAATACTGATTCTACTGGGTTTTATTATGTAATTTTTCCCCCCCTAATTTCTATTCCTGGCTCCGCCCCTGCTGGAAAGGGATGGGATTCAAACTCACCCCATCATGATAGTGAAGGAGTAAGCTCATTTGATATATAAATGTGTTTGTGTATACATACACATATATATATATATATATATATATATATATATATATATATAATATACATATTCTGTTTAACGCTTTTTCTATCTAAAAACTCTCTTGTAAAAATCATTATGAATCTTTTTAAACTCATTATTGTTCTTGTGAATCTCATTATGAATTTTGTCAAAGCCCATAAATGTTGGTGAACCATGTCTAATGTTTTTTCAATCAGGAAACCCTCTTATGAAAACCATTACGAATCTTGTTAAACTCATTATTGCTTTTGTGAATTCCATTACGAATTTTGTCAAAGCTGCCCACAAATGTTGATGAATCTTGCCTAACATTTTATGATGTTTTAGCTTCTCATAATGTTATCTCAAGAAAGGCACGGCTTGAAGCCTCTCCTCGTCATTCGATGCTTCAAAGACAGAAGGAAGCTCCTATTGAAATACACAAATCTTAAACTCAGGCTTCTAAATTTAAGAAATTGTAAATTAGGTCAAGCAACTCATTTCAGGATTTTAGAATTTAATGATTTTATCCATATACCTTCTTTCTCTCTCCTATTTCCATCACCATTCTTATTTCCTCCCGCCATCTCCTCTCATTTCCTTCAGGTTTAACACACGGATCCGGATCCTCATATTGAGGCATTCGAGTCTCCTTGGTTTGCTCACACTTTCCTGGTCTTGTTTAAAGGATAATGAACTTTGATCGATCAGTTAATTACAATGGGTCAAAGACTTTGCAGCCCTGGAAAGCGAGATATGAGAGAGAGTGGTGTCAGCGAAATCTGCAAATAATTGAGAAAATATTTAGTTCGATTCTATCCGAAAATGCTGTCCTTCCGCAGCCTCCTTAGTAAATAGGAAGCGGCCTCTCTTCAGAATTAAACAAACCCTTCATACATTTAAAGATATAGAGTGATAGAACTAAAGATAAAGTAACTCAATAAGATATTACCGAGCCTTCTTCTTCTCTTCTCAAATGGTGTTACAAATGGGCTTTTTATAAACAATAAATCGATGCATTGAAGTAGTGCCTCTTGAAAATTATGCCTCCTCAGTTAAAGGTCATAACCATTTATTGAATTCATGAACTATGTTAATTCATAAACCAACACAAATCCTTTAATTCATAAAGATGTGATTTCTAAAAATACATCTCTTCATTTAATATATTCCAATTTAATTGGAGAGACTTTTTCTTTGGCACACTTTTATACAATATTTACAAACGTACGTACATGGACAAAAATAAACATTCTGGGTATGAAATACTTCAGAATTAGTTTAAGTGCTCATTAAAATCTGATTTGGTTAGTTTAATTTAATCATTTTTTATTGATGATTTTTATATAAAATTTTTTATTGAAAAAGTGATAATTAAGATATTATCTATATTTTAAATGTTATACTTATTAGAATATTTTATTAAAAAAATAAAGATGAAATATACACAATATTTTTATTATGACCATAGTGAGACCCAAAAATTGCTTAATAAAGCAGGAGATGAATATCTCAACTGATTTCTCCTTATTTTCTTTCCATTCAATATATCAACCATTAGATCAAATTTTAATGGTGAAGATTTATTCAATTTACCATGGTAAGTTTTATAGATTTAATGTTATAATAAATCCCAACCATTAAAACTTGATCTAATGGTGGATACATTGAATGAAGAGGAACTAAAGATAGATCATTGGAGACATTCCTCTCCCGCATCTAATGCACTCATGTGTCAACGCACTTGATTCACCCCCTCTACTCTCCCAATCTCATCACATCTTCATTATCGTTCAAAAATCACAATATTTCATCGAACTTTAATATAAGACATATTTATCTAATCTAGTTAGATTAATAAAGTTGGTTAAGTTAGTTAATATGACATGTATTTTTTAAAACGTCATAGTCATCTTCTCTAATTCTCTTATTCCCTCTACTCATTTGATTATTGCTGGGGAGCATGATAGGAATAAATTAGAAAAAGATTGATAAATATGAAAATTTTATCTTATATTTAAGATTAAGATCAATTCCTTAAATATGTTTAGGATATGAGGAGTAAATCCTTAGAAGTCTAGTACTTTTTCTCAATAGTCCATTAAATACGCCATTACTCGTGCATCTCCCTCTCATCACGCATGTACATTTCTATGCTCTTAATTACTATACCCATCACTTACAGTTTCTTTTCATAATTATTGATGCTATAAATTATTTAATGATCCTTGGACAAGAGAATCCCACACACATTACTTGATGATTTTTAACTGGGAATAATTTCATAGTGCTGTGAATTCTTTTAAGAAATTTCTACCTGCAATGTAGTTAGTAGTGTAAGAAAATTGAGTGTATAACTTGTTATTATTAGATAGATGTACGGAAAATAACATCCTAAAAATAAATATTGCTTTATTATTAGATGTTTCTACACAATTTATGAAGGTATGAAATACGAAAATGGATGGTAAGTTGCGAAAATTTTATTTACATAAATTAGGTTGAGGATATGGTAAAAAGGTAACGTTGAATCCTTGAACGTCTTATTTTTATCTTAATATATTTTTCTTTTGGGAGAAAAAAGAAAGGATGTGTGTGTTGTGTAAGGGTTAAGGTGCTAAAATAACTTTCAATTTTAATAAAAAAAATACAACAGTGACTGTAAATTATTTTTAAAAACAAATATAACTGTTCTGGTGTGGAACCAGATGTAGCTAGCCCTAATGGACTAGCCTGTTTGATGTTGGTTGATTTGGAGCGAACTTGACCTAGGAACGATGCCTAAGGCCTACGTACCTTGTAGAGCCATCAAAGTCCACGTAGTTCAAGACACACATAAGCATTTAGCTAAAAGGGTGGTGTGTATGCTCCAGTGAGAGTAGTCTATCTCCACCTGAGGGTACGACCTCTGTATTTATAGAGTGTACCTCAGGTGGGATAGTATGGGCCTCGTAATCCACGACCCTAGTATCATAACTGTCGAATCTATCTTTGGATAAGATAGATCTCCCTTGATTATAGATGAGATAGGATTTCCCTTTATTATAGGTAGATCCTAATATGTGATATATTCATTGTTGGTCCATCCAGGTGTTGGGCCTAATGTAGGTCCGTAACAGATGCCCCCCAGCCCGGTAGTTCAAGCTTTTGAGCTGCCGGGATGTATTTTGTCCCCAAGCAGGTTATCCGGGGTAGGCTGTCGTGAACCTTACCCTCTTGCCTATCTACCGCACATTGCCGGGTTGGGTCATTCTGGCCCTGGCGATTGAAGTCCTTTACTCACAGATCCGAGGTAGTAGTCTGCTGCTCAAAGATCCGAGGTAGTGTCTCAAAGATCCGAGGTACTATCGGGGAATTTGCTTGGTTTCAAGGCCGTTATAGTTTTCTTCCTTGATTTTTTTAAAAGATGAACAGCGCATTTTCATATAGATATTTCCTTGATTTTTCTTCCCATTAATACAGTATACAAGTTTACTTGGTGCAAATCTCATAGATACCTTTACCATATTTGTTACTACCTCTTGTCTTTAAATATATTTGCACTACAAACTTTGTCCTATATTTAGGGCTGGAAGAGTATTATCTCTCTTCTTCGAGACTTTTGAGTATTTGAATTTGAAAGATTACATAGTAGTAAGACTTCATTAGTTTCTTGAGCATGTTTCTGAGTAGTTTAGATTTCCTTTTTTCACCCCACGGTTTCCATTTTCAATAACTAGAAGAGCTTAGAAATTAATTAAGGATAAATAAGACTACTCCTACTATTTTTGAAAAGATATTAACAGAAATATTGAAAATATATATATTAAAATTTAGTTAAACTCATCTCAATCTTACCGTATAATAATAAATTTTCTGATATTAAAATTGTGTCTAAGTCAAAGAAATAAAAATAAAATCAGTTTCTTTTAAGATATTTAGTTATTTACTATGAAAGTTCCCTAAGAAACATAAGAGTCATGATTTCTTGGAAAAAGATCAACAATAAAATAAAATAAGAATGAGAAATCAAAAGACCTAAGCAACAAGACTGAAAGGGAAAAAGGTAAAAGACGGTGCAAGAAGCAAGAAGCAAAAACCAACAAGTTGAAGACTAAAGAATGAAACAACATCTATAACATAACCAGAGAGCATATGCAAATTCTTGTTTCTTGATATTTTCCATCGTGGCTTGGGTCGCCCCAACCCACCATAATGACATTGATCAAAGCCATCTGGTAAATCTGTGATTCCTCCTCTTGCGTCTTTGGTCAAATCGCTGAAGAAGATGATTCTACAGTGGCAGCCTTTTTTCCCCTTGGTCGCGGCATTTTAGCCCTAGGTAAGAGATTTAGCTTCCCAAAACGCAGTCGTTCCTTATAGCTGAAAGTAAAGGTCGGGAAAAGGGGAATAAGTGTACATAAAACTAAACTAAATTAAATATTTTTTTAAATTTCTTTTTCTTCTTATTTTGAAGTTGTAAACATTGTTATTCTTTTGTTATTTCTATTTTTGTTTAAAACTATATTATTTTAGCTAAATTCCTTAGATAATGTAGCAAATTGATATCTTATCAAAGTAAAGGTCGGCAAAAGGGGAATAAGTGTACATAAAACTAAACTATTTTTGTTGATGAAAAGTCAGCTGCTACACTTACCTTAATCCTTTCTTTTTCCTCTTTTTGTTTGATCTTTTATGCTTTGTAGTATATTAATTTTTGAATTCAAATATATATTTTTCTATATTCCTCCATACTTAACTTTCTTATGGTTCATCTTTAATTGCTAAAAGGAGAGCTTGAAACTTTCCCAAAACAATTAGAGCATTGTGTTGGAAGATAAATTATTGTTAGGCTTAGAGTCAGCAGAGCAATATCAAATACCCATCCAATAGTTGGGTGTTTTGCAGTTGTTTAAGGAGGGAGATATTTTGCAATAGCTTACATACTCAGAATTAACAATAAGAAAATGATTTAGTTGATAGTGGCACATATTGTGATTGAGTACTTGATTATATATTCATCTGTTTGTTGTTTCATTTATTCCTTGAATATTTTCTTCTAGCGCTCCGAAATAGGAACATATGCCTCAAGCTCATTAATAACACCGATGTTAGCGTAAAAAGATCAAAACCATGATATAATCTTCTCATAGTTCAATCGTCAGGATCTTCAATCACTCCTTCAAAGAGAAAGAAGAGATACAACACTTCATTGGCTGACAATGGGGATGTGGGATGGTTTGATATGTCAGCCTTTACCTTTAGGGCCAACAAAACAATCATCAAGAACATAAAAATAGAAAAATGAGTTCCTATGTGTTGTTTTGAGTTTTCAAATGTAGTCTGGGTTTTGAGTCTACTTTACTTTTAATTGTGTTCGGCGTTTTCACGTTATATTAGGCTATATACTCCTATAGCATGATATCTATCTTTTGGACTTGTCTATTTAAGAATCACCCACAAATTAGTTGTCTTCTTAAAGTTATGATCAAAAGAGTGACTACTAGTTTGAATAGTGTTTGAATTTCGAGTATCAAACTACAAACTTCACATCTATTTCATACAAACACTTTGAGCTGATCTTGGTGTTGTTGAATCACCCATTGAGTCTAGTGTAATATGCAACAAGTTTCAACTCAATCGAAGTTGTGGTTTGGGAGATATAAATAAAGGAAATATGAAATATTAAGGAATAATCGTCTATAAATTATAATGTGGGATGATGTCACTATTTCTAAATCAAATAAATATCCATATTTTGCATCAATAAGAAAGCAAATTTCATAAATAATCGAATCATTTTCAAATATAATTACTTAATCAATCAATTACTTAAGAAATATAAAAGAAATTATAAAACAATCATTTATAATGTGGGACGATGATGTCACTATTTCTAAATCAAATCATCAAATTAATAAATTTGCATAAATAATAAATGAAATTTAAGAACTAATCAAATCATTTTTAAGTATGCTTACTTAATCAATCAATTTTGAAGATATAAAAAAAATTATAAAATAATCATCAATAAATCATATTTTTTTTAATCAATGGATCCAAATTGAATTCCCTAGTATTTATCATGTAATTGAGGAAAAATATAATTTTGAATTATGATAACTCTTTGATTTATGGACTAATTTTGAATTATAATAACTCCTTGATTTAGGCAAAAAAACCAAACATTGATTCTCTTTGAAGAGTGTTGCAGGTTTTCAACTGTTTTGTTATATTCACATTGACTAGCATTGATTTTGTTTTCAATGTTTCTTCCTTTTTTTAAGCAATGACGATTCCCCTATTTCACTCTTGTGATAAGGTCTTCAATATTGGTCTCATCATTATTTATCGAAAAGCAATCCAATTCAGACTTTCAATATATATACGGGCCATTTAAAATAGATTATTATAAAATAGTTACATAATTTATTATGATTACAAATAAATATTGCTTATGGAGCTTACAATAAGAAAAACTTTCAAATCATAAAGACTAAATTATATAATAAATATTGAACACCTCTTAAAACAATACTTTAGAACCATAAATGGTCCTTCTATGCTTGTAGAAGTTTCGAAAGCTCAAAATGCTATATATAAACTTTCCAGTGTAATGCAGGCTTTATGGCCAATTTGCCCCTAATTAAATAATTAATTACCGAAATGCCCCTGTCTGGAAACATTTCACCAATATGCCCCAATTTAGTCGATTACACCCCAAGATGTAATCGACTAAACTGTCGGGCCTTATTTTTCTTGGAATTTGCCCGCAATGTAATCGACTAAGCTACAGTGCTTAGTTGATTACATCGCGACAGAAGGGTTTTTTTAAAACCCCATTTGCCCCAAATTGGAACCCTTATCACAACTCTCTTTTTTCTCAGTTTGAGTGCGACCCATCAAAGTTTAATACCATCCCACCTTGTTGAAAGTATTATTGTTGTGTAATCACTGTAGTTTCACTTTGTTAAGCTTTATTTTTGTTTGTAATCTGAAACCCTCCCTTTTGTAGCTCCCAAATTCTGGTGTGAAGGATGAGTTCAAGTTCAAACACGCACGTTACTGTAATCTACGTCTACCATAGTGGGAGGCATTTTGTAGGTCCAGATGGTGTTCAATTTGAAGGGAAAACGAAAATGATGAAAATCAAACGGGGCACTACGTACAATGAGCTCAAAGAAAGAATTTACCAAAAATTGGGGCTACATGGCAACCAATGCATTCATCGGTTGAGTGTTAAAGTGGAGACTATAGTCGGTAAGGATAGTCATAAATGGGTTTAGTCGAGTACACCATTATGGTGTACTAGACTAAACCAGGTCCAGAGGCATACTCACTTGCCCAATTCGATTTCCAGCTTGGACTAAACCATTTCCCACTCATTTTTACATATCAATGTGACTTGGGAAATGTATTTTGAGGATCATTCATTGGTGTTGCATAAGTTTGGTCCACTAATGTCCGAAAATCAATATTGTAGGTCTATAACACATCAACACCAAAATGGATAAATTCAAACCACATAAACCAAAAGTAGCAACATTCATTACAAATAAGACAACAATGTCAGTACAAATTGACAAAGTTTAACCCCACAAAAAAAAATACATCAACTCAAAAATCACCAATGCCAGTACAATTAAATGAGGCTAAATCTAATCTTCCTCCTCAGATGTGTCAGTATCCTCCTCCTCCTCCTCCTCAGAAACATCAACTCCATGGTCTTCGTCATCGGCTGCCTCCTGCTCTCGTCCAAGCTGCAAATGACCTAGCCTATCCTCTAACCCCTTCATCCGACCCTGCATCCACCTCCACCTTTCATTCTCCTTATCAATATGGCTCTTCCACCTATTTTTCTGTTTCTGCTTCATCTTACCTATCTTCTTCAGGGTAGCATTGATTCCTTTCATGACATCACGAAAGGAGAATCCACCCTCCGGCTCAACTATGTCCTCCATATCAACATCGTCGTCATCATCATCATGGACCTAGGAGGAACAGTGGGTGGAACCAAGCCAACATCAGGTACCTCCTCCTCGACAATAGTGTATTGCCACACACCATTTGGCTCCTTGGAGATCTTGCACTTCTCTAATAGACGTTGTCCAAACCTAGCATTCCACATTGTGAGGTTCTTCATTTGCTCAATGTGCATAGGAACACCAAAATGCTCCAATATCATCTGAACCAGATAAGCGTATGGGAGTGCAGCGTTATCCTTTTGTATGGCCTTATACATCATCCAACAAATGTAGTGCCTCCAATTCACATGTATGCCATGACGAATAGCCCACATAATAGGAATGTCACCCTCCAACACTCTCGAATGATTGAGAGGCTGAGGGAACAATATGTGGGTGATGACGTAGTAGAGGACATAGGCATCAACAGTCAACTCGCCCACAATAAATATAGCTCTATGACCTCCTGGCCTCATGCATAGCCTCAGCTCGAACAAATCTATCCATGGGGGCATTGTTATCCTCATCATACTGAACTGTATCCTCCGTATCAAAATCATATCCTAGTAACTCCGCATATGGGAGTCGTCATCAATATGTCAATACCGCAGACGCGAGACCTAAGATCACCATTTATGTAGCTGAGGTTATGGTAGAAAGCTCTCACCATAACCTCTGAGTACAGATATACCATCTCCGCCTACCCACGAAATGGGAATCCTCCAACAACGCTACTATCTCGAATCCTTCCTTCGCAAAGAAGGCCATATTTAATGACTTCGGCTTGCAAATGGGTCTGCTAGCAAAAGAAGCCATGAATCGTGTAACCAAAAGGGAGGTCAACAACGGGCTCATGCTGCTGTGGCCTAGAGGATGATGCCTCATGGTTCGCCCGTTGCTTCATCCACCTCGCACCCTCATTGCCGGTGTTAGTGGGGGGTTCTCTACGACGCATGATAACAACAAATACCTACAAAGGGACATTACAAACCATCAACAAACAATAAACATTCATTTTCACTTTCCCATATACATTCATCATTTTCACAAACAAACACAATCAACATAAACAATAAACATTCAAGGAGATGAGTTATTCAAAAAACTTAAAATCTAAGCAACATAAACAAACATTAATCAGTATAAACAACAAACATTCATCATTTAAACAAAAAAACACAATCAACAACAACAAAATTCAACAAAACCGAAGTAAAATTTGACCCAAAAAAAAAAATCTCAACCGATGTAGATCTTTTCACTTTCCCATGTACATTCATCATTTTCATCCATACATAGGAATGAAATACGCAAATCAATCAAAGATACACAACAAAACCACCAAATAAAAGCACAAAACGCAAAAACGCAAATGGGGGTGTGCATAAACACAAAAACGACGGTGGAAATTCGAAATGGAGATGAGAACATACCGAAATCGACGCAAATGGCACTAGATTGAAGTTCCCTTCGCAACCCACCAACGGATTCAGCAAGGTTTTGGCAAAAAAATCAGATGGGGAGAGGTTTGGGGAGGTTTAATCGAGTATTAGGGTTCGGTTACCGCGAATGGGGGTTTTCAAAAAACCCCTCTGTCACGATGTAATCGACTAAGCACTGTAGCTTAGTCGATTACATTGCGGGCAAATTAAAAAAAATAAGGCCCTGCGGTTTAGTCGATTACATCTCGGGGTGTAATCGACTAAACTGGGGCATATTGGTGAAATGTTTCCAAACATGGGCATTTCAGTAATTAATTATTTAATTAGGGGCAAATTGGTCAAAAAGCCTGTAATGCATGGGTAGAAATACTTGTTGTTTTTAATTTTTTATTATATTTTTTTGTATGACATTATTATATTATATTTATATAGGAGACTTGTGAATATATATATATATCAAAGATTTGAAGAGGTTAGGTATGTAACTAATTTTAATTTGTTTTCCAACATCTACTTAATTTTAATTTAGATAAATTATTTTAGAAGAATCGCTTAAAATATTATGTGGAAATCTCATATAAAGACGATTGAATTACCTACATTCTAATTTGAATAACTGAACTTAACAAATTATATATCAGGTTATACGTCATAATTATAAGTTTAAAATTTGGGTTAAATTACCTACATATTCCTTAGTTATTAAAAGGCCAAAATTGAAAACATAACTCTATTATTTGCTCTATCAATTAATTCTGTGGGAAGTACACGGAGAACTATTTATTCTCGACTTCTTTTCAAACATTAATTATGCACAATATTTTTTAATACAATATTCGGTTTTATAAAATAATGAATTAGAATAACTTGTAATCTATTGTGAAGGGAGATCTACATACCACATGGAGGTCCATTAACTTCTTCAGATATTTATATTTTTATTCAAATATATATAAAAATATATATATATATATATATATATATATATATATATATATATATATATATATATATATTATCCATGATTATTTTTTTTAAAAAAAAGGAAAAATCTCATATAAAGATTTTTGTGAAACATTATAGTACACATATTCACCTCCATTAATGTTTGGAAAGAAATCAAAGAACAAACGGTGCGCTGCTTCATACATTAATTTCTAAGGAATTAATTGATCCTACTTTCCTATAAGAGCAGATATTGTTTTTAAAAATTATAATTAATGTTTGGAAATAAGTCACAGAACAAACGGTACTTTGTACACTATAGTACTTCCTAAGGAATTAATTTATAGAGAAAACAATAGGGTTATGTTTTGAATTTAATTTGTTGTTTTAATAACTAAGGGATATATAGTTAATTTAACCCAAATTGTAAATCTGTAATTATGACGTATAACCTGATATATAATTTGTAAGCTTAGTGACCCAAATTAAAATTTGGAGATTTTTCAAATAATATCTACTTTGCGATGTATCATAAAATAAAATAAATTAGGATACGATAAGATAATTTATAATATTAGTTAATTGATTTAAAAGGAAAAATATAATATAAATTATCCACCCTATTATTAAGATAATTGTAGATGTATTGTCATATTTTACTCTTAATGCATTTTGATCTTTCATTTTTTTTTTATATAAAAAAAAAAACCTTACTTGGGGGACAAGAAATTGAGGGGATAGAAAATCGGAAGAAGAGAAAATCAGAGCATCAAACCGTAATCTCCTTGTAAAAAGATAAAACCGCTATGTATAAAAACCAAAGAGGCTTTGAAGGGTTTTGGAAATAACGGTTGCTTTCTCTCTTTACCTTCTGAAACATTCTCCCACTTGTCTCTTGGCTCTTCCCTTTGGTTTCTTGGGCTGTCAGCGGCTTGTTCTCTCAGCTCCGTCTTTGTCTCAAACAGCTCTGATTATAGGTAAGTGTGTATTATGTTTTTATCGTTTAGGCGTACGTACATGTTATAGGGTTTGCCAATCATAATCTTTAGAGGGAAGGGTCAAAGGAAAGTTATGTTTTTGCAGAAAATTTTGGTGGAACCCTAACGTACAAGATATCAGTACTTTGCAAAGCTGCATATTTGAGTTAGTCCGCTTACGATAAAAAAACGTACCAAAAAACGTTTCTTGTTTGGTTATTAGGACAATTATTCAAAGCAACTTTTTTTGTATTTGCTTAACATTCTTGAGTTAACGCGAACTGAAATAGGCAAACCAGTCTATTGGCTTCTGCTGTGACCAAACATGGAACAATCTTGTTTACAAAATTGACTATAATAACCCGATATATCTATAATCAGACAATCTATTTATGTGTGTAGCATCTCAAATCCGAACACTTGAATGGACAAACATCTTGTGCCATTCTTTGTTAGTAATATTAAATCATGCAACTAAAATTTTATGTCCTACTTTTATGTTTATTATATATGACAAAATATTCTGTCAGGAGACCAGTCTCTCCTTACTCAGACTTATTTTAATGTAATTCTTCTATGCTTTGGTCAATGTTATAGGGTTAAGAAGACTTGCATTCTCTCTGTGATTTTGTAAAACAAACTAAATCACAATGAATCCGAATCGTGTGATTGTTCGTGAAGTCTGGGCTTCAAATTTACATAAGGAGTTGTCTTTGATTCATTCTGTCATACCTCTAATTTCTTTTGCCTCCTTCGATACTGAATTTCCTGGTACAATTATTACTCCGAAGGTTGATAAGCACATGTACTCAAAGCTGCCTCCTACAACTAATTACAGTTTCATGAAGGCCAATGTGGATGTGTTGAAAATCATCCAACTAGGTCTTACCTTGTCTGATTCTAATGGGAATTTACCACATTTTGGAACTCAAAATGGATATATTTGGCAATTCAATTTCTCTGACTTTGATGATAAACGGGATTATCATAATGTTAAGTCCATTAAGCTATTGGAAAAGCAGGGGATTGATTTCTTGAAGAACAGGAAAGATGGGATCCTGTCTGGGCTTTTCCGGGATTTTATTTTAAAATCTGGATTATTGCTCAATTCTCACATCACATGGGTCACATTCCATAGCTCTTATGATTTTGGGTTCCTAATCAAACTTTTAATTGGGAGACAGTTGCCTCCTAATGTTTACTTGTTCAGACAGTTGGTTGCTCGGTTCTTTGGACCCAAAATTTATGACATGAAGCATATAATCAAGTTTTGCAATGGTCTTTATGGTGGCCTAGAAAGAGTATCTCAGACATTGAACGTGGATCGTGTAGTTGGAAACAATCACCAAGCTGGGTCTGATAGCTTACTTACTCTACAAACATTTATGAGGTTGAAGGATGTTTATTTCAATGAAGATTGTGAGCTTAAAAAATTTCAAGGGGTTCTCTATGGTTTTGAAGTCAATACTATCCGTCCAGTACCAGTAATGCTTGTCTCGCATTATTAACTTTTCACATTGGACATATTGTACCTCTAGAGATAAACAAGACTCCTTATATTTTTGAAAATATATTAACAGAAATATAGAAAAAATTAATATTTAGTTAAATTCATATCAATCTTACCCTATAATGGATGTAATATTTCTCATTAGCGCCAAGTAGATCATCACACACGATAATTCTTATATGGGAAAATCTTATATAAAGACGGTTGAATTACCTAAACTCTAATTTGGGTTAGTAAACTTAACAAATTATTAATAAGGTTATGTGAAAAAATTAAGGATTTAGAAATTGAGCCAAATTATCTCTATATCCCTTAGTAATTAAGAAATAAAAAGCAAAATTGGGAGCAAAACAATACTGTGTACATGCTAAGTAAGAACCCTAACGGCAGAAAATCATTTAAGGTCTTTGCACTAAAGTTTTCTTCTACTATTTTGCTAGTCGGGTATGTTCCTTTGCTTTCTCAATTTCTAATTTTTCTTTAATTAATGTTCATGCATGGTTTTCTTTTCCCCTTTTTTGGGTTCAATGTATTCCTCATAGAGGTGATTCACTCTTGTAGGTTAAATTTTATCCTGGAATGCTATGCTTAAAAGTGCCATAGAAAGCAAACGTCATCCAAATCCTCAAATTCCACGACTTCTTATTTGCCCTATATGGTCATATTCTCGCTTGAACCCTTTCTTCGTTGACAAAAGCAAAAACACAATTGTTCACCTTAAGAGATGTCTATATCCCACGAGCCAATCTGTTGTAGGTACAGTTGATGGTTTGTTAATTATGGTTAAATAGGCAGAAACCTATATTTCCCCTTCGTCTTCAACCATGTGATACGAAGCAGATTCTGGTTACCCTTAATGAAAGATCTAAATGACAATATAATGATAAAAATGGCGGCGACAATGGCGACTTCTCATGATGTTGTTCACGCTCCTCAAGGCACACGAGAGAGAGCGACGATAGTAACGAGTGTGACATCCGACTTCTGATTTTCTTTCCTCTTTTCTTTGGGCCATGGGTTAGGGGTATTATGGAATATAACTAATTTCAATATCCTAGATTGGGTCATTGACCCAATTTAAGATTTATTGAGTTTACCAGCCTTATATAGGATTTTCTTATTTCAATTGTCTATATATGAGATTATCCCTTCTTATATATATATATATATATATATATATATATATTATGATTCATAATCTTAATCATTTTTCAAAAGATATTAAGAGGAATATAGAAATTGTTACGGACCCACATTAGACCCAACACCGAAGTGGCCCGACACGAAATATATCATATATCAGGATCTGCCTATAATCATGGGAAATCTTATCTTATCTATAATCCTGGAATATATAAATCTATATCTGGCAGTTATGATACTAGGGCCTCGAATCGCAGGGCCCATGGAACTTAGTCTAAGGTATGCTCTATAAATACAGAGGTCAAACCTTAAGGTACACACGTTCTACCTCTGAACGATTTACATACAGTCGACACTGTGCACACAAATCACCCCTTTGGTGAAAGCCTCGATTGTGTACAGTGATCCCACCCTCTCTTGGATATTTGCCTCAGATATTTAGGCAGAGCCTATTGATCCAATATCAAACCACTAGCCCACAAGGCTAGACATCTATGTTTTACACCAGAACATTGGTGCCGACCGTGGGGACGTTAAATTTCGATCCCCGTGACCGATGATGGCTAATACCAGAAGCAGCAGTTGGAACCCTCAGCCTGGAAATGCACCACAGGCCGAGGCAAGGCAACAGCAACAAACACAAGACCCCCAAGGATGTCCCAGAAGACAATGCCACTAATGAGGGGAATGTCGTTTCTAACACGGCTTCCTCCCCTGCAGTGACTGCCAAACCTCAGGGCACGGCGGCACAAGAAACCCCAGTCCCAAGTCCAAACATTATTCTTCTACAGAAAACCCAGGACTCAATGCTGAGGCGAATAGAGAATATGGAGGAGCGCAATAACCTCCAACGTCAGGAGGATTTCAGAGTGATACAGCAGATGATGGAGGACCGCTTCAAGCAGCTGGGGGCGATGATTCAGAAGAACAACCGGGATGATGGGCGTGCAAGGAAAGAAAAGACGGGCAGTGAGCAGCTAAGGTCCATGCAGCGTGAAACTGGTACAATGGCTCAACAGACGGATTCGGGGCGACCACGAGTCCAGAATCCTATTTTGTCCCACAGGAAAACACGCGCCGAGAGGACCCTGGATGATGAAGACCGAGATGCAGAGAGACCACCTCAGCAGGATAGCTCTCCAAAGAAGTATAAGATGAAATACGTCGTGGGACACAACAGCAGTTCCTTCTCAGACGAAATAGCGAACGCGCCATACCAGGAAGACTTCGACCTGGCAGACCGCCTAAGAATGACAGAACCCAGGATCCGAGGTCCCATCTTGATACATTCGAGCTACTCATGTTCGTACGATGGATTGGCGGCCCAGTTATTTCACGACTCTTTACTGCCACACTGACCGGACCGGTCCAAAAGTGGCTCATTACTCTGCCGGCCAATTCAATTCAGAATTTTGAAGACCTCGAGACCAAGTTTGAGTTAAACTTTGCAACCAGTAAGAAACAGCCGAAGTCCCAATTCACTCTTAGCAAGATTAAGCAACGGCATGGAGAAACGCTCCGAAGTACCTCGACGTATTCAAGGAGGTTGCGTTGCGGTGTCCGATCACTCCGGAGAGCGTACACGTCCATTGCCTCATCGATGGTCTGGATCCATCATCTCGGCTGGCGAATTCAATTTTCAAAAATAAAGTTTATACCCTTATCGAGTTCAACACGCGGTCAAACCAATACTTAGAGGTGGAGCAAATGGAAATAGCCAACGCGGTCGGGAATGATAGGAGGAAAGATACTCCCTCACAAGGAAAAGGACCATCCGAAAGTGGAAGAGAAGATTCCAACAGACGAAACCGAGACAACAGATCTCGGGGGAACAAATTTGAAGGGAAAGCTAAGTATGATAGATACACCCCTTTGAATTTTACACGTTCTCAGATATGGAAGGAGGTGGCACTGACCGAGATGCTCGACCCCCCCCCCCCGATATCAAGCCAACACGGACCAGTCCAAGTTCTGTGCGTTTCACGACGGACCAGGACACACCACGGATCAATGTTATGAACTCCGAGATGCCATCGAGAAATTTGTACGAGATGGCGGTGCGTCAAGATATGTGATCAAAACTCAAGTACGGAGAAATAACAAATGCGGCCGTGGAGGCCAAAGTTCTAGCCCGGCTCACGACCGTAAGAAAGAAGATAAAGCCGAAAGCCACCCAATGACGACGAGGAGTTTCCAGAAGCCGAGTTCAATTGCAGCGTTATCAGTGGAGCCTTAGGCGATGGAGGAGACACGACAAGCCAGTACAAGAAATACTTGAGGGAAATCCTCTCCGTAAGGGACATCCCAAAATTTAAAGAAGACCATAGCAAACCGGCACCTCCACCTTTAGCTTTTACTAACGAGGACATGAAGGATGTAGTCCCAGGCCACCAGGATGGTTTAGTGATCACAGGGACCCTGGTAAACTGCCGGGTAAAAAGGATTTTTGTGGACCCAGGGAGCTCGGCAGACATCATTAGTTGGGACGCTTTCGAAAGGATGAAGCTGGATACAGAGGATTTGAAACCATGCAAAACGACCCTCATAGGGTTTAACAGCGAACATTCTCCCCCCAGGGGGTATATCAATATCAGATTAACGCTAGAACTAAGGAAGCTTTCAAATCAGAATGGGTAAGATTCATCGTTGCCGACTTCCCCTCTCCGTATAATATCATATTAGGAAGGCCAACCATAAGTGGGATATGTTGGTTTCCACGAAGCATCAGAAGCTGAAGATGGTGAACAACAAAATTAAGGTTGTCACAATCGCCGGAGACCAGAAGGAATCTCGACATTGCTATTTCGAGACGATCAGAGAAGGGGAAAGCAGTCCGTCGTCTCCACCTCGGATTCGAAAAGGCGAAAGAAGTACAAGTGCGGGGGGAAGAAGACAGGCAGGATGGTCAGTAAGCATGGTAGAACTCGATCTAAGAGAAAAGCCCGAGGTCCTACGCCCAGAGCCAGAGGGTGAGCTAGAAGACTTCATACTAGGAAAAGAGTCCTCTCAGAACATTAAAATTGGCGGAGCCATGAGTCCGGAGTTAAAAGGCCGATTGAAGGACTTCTTAAAGAAGAATCAAGATATATTCGCCTGGACGTCAGCATAAATACCCAGGATCGACCCCAGATTTTGTTGTCACAGGCTAGCTATCCGTCTGGGATCATTACCCGTGGCACAAAAGAAGAGGAAGCAAGGATCAGACAGGTAGATAGCACTGGAAAGGCACGTCAACGAGCTATTGGAGGCCGGATTCATCCGAGAAATACAATACACCACATGGTTATCGAACGTGGTTATGGTCATGAAACCAAATGGTAAATGGAGGGTGTGCATGGATTACAAAGACTTGAACAAAGCTTGCTCGAAAGATTCATATCCAATGCCCAACATTGACCAATTGGTAGACAACTCGGCCGGGTTCCAGTTATTATCCTTCATGGATGCCTACTCTAGATACAACCAAATCGCGATGCATCCGGAGGATCAAGAGAAGACGGCTTTCATAACCGAAAGAGCTAACTATTGCTATAACGTGATGCCCTTCGGGTTGAAGAATGCCGGGGCCACATACCAAAGAATGATGAACCGAGTCTTTAAAGACCAGCTCGGACGAAACATAGAAGTTTACATTGACGACATGATCGTCAAGTCAAAGGACCCCGAAGATCATATCCAAGACTTGGAGCAAACCTTTGAGAAACTGCGGGCTTATCAAATCCATCTAAATCCGGCCAAATGTGCATTCAGAGTCCCAGCCGGGAAATTCTTGGGGTTTCTGTCAAGAAGCCATGGAATCGAAGCCAACCCGGACAAATGCAAGGTGGTCTTAGACATGAAAGCTCCTCGGAACAAGAAAGAAGTCCAGCAGTTGATCGGAAGACTGGCGGCGTTAACTAGATTCCTACCAAGATCGGCTGAAAAGGCTCTCCCTTTCTTCAAACTTCTGAAAAAGGAAACACAAGGGGGATGGAACCCAGAGTGTGAGTCAGCATTCGACAAGATCAAGCAATACCTGGCAACTCCACCGGTCTTGTCGAAACCTGAACCTGGCGAGATACTTTTCCTCTACTTGTCGGTGGGAGAAGAAGCTGTAAGTGCGGTCTTGGTTAGGGAAACAGAGAACGGCCAAGAACCGATCTATTTCGTAAGCAAAGCGCTGCAGAGCTCGAAACTGAGGTATCAGAAACTAGAGAAAGTGGCCTTTGCACTGCTCATGGCGGCAAGAAGTTTACGCCAGTACTTCCAGGGATTCCAAATCGTCGTTCGAATCAGTCAACCGATCCGACAGGTGTTGCACAAACCAGACTTGGCTGGTAGGATGATTAGTTGGTCAATAGAGTTATCTGAGTTCGACATCACATACGAAGCCCGACACGAGATTAAATCACAAGCACTGGCGGATTTTGCAAGGGAACTCACCCCGGCCTATGAAGAGGACGCAGCCGGATTCGGGATGTGGAAAGTATATGTTGATGGTTCATCAAACACCAAGGGAAGTGGAGCTAGGATCATAATCGAAAACCCAGAAGGGGTCGCAATCGAACACTCACTTCACCTCAACTTCCCAAAATCAAATAACCAGGCAGAGTATGAAGCAGTGTTGGCCGGGCTGCAACAGGAAAAGGAGCATGGAGCCCAGAGAATTAAGGTCCTAACTGACTCGCAGCTCATAGCAGCACAGATCGAGGGAATACACTAAGAAAAAGGGCCTTTGAGAGGTAAAGCTCTTGCCAGGAAAGCTTTACGAGCAAGCTACTACTGGCCAACCATGGTGGCAGATTCCAAGGAATTTGTGAAGAGATGTGATAGTTGCCAGAAGCACGCCAAGATCATTTAGCTCCCTCCTGTAGAACTGAAAAATATCTCGGCCCCGTGGCCTTTCTACAAATGAGGGATGGATCTTTTGGGACCATTCAAAACAGCGCCCGGACAATTCCCGTAGCTAGTAGTCGCTGTCGATTACTTTACAAAGTGGATGAAGGCCGAGCCCTTAACAACAATCACTTCGGCTCACATACAGCGGTTCTTCTGACACAACATTGTTTCGCGATTTGGAGTCCCGACGGAGATAGTCACGGATAACGGGACCCAGTTTGTTGACAAAGCTTTTAGGAGATGATTTCAGACCTCGGCATAAAGCAGCATTTCGCTTCCGTAGAACATCCTCAGTCCAACGGATAGGCTGAAGCTGCAAACAAAATAATTGTCGAAGGTTTAAGGAAATAGATGTAAGAGGCAAAATCCAGTTGGGTCGAACAACTGTACAGCGTGCTGTGGGGTTACAGGACCAGCGTTCAAACTTCAACCCAGGAAACCCCTTTCAAGTTGACTTATGGATGCGAGGCGATGATCTCGGTTGAGATGGGCCAGCCGTCGTGGAGGAGATTGAAGACCCTCCAAGAAGGCGAGGCGATGAATACCGAGGCACTAATGACGAAACTAGATTTCGTGGACGAGGTCAAGGTTACGGCACATTGCCGAGATATGGCCACGAAGCAACTCATCGTGGCCAAGTACAATCGAAAAGTGAGGCCCCGGTCCTTCGACAGGGGCGACCTCGTACTCAAAAGAGCTGACATCGGAAACAAAAATGCCAGGGATAACAAGTTAGTTGCAAATTGGGAAGACCCTTACCGGGTTAAGAAGAAGCTCGAAAAAGGGGTCTACTACGTTCTGGAAACCATAGCAAGGAAGCAAATCAAAAGGACGTGGAATGTCGACAATCTGAAAGTCTACTACAGCTAGACCCAGCTGCTGCACGTATAAAGTGTCGGTTATACCGTGTCCGAGTTGGTTAATTTTGATTACAGTATTTCCATTTTAAATTTTCTTTCGTACTTATGCGATTTCCTTATTTAAAGTTGTTAGCTCTTTAGAGCGGATTATTTCGTGAATTAATGAAGAATTCCTCTGTGGAGATTCAATTTATAGACTATTTAAACGTCTCCCATATGCCTAAGCAAAGGAATGTGCAAAGACTCGGGTCATTGAACCCGGTCATACACTAACTTGGTTAAAGGAATGACACCGGGGCCAATGAGCCCAGGTTTTGTACCTACGCAAGGTCGTTGTTATAAGCCTCTGCAAAATTTTGATGCATCAAAAAACTTGCTCCTAGATAAGAAGGTGAATTGTCATCCAAGCCCTGATCAGACCAAAATGTTTTTAAGTGTGCATTTCTACACCATGACTGAACATGTGACAATTTTCCCTTATCCTGGTTATGATCCCGGACAACGGAACCGAACTCGCAGCGGTTAAATTGAAAACCCCTACCCTAATACCCGGTCATAGATACCGGAAGAATATAAGCACATTCTGCACGTGTTAGACCCTGGCCCGGTCATAAGATTTCCGACATGGATTGAAATTCACAAACAAATAATCATTGAATGCATAGAAGGCGACGACACATTTGATCAGAAAGGAACGAAGTTCTTAACGATTGAAATGTCAGTTAAATAATTAAACAAACCAGAATTAGAACCGGTGAGAATACAAAGTTAAAAGGGCATCAGCGCCTAAAAAGAAGAAAACAACACAAGGAGATCCCAGGCTACTCAATTAATGAGAGCTACCATTTGAGAGGATCCTTGACCATCTTCTGGAGTGGTGTCTGGCGAGATTTGTTCCTCCCCTTCCCTGGCTTGATCTCCACCGTCCAGATCAAACACTGAGGTACCATCGGGAGAAGGAGGAGGCGGGACAAGCTGACCACCCCGCATGTATGCCCGATATTGGAACCCAGCAAGTTCCAGGTTCACATCGGGGTTTAGATGGCGGATTTGTGCGAGGGCCATATCAAAAGCATCCTTGGCGGTCGCCTTCACAGTGTCGGAGTAGTTGGCCAGAGCCTTTTTTGTGTCTACCAAGGTTGCTTTTGTCTTGCCCAGCTCCTTGGCCAGATCACCATGTTGCATCTGCACCGCCTTCAAGGCCTCAATGCCTTGGAATGAGCGGCCTTTGTGTCAAGGAGCTCAGAGCTTGTATTTTCCAGGGCTTCCTTGGTTACAGTAAGCTCCTCAGTCGCTTTTATAGCTGCAGCCTTAGCAGCGTCGAGCTCTTCTTCCATCTTCTCTTTGCCTGACACTGCCTCCTCCTTCTCTAACCTTGTCCGCTGTATTTCAGATGCGGAGGCAACATATTTGTTTTTCAAATGAAGCATGGCCTGTGTTAATCCGAAGGCCTTCAGAAGGTGATCTTGCACACCTTGAATTGTAGCCATATTAACATCGGGCAATGGCATGGTGCCAACAAAGCAGCGTGGCGGCAAGAAGGCGATGCAAGTCTCGTCAGTGATCCCTTTTTTCCATGCAAACCCACCGGGGAGCTTGGCAACAAGAGGAGGAGCCGCTAGAATCTTGATGGACGAGGGAGAAGCTGGTACATCTGAAGGTGAAACCTTCTTCCCTTTCGAGCCTTGGCCGTCAAGCTGGGAAACCGGGTCTAGAATAGGAGAGGAGGAAGTTCCTTTCGGGGCCGAGGTTTTCGACTTCTTGGTCACAGCGGCCTGAGGGGTTGTCCTGGTCTTGCCCTTCCCGGAATTGGTAGGGGCAGATTGTTTTCTAGTATTCCCCTTACTCGGAGCCCCCGCAGCCGAGTTCACGTAGGATAGATAGGCCGGCAATCCCTCCATTCCCTGAGCTGCAAAACAAACAAACGCGGAAGTCAGAATCCATGTCGGATATAATATAGATAGAAAATAGAAACGCGAGTCTATGAAGAGTAACAAAGGCGCAATACTAGATTTCGATCCGACCCCGGCACTAGCCCAGTTAATATAAAAGGCCGCACTTTTAACGCCGTTTATAGTGACGTAAGAAGTTAGCCGGTCTATAGAGGAAACCTCTTCGGCTGGTAGATCACCAGGGCCGACTTGATAGGAAGTGGAGGTCATTTTGTGATGATCTTCCATCTAATACAACGGGAACCTCCATTCCACATCTTTGGCCTCGGCCTTTTTAAGAAACCAGGGCTATTCTCCAGGTTTGGCTATTACTTTGAAAAAGCTGTTTTGAAGTGATGGTTGGTGCAAGACCTATGGACCAAGCACTTGCCTATGTAAAAGAGGTGGTCACCGTGGAGGATAATGCAGAGCTGCTCAAACCTGTGACTAACTTGGAGATTGAGGAAGTTGTCTTTCAGTTGGGTTCCAACAAAGCACCGGGTCCTGATGGTTTTTCAGCCCTATTTTATCAATCATCCTGGAAGGAAATAAATAAGGAAGTATGTGCAATGGTTCATGAGTTTTTTGGTGGCAAGGCTGACTTGAAAGAGATTAATTCAACGGATATTGTTTTGATTCCTAAAATTGACTAGGCTGAAGGAGTACATCATTTCAAACCTATTGGTTTGTGCAATGTATCTTACAAGATCATCGCGAAGATCATGACCACTAGGATAAGGAACCTAATGTGTAAAATCATTTCTCCTAATCAAAGAGCCTTCATCATTTGGAAGAATGATTCAGACAACATTTTAATCACTCATGAGGCCTTTCATTATCTAAAACACAAGAAAACAGGGAAGAAATGGGAGTTGGCCTTGAAAATTGATATGAACAAGGCCTATGATCGTGTGGCGTGGGATTTTCTTGCTGAAGTGATGCTGAAAATGGGGTTTTGTAGTGAATGGGTGCGTTGGATTAGGCAATGTATTACATCCGTGGCCTTTAATTTGAAGGTTGATGGACATAAAGTGGATTCCTTTGCTCTAGAGCGTGGTGTAAGACAAGGTGACCCATTGTCACCGTATATGTTCATTATTGCATCTGAGGTATTATCGCTTATGCTCCAATTTCATGTTGATAGGAAGGAATTGAAAGGAGTGAAACTTGCTAATAGAACCCCTATTCTATCACATTGTTTCTTTGCCGACGATGCCTTTTTGTTCCTGAATGCTGATGAAATGAACTGCAAAGTGTTGAAAATGATCTTAGATGTCTACTGTAAAGCCTCGAGACAGGTAATAAATCTGGAGAAATCGAATATATTTGTTTCCCCTAACACCCTTGTGAGAATTAAACAAAGAATCTCTACATGTCTGGGCATAAACTACTTAGATCAGTCAGGGAATTATATGGGCTTGCCTATAATCTGGGGGCGTTCAAAAGCAGCTGCTTTGGCTTGTGTACGAGATAAGGTTGGGTTGAAGCTACAAGGATGGAAACAGAAATTACTTACCTTCGCTGGTAGAGAAATTTTGATCAAAGTCGTGGCCAGTTCCATCCCCATCTACCCTATGTCTTGTTTTCTATTTCCTAAGAAAACTTGTATGGAGATTGATCGGCTAGTCTCCAATTTTTGGTGGGGACAAAAGGTTGATAAGGGAAGTATTCATTGGAGGAGCTGGAAACGTTTAGCCATATAAAAGAGTGAAGGGGGGGATGGGATTTAGGGATCTCCTTTGTTTCAACAAGGCGCTTTTAGCCAAGACTGTGTGGCGGCTGCTTGATAAACCTGAGGATCCGTGGTGCAGAATCCTGAAAGGCATTTACTTCCCACGAGGGAATTTTCTTACGGCTAGAAAGGGAAGGCATGCGTCTTGGGGCTGGGCAAGTATACTAGAAGGAAGAGATTTGCTAATGAAAGAGCTTTGTTGGAAGGTTGGCGATGGTAAATCTATCAGCATCTGGGCAGATCTGTGGATTTTGGGCTTACCTGGACTTAAACTTCATCTGGGTGCAGATTTAGTGGATGATGACAGAAGTAAGGTGGCAGAACTCATAGTCAATGGGTGTTGGAACCTCAATCCTATTGCCTCTAGAATTAGCCTTGTGGAGCGAGAATATATCTTAAAGCTTCCTATCTCCCCTACAGCAGGTGCTGATCGTGTAGTGTGGCTAGCTAGTAGAGATAGCTGTTATACTGTCAAAACTAGTTATGCAGTAGCAAGAAATAGCATGGCGGGTGAAAAAGTGAAGGATCCAGGTATGTCTTTCTCAGTACCCAAAACTTTGTGGAAGAGTATTTGGAGGGTCATGGCTCCTCCTAAAGTCCAAAGATTTTCTTTGGCGGATAGGATCTGGTGCTATAGCTACTAAGGATGCCCTATTTAGGCGTAAATGTTCACCAAATCCTGTTTGCCCTATTTGCTTAGTTGATAGAGAAACCATTGAACATCTATTATTTTTATGCAATTGGACTATAAAATGATGGTTTGGTAGCTCTTTGGGGCTTAAATTTAGCAAGTGGTCCATGAAAAGATGTGAAGAATGGCTTTGTGACATGCTTCATGGGAAGGAATTATTAGATGAGTATGGTAAATCTCTATTTGCACTGACATGTTGGTGGATATGGAAAAAGAGGTGCAATTGGGTATTTATGGGAGAAGTACTGACGTATTGCGGCGGTGGTTAAGCCGGTGAATATGCGGGTTGAAGAGTTTTGGAGGTCAAAGGCTAGGGGGAACTACACTTAGGAAAATCTATGAGGAGGAGGTTTGTGAGAGGTGTACGGTGGGAAGCGCCTCCGCTATGTCAATTACATTCAATATTGACGGTTCATTTTGGGAGGCATCAAAGTGAGGTCGGGATTGGTATTGTATGTAGAGATCATAAAGGAATTTTTGTTGGCGAGATTGAGCAAGGCAAGTAAATTCGATTCTAGTTTTATGTCTGAATGTCTTTCCTTAAAAGAGACCTTATTGCACATAAATAAATTTCAACACCATAAGGTGGTTATAGAAATTGATTGTGATTCTTTGTATAGAATGATTAGAAGGAGATCAATATAGTTGGCTGTGATTGGCAGTGCAGGGATTTATTGATGAGATCCTTGGTTTGTTGGAGACAATGGTAGAGGTGTTTTTTTCCCTTGTGTCTAGACAAGGTAATAAAGTTGCTGACAGTTTAGCAACTAATGCCGCAAGGAAGATGCATCGCATTCATGGCGATTAGTGCTCCATCTTCTTTAAACAAGTTTTTACTCCATGACTCCAATCTATCCAAGGTAAACTATGGTAATATGAATAAAGCGAAAGACAGAAGAAGGGTGTGGGCTGATCAAGGAGTGCGCAATAGTGGTAGGCGGTAGTTGATAGGTTTACCGATTGTTGATTGTTTCATTTTTTGATAGATTTGCTTTTAGTACTGTTGTTTCATTGATTTTGTTCTTTCGTGAGTTGTGGGTTAGGTTGTAATGGTAGGTGCTTTTGAGAGTTTTTTTGGCTTCGGCTATTAGTGTGTGTAATCCTTGTTTTGTTATTAATAAAATTGACTTTTTCGGGAAAAAAAAACAGATAATATTTTATTTAATCAATCACTCTATACATGAATTTTCAAATATTTCAACACTACATTAAAATAATGGAAAACTTAAGTTTTCCCCAATCAAACATGTGAACCCGAACATGTACACGCGGGCACAATTTTCATATCCAAGCAAATGAAATTTCCCTTTTCATGTCAAGTAAAATCCTACCAACGGCCGAGAAGTTTGTTTGAGTAAAATTGGCTCACCGCACACAAATTATATCTTACACTACAACCTCAATCACTTCAAAAATCAAAAGAGGGGAAACCGAGATCAAGTTGAGGGATATATCTCACTTAATTTGTTAATCATCCAAGAGGAAGTTCCTATCGTTATCAAATGCATGTAATACTCAATGGTCAATCACAATCAATTTAAACAATTTCTGAACTATGAACGTTTAGAAGCTGTTTGGTAAGGTGGAATAGAAAGTACTACTTCGCATATTATAGGCCCACTAAGCGGTATGGCGGTCACAGACTTACATCCATTCATTCGGCAAACACCCACTACGACAAACGAGAAAATATAATAATATTACGAGTACATGGAGAAAACAAGAATCCAACTACGGCTACAAATAAGATCTTGAACATTATGTAGAAGAAATCACGAACCAATACTAAAAGTTGATTTACTGGCCACAATGTTAAGAATATCACATATCATCTTCAACAACGAGGAAAGTAAGTCGCGTTAGTCTTCCAAAATTCCAAAACAAATAATTTTTGAAACAAGTTGAGATCAAGTGTTTCCTATTTAGTTCAAATATTTTCAATAATGCCATGCCTTTGCTCTTGCATCAAGATAATACAACATCATATAAATAAAGCATAAGCGAAGCGTCAATTAAAATAAAATTGCGAGAACCGAAAACTTACAAGTAAAAGAATTCAAGAAATTAGTTAATCATCATCATTCCTAGCACCATAAGTAGATTGACTTGATGTTCTTGGAGATGTCATTAACATGTTGAGTTGAAGACGATGATGACTGGCGAATTGAGATCGGAGGAAGGAAGATTCAAACGAGGGAGTCAAGTCGTTGATTTGAGAAGGAGGCGAGGAGAAAGGAGTCAAAGGGAGTCACCGCGATCCGCGATTGCCAAGAAGAATAAAACTCGGGGACTAGGAGAAAGTATCTTCCTTTTTTTTTTTTTTTTTTTTAAATATTGAAGAATAACAAGAAGGTCAACAAATTATGGAGAATAAAGAATATGATGATGCATCGATCCTTCATCTCCATAACTTTTTATTTTTTAATTTTATTGTCTTTTTTTTCTATAATATGGTGGTTGATTATGCAACCATGCATGCATTAAAATTAAAAAAATGTCAACTAAATAAAGGTTATTAAGTAAAATTCATCACTTATTAGAATATCATTTCAAAATCCTAACGGCTATTAAAAAACAACCGTCCCCATTTATAAAATATAATAATAATTAAAACTAGACTCGATGGCTCAATAATCCACAAAACCCTCTTTATATAAACGTCCAAAATCAAAACTCCACCTCCATTTTAACTCTCATAGCCAACTGCAATTTTTTGTTCTTCACCAAAATCATGGACAAAAGCAAGAAGACTTTTGATTCATCATTTGGGAAAAAACTAAAAGATGAACTCCCTCTACCAACAAGCATTAAAGGGTCCACTCGACCTACAAGCCCCAAACATATGGTCCAAGTTTACCTACGAAAGCAAGGACTCATGGACCAGTGCTTGAAAGAACTTATCTCTCTAGTTCGCTCTATGAAAAAGACGGTGGACAACTTACTGGAGTAGGAAAAATCTAATGATGTATCAAATTCTTAAAAAATCTTCAGAACTTTTTATATTTTTAGTTTGTTTATTTACATTGTCTTTTTGGTTTTTTATTTTTATTTTGTCTGTGAAGTGGTGGTTGCATAATCAAGTACCAAGATTTTAAAAAAGGTCAAATATATAACAGTTACTAAGTAACACTCATCATTTATTAGAATACCATGTAAATACATAACGGTTGTAATTAGTAATTTTCATATATTGTCTCATAAGAATGATGGTTGTTACATAAAAATCTTCATCAAACAACAAACGCCATGATGGTATGACTGAGCGAGAACCAAATATCCTTTCATTTTAACTAACGCCAACTAACATTCGAAACATTTCCCCTTCTCATTGTTGATGATAACACATGCTTCTTCATTATGAGTAGTATTTCTCACATCGAGTATGATACAATTTGGGATGGATCAAGATTTTCTAGCCTTTGTAGCTAGAATCAATCGCACTCCTAACCTATATATAAGTGTTCACATATATTTTGTGTCTTTTCAGCAACTAATCCAGGAAACCAATGACTAAGTGGGGAAAAAACGAATATCACTATAGTAAAGGGGGCAAAGGGTATGCAAACCCTTGAGCCGCTTAAGGGTCTTTAAATCTTTCTATTTATTCTTAAAGCTTCTTCAACATTTCAATCATTTATGAGCATTTTCTTTCTACGGCGAGTTAATTAAAGTGAAGTCGTGTCCAAAGCAATCTCTGAAAGAAGCAGGTATGTCCCTCTTTGATTCTTTATAATGATCGCATATTATCTTGTTTTAATTTGAACTTCTTCAAATCTGTTTTTTTTCCTTCTTGAATCTTCTTTGAATCTTTCCATTTTGTTACGGACCCCGATCAGGCCCAATACCGAGCTGGCCCACTAAGGAATAGACCCAATCACGGATCCATCTATAATATTGGGAAATCCCACTATTATATATAATATCGGATATATTGGAATCCATATCTTGGATATGATATAACGGCCATAGATCACCATAGATCCGAGATACCAGACCGAATGTACTCTCTATAAATACAGGGGTCGACCCTTAAGGTGCACACGTTTTAAACCTTGAACTATTTACATTCAGTCACACTGTACACACACAACACCCCCTTTGGCGAGAGCCTAACCTATGTACGGTGATCCCACACTCTCCAGAATATCTACCTCATAGATATTCGGGCGGAGTCTAATGATCCAATATCAAAGCACTAGCCTATCAGGCCAGACATCTGTGTTCTACACCAGAACATTGGCGCCGACCATGGGGACGTTAAATTTCGATCCCCGTGACCGACGATGGCTAATACCAGAAGTAGCAGTCGGACCCCTCAGCCTGGAAATCCACCACAGGTTGAGGCGAGTCAACAACAACAGACGCAGGACCCGCTGCTGCCCGAGGATATCCCGGAAGACAATGCCACGAATGAGGGGAACGACGTGTCTGATACGGCCTCCTCCCTTACAATGACGGCGAAACCTCGGGGCACGATGACGCAGGAAGTCCTAGCCTCAAGTCCAGACTTTATTCTTCTACGGAAAACCCAGGACTTAATGCTGCGGCAAATGGAAAATATTGAGAAGCGCACCAACCTCCAACGTCAGGAGGATTTTAGTGTGATGCAGTAGATGATGGAAGATCATTGCAACCAGCTGGCGGCGATGATACAAAGATATAATCGTGAGGACGGACGAGCTAGAAAAGAAAAGACGGTCAGTGGGCAGCCGAGGTCCACGAAACAAGAAACCGGCACAACTGTTCCGCAGACGAATTCGGTGCGGCCTCGAACCCGGAAGCCAGTTTCCTCTCAGAAGAAAACGCATGTCGAGGATATCCTGGATGAAGATGAAGACCGAGGTCGTGAGAAACCACTTTGGCGGCAGACTTCCCCAACAAAGTATAAGATGAAATACGTGGTAGGCCGCAACAGCAGTGCTTTCTCATACGAGATAGAAAACGAACCTTATCCGAAGGATTTTGACTTGGCAGACCTGCCTAAATATGACAGAACACAAGATCCGAGGTCCGGAACACAAGATCCGAGGTCCCACTTAGATACTTTCGAGCTACTCATGTTCGTACGGCGAATCGAAGGACCGGTCATTGCCCGACAAGTGATTGTTCGTGAAGTCTGGGCTAATTTTAATGTAATTCTTCTATGATTTTGCCAATTTTATAGGGTTGATAAGACTTGCATTCTCTATCTGATTTTATAATCACAATGAGGCCGAATCAACAAGTGATTGGTCGTGAAGTCTGGGCTTCAAATTTACATAGCGAGTTGTCTTTGATTCATTCGGTTATACCTTACTTCTCTTTTGCATCCTTTGATACTGAGTTTCCCGGTATAATCATCACTCCGTATGTTAATAAGCACTTCTACTCAATGTTGTCTCCCGCAACTAATTAGGGTTTCATGAAGGCCAATGTCGATATATTGCACATCATCCAATTAGGTCTTACCTTATCTGATTCTGATGGGAATTTACCTCATCTTGGAACTCAAAATGGACACATTTGGCAGTTCAATTTCTCCAATTTTCATGTTGAGCGGGATTATCATAATGTTCAGTCCATTCAACTATTAGAGAAGCAAGGGATTGATTTCTTGAGGAACAAGAAAGAGGGAATCCCGTCTTGGCTTTTTCGGTATTTTATTTTAACATCTGGATTATTCTTCAACTCTCACCTCATATGGTTCACATTGCACAGTTCTTATGATTTTGGATTCTTAATCAAACTTATAATGGGAGACCATTGCCTTAAAATGTTCATGAGTTTCGACAGTTAGTTGCTCGGTTCTTTGGACCCAAAATTTATGACATGAAGCATATAATCAAGTTCTGCAACGGCTTGTATGGTGGTCTAGAAAGAGTAGCTAAGTTATTGAATGTGGATGGTGTAGTTGGGAAACGCCACCAAGCCGGGTCCGATAGCTTGCTTATTCTACAAACGTTTATGAAGTTAAAGGATGTTTATTTCAACGAACATCCGGGCTTGAAGAGTTTCGAGAGATTCTCTATGGTTTTGAAGTCAATTCTTTGATACCAAATATTTCGAAGCCTCAATATCACGTGGTGCATTTTGGTCTCCACCCACACCAGTCTTTGCTGAATTATTAATTTTCCAAGTTGTATTGTACATCTAGAAAAATAGGACCAACTTGTTATTATCATTTGTGATATTATCTTTGTTCTTTGAAACTGTGACACTTTGAATTTGAAATATTACTTATTTATTAGTAGTAAGAATTCATTCCTCAGGAAAAAAAAAACAGAATTTATTACTTTTTTGAGTATTTTTCTAGCTAGTGGTTTCCATTTTCCTTTTTTTTTTCCAACCGTTTATATATACCTACACACACACACACACACACACATACACATATGTATATATTTGTGTTTGTATATATGTATATGTATATACATATGTATATATAACTCCTTTTATTATGATTTTTTAACTAATAATTTTTCTTAATTCTAAGACCAAAATCTCATGGTAAAAAGAGAGTAAAAGATCATGTATTATATCATATTCTAGACAATAATAATTATATATATATATATTAGATGGGTACATTAAAACAAAATAGTTATACCGTGTAGTGTAATACCCTAAAAATCGTATTTATGATAAGTATCATAATTTAGTAAATAATACATATTGGAAATAGGTGAATATGAGGTCTCAAAACTATTGTAACATTTATCTTATTTTCTAAGGTAAATTGCAATTTAAATCGAGGAAATAAAGTGCCAAAAGGCCAAAAATGCATTTATGGGCCATAAAGCATCATGAGAAAATTATGATAAATCTTAAGAGGCAATAGAATATTTATTAAAAATAGGAGAGAATATTGTCTCTAATTTTGGCAATTTAATAAATTATTTCCCTTGGAAATAAAAGGGGAAAAATTAAATATCATTTTGGGGATCATAATTGGCCCCATGATTTTTAATATAATGCATGTGACATAAAATATCATTGTCAGTGAAATAGTTGTGAGAAAATGATTAATCCTAATTAAGAAAATTAGCAACAATTAGTAAGTGATTAAGTAAGTATTTAATGGCTAATTGTTTAAGCTTGAACAAGAGAATATTCAAGGTAAATTATGTAAAACCCTTTAATTAAATGTCTATGGCTAAAATTAGCATAAAGTATACTTGCTAATTAATTGGAAAAGATTAAGAAAAATGTATGAGATTAAGTACATGAAAACCCTAAGTCCTAAAAGATTGCTAATCATAGGATTAAGACCCTAATTAAGCATTCTAATTAAATTAGACAAATTAAACAATGGTCAATGGTTAGGATATGATCTAGTAAAGCAAGATCAAGGGTTACAAGAATTTCTAACAATTTTAAATGCCTAAATCTATGTAATTAAGAATGGACCAATAGGAGAATTTTGTGAAATAAAATAAGATAATTAAAATATAATATTAAAGTAATTAAAAAATAAATATAAATGAAAAAAATAAAAGGGTTGGGCGAAATTTTAGTGTGAAAAGGGTTAAGGTTTTTTGTAAAATAATATCATGATATTTGTTAATTAAATAATAATATAAATGAGATATTTGTGGAAAAAGCAAATAGGATAAATGAGAACCGATAGAAATTAAATCATATCTCAAAATAGGTGAACTAAGTATCTAACATCAGGACTTATTATAAACAAGTATAATTTTATCCCGGAGTGGGCTATCTCCGAAGTCATTTCCGAAACCGACGGAATGATTAAGAGATAAGACGAAAAAGGAAAAAGGGCAGATAGTGGGAATGAGAACCAATGGAAAATAAATCATATCTAGAAAACCATGAACTAGGTTTCTAAGATCAGGACATATTATGAACAAATGAATTTTTACCCAGAAGTTGGTGTTACCGGAAGTCATTTCCGTAACCAGCAGCGTTTATCCGAAAATGTTCAGCAAGCTACGGAATACCCTTAATGGGATCAAAAATTTAGTTAACCCAAGTATTTTGAAAGAGGGAGAATAGACCTTCAGTGCTGTGTTGCTGTATTTTTGAGATTGATTAAGATTACGCGATTAGAACACCGAACAGGGAACTTTATCGGTACAAGACCATAAAGCAAGAGGATGGCATCATTTTGTTGAAATTGGGGGCATGGAGGTCGGCCAAGCACAATCAAGGGCCAAGATGAAGCCATGCAATGAAAACAAGATCCAACGGTTGAGATTCGATATGAAAAAGCATGAATAGTAGCACAACTTTTCCTATAAATAGATGGCACCTCCCATCACATTTTCACACCAAATCTTCTTGCTTGAGTTCGAAATAGAGAGAGGTTTTAGAGAGAAGGAGGAGTCCAGAGAAAGTGTAGTGAAGCCCTGGGTAAGTTCTTCGGTCCTTAGTCCTAAGTTTTAGTAGTTCTTTCGGTGGTTACAGTAGAAATGCTAGGTAGATCTTTATTTTGCCAAGATAGTTTAGATATCATGTTTTAGGGATAAATATGATATTTATTTCAAAAATATATTGGAGGAAGAGATATGGAAAAAATTTGAAAGATTAGAGTCAAAATAGCGAAGTTCTGGCGAAATTTCACCGATTAGTCAAACTAGGGGCAAAATGGTAATTTGTACCTAAAATGCCTGTTATGATGCTAAATATTGATAAATGCGATATTATCCTTATAGGATACCTTTGATCACCTACCGCTGTTGTGCTGTTGTCGTACCGCTGTTGTATCGCTGTCAAACGTACCGTTTTCCGTCAAACGTGCCGAAGTACCGTCAACGAAGGTACGGACGCGTACTGTAACACTAATGCTAATGCTTATAGTATGCTTATATATGTTGTGGATGGTTTCATAGAGCCATGATCGGGACTCTGTCCTGGACATGCACAGTGACTAAGGTGTGGGGACTTAGATCACTATTTACAGCTTTACGGGTTATAGTCATGATAATGCCGTTATGTTTTCCTAGCGCTGAGGACACAACCGTACATCATGGCACGGATGTTGCAAACCGGAAATAACTTTACATGTTAGTGTAGTTGTTATTAAATGATCATACGACGTACTGTATTGATCAATGCTGTAATATTAGAAATATTTGTTATACATATTGTTTATATAAGCATGAGGTTAACCGTTACCTGAGGTCCGATGGGCATTGGACCTCAGCTCTTAGCTTCAGGGTGCAGAGACCCGAGGACGGAAAATGAGAGTAAGCAGAGTAAGCAGCATGCGTGAAGACCGCGTAATGGACTGACTGAGGATATTTAAGATTGAAACAGATAATGTATTATTCTTTATGAACAGGAAGTTATGCCACAGTTAAAGTTGTATCAGTTACTCAATACTCTATTTACTCCGATGCTCTACTCTGATATATATATATATATATTCTGTCTTTTGAAAATGGGATGTTACATGTAGTAAAAACTTATTCTAAACTTTATAACTCTTAATTGATTTAAGATATTTTAATTGAAGAGAGATAATTGATTATTGTTAGAAAGTTATAATATATCAATTTTATAACATTCTAAATTCCAATAATAAGTAGGAAGTTAAAAAATTGAATAATTTACCTTAGTAAGGAGGTCTTGGTTTTTTTTTTTCCAGTTGATTTTTGAGAAATTTGCAATATCACTTTTTCCACGGGCATGAAGTTATGGTTTTTTTTTTTATTACTATTTTTAAATTTTTTATTTAAGAAAATGATAGGAGGCTATAATTTATGAAAAAATTTCTATCGTTTTTTTTCAGATAAATTTAAACTTTAATATTTAAAGTTATGATTAAAACATTCAAATTTTCAGATGCACATTGTTTGCGAGAAATATTTTAGATCTAAATCTTTGTTGATTTCATTGAACTATACTTTCTCTAATTTTTATTTTTAACACGTTGCCATCTCTTTATACAAATTTTAAAAAATTAAAATTTATTGATTATGCCTACAAATAAAATAAATTCACCTAAAATAGAATTCAGGATTTTTCTTTCTTTCTTTCTTTCTTTCTTTTTTTACCCGCAGTAGTTTGTTTTAGATGAGGGGAGAATAGAAAAAAAAACAATAATAAAAAGAAACTAAACATAAATAAAACTCAATTAAAGTAAATATTTTTAATAGCTTTTTCTTTTTATTTTGAAACTGTAAATCATTATTATTATCCTAAACTATTTTTAATATATCTCAAATCTATTATTAAAAATGGGAGTGATCCATTAGCGCTTTTATAAGAACCTATGGACTCTTGAGGACTTTACTTGCTCTTCAAATCTCTCTTATCTGTCTCTTAGTTCTACTTTGCTCTCTTCTCTGCGGTTTGTTGGGCGATCGGTGCCTTCTTGTCTCAACTCTGTCTAGCTCCAATTAGAGGTAAGTGTGTTTTTTTTTCGCATACATACATATTCAAGGATGATAGGTCCCGGGTCTGAGGGAGTGAATCGAGTTCAGTTAGGTTGTACCAAAGTCTATGTCTAATATGGGTTAAGGGTTAATAGTATTGGGATGCGTCTTTGCTACTGGCTTAAACTTTTAGCTTGAGGTTTGGTTTTAAGAGCCTCCATAAAACAGTCCAAGCGCTCGCTTGTAGATATTGTTTGCTTTGGCACACAAGGCCTCACGATTTTATTTTCAGTTGGGCTTCATTAAGCTCATCAAAACACGTCCATAAGGGGAAGGTCTCCGCGCGCACACAAGGCCTCACGGTTTTATTTTATGCTAGGCTTCATTTGACCTATCAAAACACGTCCACAAAGGAAAGGTCTTGGCACTCTTATAAGACATGTTGTGTTTGCCTTTCCAATTGATGTGGAGCTTCACAATTGAAGTCCCACATTGACTGAAAAGGCGAACGAACCATGTTTTATAAGGGGAGACTTTTCCCTTGTGGATGTGTTTTGATGGGCCTAACAAATCCCAACTGAAAGTAAAACTGCCTTATAAGGGTGTGAAGACCTTTCCCTTGTGGATGCGTTTTGATGGGCCTAACAAAGCCTCGCCACTGCAAAAAAAAAAGGGCATTAGTAGCGGTTAAAATGGCCTATTTGTAGCGGTTTTAATCGCTACTAATGACATTTGTAGCGGTTAATCAAACCGCAACAAAATCAACTGTGGCAAACATATTTGTAGCGGTTAAAAAAACCCGTTACTCCATATATCATGACCGCGACTGTATCTCTAGCGGTTACAAATAACCGCCACTATATGACGTCAGATTGACTCCTTGTTTGATCATTAGTAGCGATTATGAAACCGCTACAAATGGAGCTCGACCACGTTTGTAGCGGTTAGATAACCGCAACTAATTATTAAAAATGATCGCCAAAAAGGTTTCAAAATTTGTATCGGTTACATAACTGCTACAAAATATTCCCGCACAATTTTGGGGAAAATTTTGGCGCCAATATTTGTAGCGGTTCTCAACCGCTACAAAAAACATCCCACCATTTTTTTGGGAAAAATTTGGCGGCAATTTTTAGTATTTAATTTTTGTAGCGGTTTGCAACCGTTACAAAATATTCCATTTATTTTTTGCGTTGTCATATTTTTGTTCGTTTTTGTAGCGGTTTACTAACCGCTACAAATAGATGGATGGAATTAAAAAAATTATTAATTAAAGTAATTAGTTAAATATTGTATTAATAATAATTTATATTTTTGGTGAAAATAAATTATATTAAAATATGATATTTGATTACACAAGGTTAATACATAATAGAAAACAATGAGAATATATAGAAAGAATGTGCTAATTAATCGATACAATTACTTCTACAAAAAATGTGTGTGAAGGTGGATCGAATAATATATACGAGAAAGTAGAAAGAAGGTGTAAAAAAATACGAAATGCACCTATAAAATAACAAAAGTTAGTATCAAATAGGGTAGAAAATAAGCATTAGATTTGATGCGTTAAACGGCACTTACCCACTTCAAACACTTAACCTCTTTGAGAAAATGTAAAATTATGAGTAGATACGGAAAGAAAACATGGAGAAGCAGGAACCAAAAGCATATTAAATGTGGGTGGGTGGGGGTATTTATTGTGATATCCGGCGAATCATTTTGTAGCGGTTTAGTTGTTAATTTTTGTAGCGGAGTCAGTTAGTAGCAGTTGGTGACACGCCATTAGTAGCAGTTTCTTTTTGTAGCAGTTTTTTGTTGGTTTTGTAGTGGTTATATGACCACTACAAATATTCTTGTGTGTTTCTTTTTTTTAAAAAAATAAGAAGATTACAGATTACTACATTGCATAATCTTTTCTCTCAATCTTCGTCACTATCCCTACAAAGAAAGTTTGGATAAAATGTTGCCTGTAAGTTGAATATGTTTGAACACAAATAAAACTTTGGTTAAATGTTATTATTTCATAAAACATATATTAAAAAACTTACCGAACTATAGGTAAATTGTCATCGCCGTCTGGGAAGAAGTTTTTGAAACTGGCTGGCTGGAACGGCTCACAATCATAGGCGACGTTATCACCATCGCCCATATCGTAAAGGTCCCGAGGCTTTAAGTGAACCACCATATTCCAATCCACGTGCCTCTCATCGGCGACATAATAAACATGTTGGGCCTCTGAGGCAAGAATATACGGCTCGTCATCTTCAGACAGACCAGTGTGAATAGGCCGGGAGAAATTCACCGATGTGATGCCTAAGTGGTCAGTCGTGAGTCCCCGGGCGTTGTCGTATTCGCCCACAAACACTTAAATAGCGTCACGGGGAAAAGACCTTGGTAAGTTATCTTGACCACATCAAGCAGCTTTCCATAATACGGGACGTCACCGAACTGCATGTTCCCATCACTGCTGCTCGCATAACTCCTCGTCCCAAACGTGCCATATACACCCGAGTTTTGGGTCAGCAATCCCTGATCTCGTGAAACGGTGCAAAACTTGAAACCATTGACATTGTATGCCGTAAATCTTTGGGCGTGGTCAAGCGGACCGAGTGCGAGAGCTCTGAATTCTGGTGAATGCGGGTTGTGGTCATTCATTATTCTCCTCCTAAACCAACTAGGGAATTCTCTGTGGACCTTTCTATCAATTTCGAGAGGATGTCGCGAACGGATCCTCGTTGACGCTTCACATGGCTCCCGAATTCCCCGCAATTAAACATGCGATGACGAGCATGAAATTTGAGTATAAAATGTAAGGAAATATAAAGGATAACATATATATATATATATATATATATATATATATATATATATATATATATATATATATCTGTGTGGAATCCTTATTGAAGGTACAGTTCAACTTTAGTGCAATTGATCAAGACATGTCTATGTGCTTGAATCTTCTCAAGTGCCATGAGTTTGAAATTCTCACTTCCGCCAATTGGTTTACCAACACGAGGGACTAACAACTCTGTTTCTGATGGCTCTGGCTCAGGACAATCGTCAACATGAGGCGATCGGTTGAATGACGTCTCAATGTCATCAAAGTACCGGAACAAAAATACAAGACCTCATCCCCAATATAGCCTTTCGCTCTATTGAACCTTCAGCCACGCCTTATTCCTCACGTAAGACTTTAGTTTCCCAAGAAACCTATAAAGTAATGAAGGGAAAATGTCGATACATCAAAGGTTAGACGTGGGACTAGGGAGTAATATAATGCTAAAGCAATTAATTTTAAATGAGTACCTCTCAATAGGATACATCCATCGGTAGTGAACCGGGCCAGCAAGCTTTGTTTCGTGAACAAGGTGTACTGTCAGTGAACCATGACCGTGAAGAATGACGGAGGAAAGATCATCTCCAAATGACACAGCGTAAGAATGATTTTCTGTTGCAGCTAGTCGAGCTCCTCCACGATCAAAACCTTGGAACACAACTTCCGAAAGAAAGTACAAAGCTCTACCAAAACGATCAACACATCCAATAGCAGCGTATTTTTTATGGCCAGCGGAAGTAACTGTTGCATAAGTACATGTGAGTCATGACTCTTTAGCCCAGTGACCTTTCGAGCCTGCACGTCAACACATCGTGAAATGTTGCTTGAATACCCGTCAGGAACTTTTATCTTCTTCAACGTCGCGAGGAAGATTTCCTTATTCGGTTATGTCAGGGTGAATTTTGCCGGTTGAAATCTGTTATGTTCATCCGGCCAGGCGTCTCCACGAACCCCCATCTACCGTAAATCTTTCCTCGCTTGAAGATGATCTTTTGACTTACCTGGTTCGTTCAAAATCGTGTACAACACATTGTCGCACACATTCTTCTCAATGTGCATGACATCCAGACTGTGTCGGAGCAAATTATCTTTCCAATACGGAAGAGTGAAGAAGACGCTTATCTTCCCATTCATTGCCGGGCGCAAAACCGAAGCCCGGCGTCTTTTTGCTAGCCTTTGCTGCATCGTCTTTTTTCCCATACTCAAATTCAACATCCACAAGCTGCTCTATGATTTATGCACTGGATAAATTCCGAGGAGGTCCTCTTTTTTCCTGTCGCCCATTGAAATGATTGCGTTGCAACCTAAACCTGTGGGGAAGGCGCACTGAGTCAGAGTCAAAATTGCAAGCCGGACACGCAAGGCCAGTATGCACATTCCACCCGGATAATGTTCCCAGTCCAGGGAAGTCACTGATAGTCCACATCAACACCGCACGCAAGTTGAACAGTGTCTTCTCGTGCGCGGCATACGTCTCGACGCCAACATTCCACAACTCCACTAACTCCTTGATAAGCGGTTGGAGATACACATCGATGTCATTTCCCAGTGCCTTTTTGCCTGGAATGATCATGGACATAATGAAAGAGCTATGTTTCATACACATCCAAGGCGGCAAGTTGTAAGGTATCAAAACAACTAGCCATATACTATAGCTTGTGCTAAGATTCCCAAACGGATTAAAACCGTTGGTCGCCAAAGCAAGACGAACATTTCTCAGGTCCGCCGCAAAATCAGGAAAGTCTGAGTATAACGCTTTCCAAGCTTCAGCATCCCGTGGATGTCTGAGTTTACCATCTTCGCTCTTGTCAGCTTCATGTCACCTCATATGCTCAGCTGTCTTAGAAGACATAAACAGTCTTTGTAGGCGAGGTTTTAAAGGAAAGTACCTTAAAATCTTTGTAGGTTTCTTCTTCTGCTTCTTTCCCTTCCGAACTATCCTGAACCTCGAAGTGTAACACTTCTTATAAGTCTCCCTCCGAGCATCCTCTCCCCAATAAAGCATACAATCGTTGGGACATACATCAATTTTTTCGTAGTTCAGGCATAATCTGTTGATTACCTTCTTAGCCTCGTAGAAGGTTGTGGGAATGTTCACGTCAGGGAAAGCATCTCGTAGTAATTCCAGCAACATCGACATTGCCTTATCAGTGATCCCACACAAGCACTTGATATGGTACAATTTGATCAGAAAAGATAATTTTGAGTATTTCTGACAACCTTGATACAAAGGACGATCGCTCTCATCCATTAGGGCGAAAAATTCCCGAGCTGCATCATTCCTGAAGAAAACTGGTTCTGGACCCTGAACTTCTGCCGCAAAGTTGTCGTCTTGAACACCGAAAGCATCATGAACAGCTTCATTAACCGGATTATGTTGATGTACTAGATTTGCTACTTGTGAGGTTTGAGGAAGATGATCTCCGTATCTCATACCACGCTTCTCACCATGAACTTGCCAGAATGTATATCCTTCGGGAAAGGCTTGATCGAGAAGATGTTCCATAGCGCCTTCTCGCGTTTGCCACTTCTTAAACTTGCATCTACAACAAGGACACACGATCTTGCCATTAATGCTAGCGTGATGAAGGCGAAATCTAAGAAAGTTTTCAATCCCGCTAAATATACAGGAGAACCGCACGGTAGCTTGATCCATGACTTATCCATATTGTAGTTAACAAAGCTAGGATACAATATAAATGTAGAGAGAATGTTTAATTACCTTCATAACAGCAACTGAGATGTTTAAATGCAACATGGAAACACTTTGTAGCGGTTTATTAACCGCTTCAGCAACCGTCACAAATATGAAAATTCACTTGGTCGCGGTTTTTTAACCGCTACAAATTTTGAATTCAAAATCCCGCCAAACTTCAGTCACGATTCTTAAACCGCCACAACAACCGCTACAAATTAGCGATTTTGAATTCAAAATCCCGCCATATATTTGTCGCGGTTGGTGAACCGCTACAAAATTATAGCCGTTTGCATTTAGTTGCGGTTGTCAGTGTTAACCACGACAAATGTTGGCGTTATTTTATTCACATGAAAATTCAAATTTGTGTTGGTTCTCTCAACATAACCGCTACAATATCAATTTTATTTGAGAAAATTACTTTTTATTCCCTTCATATTAACTCGAGTAATTTTTTTACAATATCTATTTTATTTAGCTATACTAAATTTTATATTGTACGTTATATATTATAAGTAACATTAAGCACTTAATATAAATGGAATTTAAGAATTGAAATATTACTCCAAATAAAAATGTCAACAAGCCAAATAATATAAAAAAGAAAACAAACATCCAGCGGTTCAAAATAAAAACTAACTATCAGGAGCCTGATGATCAGGTCCGTCTCAGGGGGCTCATGCACGACCAGAGGTAGCATCGCCCTCGTCATCAGCAGCAAGAGGACGCCGAATTTAATCCTCATAGACGAACGGAGGGGAAGGGGAAGGGGAGGCGGGGGAATCCTCTTCGCTGAACGAAGGGGGAGGCTCGGGAGCTGGAAACCGCATACCAGGCATCAACTCAGTCAAGGCATCATGAACAGCATCCTGTGTATGCCTCGACTCAAGTACCAACGGTCGTATCTCTTGCCGGCGCCTTCTCTTGGCATCATTCGCGGCTCGCCGCGGCAAAGACTGCGCTCGCAACCCGTGCGCAAAGCAACCTTCACGGCAATGATCGCATCAACCTCCGCCGGTGGTAGCCTTCTCGAGCCAGAGGTGCCGGCCTCAGAGCCGGAGGCCTTGCTGTACACCATGCTAGGTCTGGCGCTTAATCCCATACCCTTCACCCGGCTAGGATGCTCTTTTGGGCCCACAACAGCTTTCAAAGGGGCTGTAGGATCCCACACCCCCGTGACTCCGGGGCCGCGACGCTCGCAGATCACCGCCCTCCGCTCAATCCAGGCCACGACACACGATTTCGAGATAACATTATCAAACTATATTTAATTCAATTTAAATATACAACATTAACTATATAAATAATTTTTTGTGACTTACTATTATCTCCTCTCGCCGCATCGGAAGTCGGCGTCCCATCACGGTGTCTATGGGTGCGTGTGAACAACCGCCCATAGTCCGTCGACGGTTCTCCTCCCAAGCCTTCTCTTTTGAAAGAGTTAAAAGAATATAAACTTTATTATTTCAAAAACAAAACAATCATCTTTTAAACCTAAAATTAATTGATCTTTCAACATACCATCTCACTGTAGGTCACGACAAACGTCTTGGTTCCTGCCGTGTGATGGACCCTCTGATGTGACCGGCTTCTGGTGTTCCTCTGCGACAGGGCCTGCAAGGAGCAGCAAACAAAATGTTAAGTGAAATTATTTATAGGTTTAAATGATTTCTTGTAACCTATATTTCAAGTGTATTTAAACTATAAATTAAGTTAAACTATTAAATAATTTAAACCAAATGTAAACAATAAATCAATTTAATCAATATTTATATTTTTAAACTACTTTGAAACAAAATTAATTTAAAGAAATTTGTCACAATAAATTAACTCATGTTTAAAAAAACTTAAATTACGATTAATAAAAAACGCACTGGTCCATTTGGACCCCTCCGATAGTGGACAAAACCCGCCCAATCATTTGGGTCCACGCCATCTAGGACGTTCTTGATCAGCTGCTGCAGAGGCATAGTTGAATCTCCATTCTGCGCGTTGTAGAGACGACCCCTCTGGCTCTTCCACCCCTCCCCCATTTTCATGAGTACGTACCTCTTATGGATGGCTCGCACATTAAACTTTTTCTGTATCATAATTTAGTTAGTAATTAAGAAAGAAATGAATAAATACATAAATAAACCACAACTTATTACTATTAATATTTGAATTTAATTAAACAACATAAGTTACCGCACAACATCAAGAACGCTTTGTCCTTGTTCTCCGCGGAATCTTTTTCCAATCGTGGAAAAAGATCTAAACTATAATACAGGGTAATTATTTATCTCGGAATATTATATTTCGATAAATAATACCTATTGAAAATAGGTGAATATGTGGTCTCAAATAAGAAGTAATAATTATCTTATTTTCTAAGGTAATTTCTATGGAAATTAGGAGAGATAAAGAGCTAAAATCCATAAAATGTATTTTTGAGGCATTAAATGGCCTAAAAATATTATGATAAATCCCAGGAGGCAATTAAATATTTGTTAAAAATTAGAAAGTATGTTGTCTCTAATTTTAGGAATTTTTGGGGATAATTTCCCTTGAAAAAAATAATGAGGCAAAATTAAGTATTATTTTGGGATCATAAGTGACCCCATGATTTTTAATATTTTACATGGGATATAAAATACCAATGTAAGTAAAATAGTTGTGAGATAATGATTTATCCTAATTAAGAAAATTATCAAAAATTAGTAAGTGGCTAATCTGGTAATTAATGGGATAATTAAGATATAAAGTAAATGAATTAAAAATAATTTAAATAATTATTTTTAATTGGAGAAATTCGAAATTATTAAATAAATAAAAAATAAAAAATAAAATAAAATATTAATAAAATATTTTATGCTTAGAAAAATAAATAAAAAATAAAAGAAAAAAAAAATAAATATCATGATATTTTTGTAAAATTGTATTATTATATAATATAGTGAATAGTAATGGAATAAATAGGAAACGGATCCTATCTAGAGAACCAGGAATAGGAATTCCAAAGTCAAGGTAAAATATTGATCAGTGAGTTTTTACCTTCAAGTGACCTCTTCCGGAAATTAATTCCGAGGTCGGTAGCGCATTTGCCTAATAAGACGAAATAGGGAAAAATGCAGATATTCACATTTTGGATTTGAAGAAAATAAATTATAAGTCAACATCTGGAGATGAGTTTATAATTATCGGACGTATTTGGAGTCAGTGAATTATTATCCGAGAGATTGATGATTCCGAAAGCGATTTCCGACACCGGACGTGTTCGGACACGTTTTTCGAGAAAACTTCAATCGGATCGTTGGAACCCGTAAGGGACCGAAATCTAAGTTAAATTAGATATTATTGATGAGGAAGAGAAGATCTTCAAAGTTATGAATCCATAATTTTGAGATTTCTCCGAAGAGACGCGAAACGGAGACTCGAAATGGGAAAATCGTCGAACCTAGGCCATAAAGCAAGTTGACTCCCCATTTTTGGACCAATTGTTTGCTGCCAAATCAGCCTTGAATGTCGACCAACATGCTGCATGGCTAGGAATTAAACACCATTATGCTTTGATTTTACTTGGTTATAAGGTAAGAGAAAATTACAAGATTTGGAATATGGAAATTACCAAAGTGGCACAATTTTTCCCTATATAAGGGCATGAGCACCTTCTTCATTTTACACACCAAAAATCTGCCCCTTAGAGAGAAGTTAGAGAGAGAAGCTCTGGAGAAAGTCTGAACAAAGTCTGGGTAAGTTCTTCGGTCCCTGGTCTTTAGTTTCGGTAGTTCTTTCGGTAGATATAGTAGGAATGCTAGATTTATCTTTAATTTTTCAAGATAGTCTAGATATCATATTTAGGGGTAAATATGATATATATTTCGAAAATATGATGAGGGAAAAGATCTGTCAAAATTCTAGAGAGATAGAGCGAAAACAATAAGCTCGGCGAAATTCCGCCGATTAGGGGTACTAGGGGCAAAATAGTAATTTTCGCCCAAATGGCCTGTTATGATGCCAAATGTTGATAAACGTTGTCCTTATAGGATATCTCGAGATAATCGTACCCATTTGTCGAGCGCTTGTTGTGCCGCCGTCACACCGTTTTTTTGTCGGAAATTTACCGTTTTTCCGTAAAAGTTTCGTTGTACCGCCAAAAAGGTACGTTCGCGTCATCGTAACACTAACTCGATGGTTATTGTATGATTATATATGTTTGTTGTGTTCTGTTTGTTGTTGTAGCATACGTGGTTATGTTATATACACGGTTATGTCACATACGTGGTTATGTCACATACGAGGTTATTATTCTCGTATCATATCATACGTGGTTATGTTACATACGTGGTTATTATATATCTTACATACGTGGTTATGTATTTTTAATCATACATCTGTTATGGACTGTTGTATTGATTGTCATTGTCGTGTATATGTAGTCGTATTTAAGCATGAGGTTAATCAGTTACCGAGATCCAAATTGTAATTGGATCTCGCTCTTATCATAGCGTCGGGTTCGGGAGAACCGAGAACCGAGGAGAAAGGCGAGCAGCCGCACGAGACCCGGCGAAGACTTTCTTTGGGTGTTATTCATTTTGAAAACTCTCGGTCAATGTACCGTTTCGTAAATCACCGGACTTACGGCATTTATAAATATATGTATCGTTACTCAATTGCTCCGATGCTCTACTCGATGAAAAAAAAAAAAATACCGCTTTTGAAAATGGGATGTTACGGTTTGGTATCGGAGCGGTTGTCCCGGCATAGATCGACTAAGTTATTCTAAAAACCTTTTGGTGCCGAAGGCAAGGCTAGTCTATGTGGATCGCCAATCAGTCACCCTAGCACGGTGAGGCTCCCATGATAGACACTTACCCGGCCAAATTGGTTGAGTAACGGAGTTAGGCTCTACGCCTTTTAAAGAGCATGTTTTGAAAATGAGTACCGATATAGCCCTAAGTCGGTGTGCCGCACCGGTATACCATTCTGAACCGGTGTACCACCCTCTGTCGGTGCATCATTCTAACCCAGAATCAGTAAATCCATCGTCCATATTCGTATTTGAAATCAGACCCTGATAATTCTGATAACTCTGATATCAGTCTCTGGTAATCTTGATAACTCTGATAATTCCGATAACTCTGATATCAGTCTCTGATAACTCTGATAATTCTGATAATCGTCAGTTTGTACTGGACGACTATTCTGTCCTAGCGCAGAGCTTATATGTGGAGCTAGGCCACGCCGGATGAAACTCCGAGACCAACAAGGATAAGTACATGTAGTATTTGACTCATGTAGAGGAACTCCCGATACGAAATTTCGTACCCGTTTCTGAGTAGACCAAATCAACGAAATCCTGAACAAAGGGAAATAGTACGAGTGTCCGTTTGTTTGTAGTATTGGTGTGATAAAGTCTGCGATAGACTAATCATTGTCTTTTTAAATCTAACGTTTTCCCTAATAAAGGAGAAAGAACGAGACATGACAAATTTAAGAGGAGCCGGAGCTCCCGGAGGCCGAGCGAGAGCGAGAGGTAGAGGAAGACACCACGAATAATCTCCGAGAGAGGATCCGCATAACTATCTCTCAATAGGAATCTACTTTAGATATTATAAAACACGGGTGCTAATCACTCAAAGCATGTCGATAAATAGGCGAATCATTTTGGGATACATACATACCTTACAATCTAGTAGTAGTTACACCATTGGGTGTGAACTATTTTGCTTAATAAAGCATGTCTAAATTCTAAGTCGAATATATATCTCGTTCAAAATTTCTGTCTCACAAACATCGATGACATTCTCAAAATCAGTAGGACTAGCGGTGATCAATAAAATGATCAAACGATGACGAGGGGATTGAGTCCTTATTCTAAAAACAACCCGAGACACAAATAAAATCTCTCGACAAATATTCCTTCGAAAAGAAAAGTCAAAATTAACTATGAAGTTGATGCCTAACATTGGATCAACATCTAAAACACCATATCAAATGCTACCGAACAAAGCACGAGAGTTTGTGACTTTGTATCAATCATCGCAGGTGGACAAAATGACTATCATGAACACATACCCACTTTCCATGATCTACGAGTTACTCGTTTTGTAATCCCTACGTTTTGGCAAGAGTTGACGAATGCTCGGAACACCATTTAGTTGTACATCAAAAATAGAAATAATAACATAGATATTTAGTTTTCGGATCTAGCGGGATAGTACCGTAGATTCATGCCGAAATTTTTCATAATCGTTGATAAAGCTTGAAGAGTAAGACTTAAATCTTTGCGTAGAACACAGATCGTGAGATGAGCTTGCATAGGCGAGAACGAAGTTGGTCACAAGACCGAGAGTTGGTTATCCGGATCCAAGTAGATGTTATAGATTTGGTCGTGGTGCCATTAGATATGGATCGGGATATGTCTTCTTGCTGCAGACAGACAGCGTGATGACTTACGCCTCTCACCTATTGAAGCCTCTCAAGTTGAACTAATCGATGTAAGACCTAGAGTTAGTGAGTATCGTATAGAATTGTACTGCTAACACAAGTGTTTGAAGTACCTTTTGAGTTGAAAGAAACTCGGGAAAGGACAAGAAGTCCTGTGTTTTAATGGACGAAAAGTCCTGTGTTCGAAAACTACACCTGAGTACAGGGTGAAAGAAATCGTTAAGATACATGTATAGTAAGGAATTCCCTATGGTTTGATAAATAGTTATCTTACATGTCGCAAAAATTTTAGTTTCCAATGCATATTTCTTAGTTACTACGATCAGACCACGATCGTGTCATTGAGTAGGAGGTATCTTGTGTTGACATGGTGTATGGGCGTCATGGAAACATTTAAGGTATCTTGTGTTACCATGGTGTATGGGCGTCATGGAGACATTTTGATATCCGGTGTTGGAAGGGGTATATGGGTGCCACGGAAAATACTATATATCAAAGTACGACATGACAAGATCTTTACGGTCAAACCTGAGCGAATTCTCGATCATCGAGCGAAGCGGCCAACATATAGAGAAAAAATTCCGGAGCGATTAGTCCGAAGGTTAGTACGTACAAAGTCTAAATTGGGATAGAGCAAATTTCGAGGGCGAAATTTTGTGTAACGAGAGGAGAAATGTAATACCGGGTAATTATTTATCGGAATATTATATTTCGATAAATAATACCTATTGAAAATAGGTGAATATGTGGTCTCAAATAAGAAGTAATAATTATCTTATTTTCTAAGGTAATTTCTATGGAAATTAGGAGAGATAAAGAGCTAAAATCCATAAAATGTATTTTTGAGGCATTAAATGGCCTAAAAATATTATGATAAATCCCAGGAGGCAATTAAATATTTGTTAAAAATTAGAAAGTATGTTGTCTCTAATTTTAGGAATTTTTGGGGATAATTTCCCTTGAAAAAATAATGAGGCAAAATTAAGTATTATTTTGGGATCATAAGTGACCCCATGATTTTTAATATTTTACATGGGATATAAAATACCAATGTAAGTAAAATAGTTGTGAGATAATGATTTATCCTAATTAAGAAAATTATCAAAAATTAGTAAGTGGCTAATCCGGTAATTAATGGGATAATTAAGATATAAAGTAAATGAATTAAAAATAATTTAAATAATTATTTTTAATTGGAGAAATTCGAAATTATTAAATAAATAAAAAATAAAAAATAAAATAAAATATTAATAAAATATTTTATGCTTAGAAAAATAAATAAAAAATAAAAAAAAAAAAATAAATATCATGATATTTTTGTAAAATTGTATTATTATATAATATAGTGAATAGTAATGGAATAAATAGGAAACGGATCCTATCTAGAGAACCAGGAATAGGAATTCCAAAGTCAAGGTAAAATATTGATCAGTGAGTTTTTACCTTCAAGTGACCTCTTAGGAAATTAATTCCGAGGTAGTAGCGCATTTGCCTAATAAGACGAAATAGGGAAAAATGCAGATATTCACATTTTGGATTTGAAGAAAATAAATTATAAGTCAACATCTGGAGATGAGTTTATAATTATCCGGACGTATTTGGAGTCGGTGAATTATTATCCAGAGATTGATGATTCCGAAAGCGATTTCCGACACCGGACGTGTTCGGACACGTTTTTCGAGAAAACTTCAACTGGATCGTTGGAACCCCGTAAGGGACCGAAATCTAAGTTAAATTAGATATTATTGATGAGGAAGAGAAGATCTTCAAAGTTATGAATCCATAATTTTGAGATTTCTCCGAAGAGACGCGAAACGGAGACTGAACAGGGAAAATCTATCGAACCGGCCATAAAGCAAGTTGACTCCCCATTTTTGGACCAATTGTTTGCTGCCAAATCAGCCTTGAATGTCGACCAACATGCTGCATGGCTAGGAATTAAACACCATTATGCTTTGATTTTACTTGGTTATAAGGTAAGAGAAAATTACAAGATTTGGAATATGGAAATTACCAAAGTGGCACAATTTTTCCCTATATAAGGGCATGAGCACCTTCTTCATTTTACACACCAAAAATCTGCCCCTTAGAGAGAAGTTAGAGAGAGAAGCTCGGAGAAAGTCGAGCAAAGTGCGGGTAAGTTCTTCGGTCCCGGTCTTTAGTTTCGGTAGTTCTTTCGGTAGATATAGTAGGAATGCTAGATTTATCTTTAATTTTTCAAGATAGTCTAGATATCATATTTAGGGGTAAATATGATATATATTTCGAAAATATGATGAGGGAAAAGATCTGTCAAAATTCTAGAGAGATAGAGCGAAAAACAAATAAGCTCGGCGAAATTCCGCCGATTAGGGGTACTAGGGGCAAAATAGTAATTTTCGCCCAAATGGCCTGTTATGATGCCAAATGTTGATAAACGTTGTCCTTATAGGATATACGAGATAATCGTACCCATTTGCCGAGCTTTTTGTTGTGCCGCCGTCACACCGTTTTTTCCCGCTGTCGGAAATTTACCGTTTTTCCGTAAAAGTTTCGTTGTACCGCCAAAAAGGTACGTTCGCGTACTGTAACACTAACTCTGATGGTTATTGTATGATTATATATGTTTGTTGTGTTCTGTTTGTTGTTGTAGCATACGTGGTTATGTTATATACACGGTTATGTCACATACGTGGTTATGTCACATACGAGGTTATTATTCTTTGTATCATACGTGGTTATGTTACATACGTGGTTATTATATATCTTACATACGTGGTTATGTATTTTTAATCATACATCTGTTATGGACTGTTGTATTGATTCCATTGTCGTGTATATGTAGTCGTATTTAAGCATGAGGTTAACCGTTACTCCGAGATCCAAATTGTAATTGGATCTCGCTCTTATCATAGCGTCGGAGTTCGGGAGAACCGAGAACCGAGGAGAAAGGCGAGCAGCCGCACGAGACCCGGCGAAGACTTTCTTCGGGTGTTATTCATTTTGAAAACTCTCGGTCAATGTACCGTTTCTGTAAATCAGCCAGACTTACGGCATTTATAAATATATGTATCAGTTACTCAATTGCTCCGATGCTCTACTCTGATGAAAAAAAAAATATACTGCTTTTGAAAATGGGATGTTACAGAAACCATGCCCAATTCCCGCCAAATTCTGACAGGAATCGGTTCATCAGATGACCACCATTGCCGATCGGCTGGTCTGTGTCCATGTTCCAAGGGACTATGACGCGAAGGTCGTTCATCTGAGTGACCGCGGCAACATCCAGCGTCCTCCTGCTGATGTTCCCATGTTCATCTGCACAATTATAAACACATTGTTGTATTACGTTTAAATAAATTAAAATTACACGTAAGAAATTTGCATTTAATTTTTTGACAAAAAAATGATTATATTTACCTTCAACATCCACCACAAATCCGGTGGAACGCGAAGACGACGGTCGGGGGTTCCCCTAGTTCTGCTCATTCTCCTCATCGAAAAACCGCTCCTCCTCGACTATGGGAATCTCAATATGGATCTCCAGATTTTTGTCCACGTCGCTTAGCGACAGACTTGCACCATGTTCTCCCCCTACGGTCTCTATGTTTGGGATTTCCTCATCTGCAAACAGGTCATCAAACTCCCTCCCCTCTACAGGGGCGGAGGGGATATTTCTGAGGCCCTCGCCCTCTCGTACGGCCCCCTCTACTACTACTGCCCCTTATAGGCCTTCTCTCCCGATCAAAAACTTTCTCTTTTCCCTTATCTTTAGAAACCATGATGTCGAAAGGTACAAGTTGAAAGGTTAAAAGGTGAAAAATCAAAACCTTACGCGCAGGATTTTCAAAATGAGAGGAATAGTTAAAAAACCGCTACATTTGTAGCTGTTCTTAAGTATAACCGCGACAAAATCATAAAACTTGTTGCGGATGGGAATAAACCGCAACGAAAACCGTGACAAATTTTCCTCATTCTCCGTGAAAATTTGTCGCGGTCACAGAACCGAGACAAATTAGAGACTTTTACAATTCTGTAGCGGTTGGAATCAAATAACCGCAACAAACTTGAGCCCCTTGCTATTCTGTAGCGGTTATAGCTTAACCGCTACAAAGTTACTTTTGTGGCAAAAAAAATCCAAACTAATTGGTTTGTGAGTCAAACCAATTAGTTTGGTGAAAATATTTAAAATAATAGAAATTTCAATTAATTTATTTATCTTCTTCAATTTTCCCAAAACACTCGAAAGTAATAAATTAGGAATAATTAGTTTACAGAAAATAGTCTAACATGCACGTGAAGATTCGCATTCCGTATAGCCACCAATCTTCCTGGAAACACTCACTGACTCATTTTGATCAGAGATATATTATAGAGAGAATGGTGGCTATAATGGAAACCAATCTTCAGTGCAGGTTGGACTATCTTCAGAAGAGTAGAAGTCTTCACGTCAGAGAAAAAACTAAATCTGGATTTTCACTTAAGGAACCCTCTCGGCTACAAAGAAGAGAGAGACAAATATATGCCGCTCTCATCTCTCAACATAAGAGATCAAGGCGGCAGATATCTGCATGTCTTCGACTACTCAGCCGAGAAAGTTCATTAAGTGACAACGCAGATTTGGTATTTTCTGAAAAATTTATAATTAGCTGTACGGAGAGATTAACTATATATAGCAAAAAAAATTGTAGCGGTTATTGGACAAACCGCTACAAAATGAAATTATCTGACGCGATTGCAGCTTCGCTTCACAACGACCACGACAAAACGCTGTCGTTCCGCTATCCTGTAGCGGTTTCTTTCGTATAACCGCTATAGAATTACAGCGACAAAGTTCGCGCCATTACGCGCCAACGTTGGTGCCAATTTTGTAGCGGTGTTTCCAAAAAAACCGCAACACATATTGGGCCACAGAGATTCGCGCCATAACGCGCCAAGCTGGTGCCACATTTGTTGCGGTTTACTTTAGAGTAACCGCTACAAATAGCTCATCAACCATTAATTTGTTGCGGTTCATTAAAAAACCGCTACAAAAACGCGGAAAATAATGATTTTGTAGCGGTTATTTATGACCGCTACAGACGGACCGCCACAAATGATAGTTTTTTTTGTAGTGAATTGAAAATAAAACTGTGAGGCCTCGAGTGCTTAAGCGCGTTTTGATGGGCCTAACAAAGCCTAATTGAAAATAAAACTGTGAGGTCTCAAGCGCTTAGGCTGTTACACTGCACAGGTTTGAATCCCATAAAAGGAGGCAAGGAATAATATGTCTCAAGTTTGGGATCAAGTCGACCATGTGACATCCAAAGTCAACAGAGATCATGCAACGAAAATTTATTACGGAAGGATTAAATTTAGACGTATCAATCTTTATATCCTCACGGAAGGATTAAATTTATTAATGTATTTTTCTCTACCAACGTTTTTAAATTGATTTCATTAAGCTTGTATATTTCGGTTAGAAAACCTAGATTTTATGACTTGAGGTAGTATATTAAATCATGCAACGAAATTTTTTTATCTTCCTTTTATGTCTATCATGACAAAATATTGTTCTTTGTTCTCAGTCTCTACTTACTGAAGCTAATTTTAGTGTAATTCTTCTATGTTTATGCAAATCTTATAGGGTTGATAAGACTTGCATTCTCTCTCTGATTTTATAATCACAATGAAACCAAATCAACAAGTGATTGTTCGTGAAGTCTGGGCTTCAAATTTACATAGCGAACTGTCTTTGATTCATGCTATTATACCTTACTGCTCTTTTGCATCCTTTGATACTGAGTTTCCCTGTACAATCATCACTTCATATGTTGATAAGCACTCCTACTCAATGTTGTCTCCCGCAACTAATTACAGTTTCATGAAGGCCAATGTCGATATATTGCACATCATCCAATTAGGTCTTACCTTATCTGATTCTAATGGGAATTTACCTCATCTTGGAACTCAAAATGGACACATTTGGCAGTTTAATTTCTCTGACTTTCATGTTGACCGGGATTATCATAATGTTGAGTCCATTCGACTATTGGAGAAGCAAGGGATTGATTTCTTGAAGAACAAGAAAGAGGGGATCCCGTCTTGGCTTTTTCGGGATTTTATTTTAAGATCTAGATTATTCTTCAACTCCCACATCACATGGGTCACATTCCACAGTTCTTATGATTTTGGATTTTTAATCAAACTTATAACTGGGAGACAGTTGCCTTCTAATGTTCATGAGTTTCGACAGTTAGTTGCTCGGTTCTTTGGACCCAAAGTTTATGACATGAAGCATATAATCAAGTTCTGCAACGGCGTGTATGTTGGTCTAGAAAGAGTGGCTAAGTTATTGAACGTGGATCGTGTAGTTGGGAAACGCCACCAAGCTGGGTCTGATAGCTTGCTTATTCTACAAACGTTTATGAAGTTAAAGGATGTATATTTCAACGAACATCCCGGGCTTGAAGAGTTTCGAGAGATTCTCTATGGTTTTGAAGTCAATTCTATGATACCAAATACTCCGAAGCCTCAATATCACGTGGTGCATTTTGGTCTCCACCCAGTACCAGTGCTGCCGCATTAGTAATTTTCCATGTTGTATTGTACATCTAGAAAAATAGGACCAAGTTGTTATTATCATTTTTGTTATTATCTTTGTTCTTTGAGACTTTGACTCTTTGAATTTGAAATATTACTTATTCATTAGTAGTAAGAATTCATTACGTAGGCAAAAAAAAAAGGGAAAAAAAAAGAATTTATTACTTTTTTGAGTATTTTTCTAGCTAGTGGTTTCCATTTTCCTTTTTTTTTTTCAACCGTTTATATATACCTATATATACACACATATATATTTGTGTGTGTGTATATGTATATGTATATACATATGTATATACAACTCCTTTTATTATGATTTTTTAACTAATAATTTTTCTTAATTCTCTTTATTTGGGATGTTTCTTTTTCCCTTTCGTAATAAATATTTATCCTGTAAAAAAAATATTTATACTAAATCTTAAAAAATTCTCATAACTCCCCCATATATGCTGCCACTATTTGATACACCAGATTATTCCCATCGAATTTATATTTTTCTTCCTTAATTTTTTAAAAGGATGAACAACGCATTTTCATATATTTCCTTGATTTTTCTTCTTATATATGTGTGTGTGAGACACTTTTTCTCTTCATATTTATTATAACTAGTTTAGAATATGCGCAATGCACGGACGCAAAAAGGGGGGGGGGGGGGGGGAATCTTTAAAAGAAGACCAAAATCTCATGGTCAAAAAAGAAGAAATGATCATGTATTATATTATATTCTAGACTTGATCCTACTATAATAACAAGGGATAGAATATTGTCACTATCAATTTTGGTGACTACCAAGTCACCACCTATTTTTTCACCTTTAGATCAAAATCTCAATAGGAGAGAGAAATAATAAAGGTATATGAGATTCTGGTCTAACGGTGAAAAAGTGGTAGTGACATTGGTAATGACAAAAAATGGTAGTGACAATATCCTATCCCTAATAATAATATTATATATATATATATATATATATATATATATATATATATTTATATTTCTAGATGGGTACATTAAAATTAAATAGTTATACCGTGTAATAAAAACTTATTCAGAAACTCTATAACTTTTAATATATTTAAGATATTTTAATTGAAGAGAGATAATTGATTATTGTTAGAAAGTTATAATATATCAATTTTATAACATTCTAAATGTAACACCCCAAATTTCGTAGCATAAATTGTGCTGGTGACACGTGGTTTTATAAAAATTCATCAGAGTTTTGAGGTGCTACAGCTTAGCGTTTTGCGGAAACGGAGAGCATGTACTAAAAATTTGAACAACAGGTATAACACTGAGTAACTGATATGAAATACTCAGACATATGATGATGTCTGACGTATACTGATATATATATTACAAAATCTCCCAAAGGAATTATTCATGTGATACAGTAATACAAAACTCTATAATTACATTTCTTCTATGTAACTATACACTTTTCCGCCAAGCCTTAGGTAGACTTGGGACATAGAACCTAACTCAGTTAAATCATCTCATTTGGCCAGGCTGGGTAGGTCTAGTGGAAGTCTCACCGTGCTAAGGTGATCGATTAACCTGAACCACATAGACGACCCTTCTAGTTTAAGCACCAAATGATGTGAAGTAACTTTATTAGATTCATGCCATAAGGTAGGTTACGTTGACTTCCTTCCCACATTTCCTTTGACCGGTGCCTTCTCACGGCTCCATTTATCGGTGTTTATCTACGGCTCCATCCCCGGTGCCTCCTCCGGTTCATGACCCTTTCCTGTCTATCCATTCAGACTGAGGTCCAATGCCCATCGGACCTCAGGTAACGGTTAACCTCATGCTTATGTAAACAATATATGTATGACAAGTATTCATGACATTTTCACAATAATCACTACAAAAGCCCATAACAGATGTAGGAAATACATAATAATGTATGTAAGGCAATAACAATACACAGCCCCTCGCAGTATGTTTGTTATCCCGGCCCCGCACACTCTCTCGGTGCCACGATGTACGATCGTGTCCATAGCGCTAGGAAAAGCGTCAAAGCGTTAACAATACCATAACCCGTGTATATTCATGATTGCATCAAAAACAATTGAGATAGAGTCTCAGTACAGGAACACATCAATCAAATATAAGCATAACACAAGCATCAAAGTCAGTATTACAGTACGCCGCGAACGTACCTTCGTTGACGGTACTTTCGGTACGTTTTACGAAAAACTGTATTTTTGACAGCGGCCCAACAGCGGTACGACAGCGGTACGATTTTCAAAGATATCCTATAAGGATAAGATTTATCAACATTTAGCACTATAATAGGCATTTTAGGTACAAATTACCATTTTGCCCCTAGTTGGACTAATTGGCGAAATTTCGCCAGAGCTTCGCTACTTTGGCTCTATCTCTCCAGAATTTTGACATATCTCTTTTCCCCATATATTTTCAGAATAAATATCATATCTACTCCTAAAACATGATATCTAACTATTTTGAAAATTTAGAGCTATATCTAGCAATTCTACTATATCTACCGAAAGATCTACCAAAGCTAAAGACCAGGGACCAAAAAACTTACCCAGAGCTCCGCTAGACTTTCTCCGGACTCCTCCTTCTCTCTAACATATCTCTAAACTCGGTTTTGGGGTGAAGAAAATGAAGAGGGTGAATGGCTATTTATAGCCAAAAGTCTGGCACTATTCATGCCTTTTTGTTGGATTTGGCCGTCGGATCGCACTTCGACACGTGGCTCCATCTTGTCCCTTCAAGCCTTGGCCGACATCATGCCCATGTCATCTTTCTAGAAGAAAATTACATCATCCATGATGTCACCCATGTGCTTTATGCACCTGCACCGATAAAGTTCCTAGTTCGGTGTCTGAATTGCGTAACCTCGGAGAAACTCAAAAATCCGGGAACAAGGCACTGAAGTTCTATTCTTTCTCTTTAAAACCAATTGGGTTAACTAAATTTTTGATCCCATTAAGGGTATTCCGTAGTCTGCTGAAGATTTTTGGATAGACGCTGTCAGTTACGGAAATAACTTCCGATAGCACCCGCTTCTGGACAAAAATTCACTGGTTTATAATATGTCTTGACCTAAGAAACCTAATTCGTGGTTTGTCACAACGGTCTTGTTTTGTATAGGTTCTTACTTCCCATATCTGCCCTTTTTCTTATTTACCCTGTCTCCTAAATACTCTGTTGGTTTCAGAAATGACTTCAGAGATAGCTCACTCTGGGATAAAATTTCACTTGTTTATACTAAGTCCAGATGTTTCTGACTTAGTTCCTATATTTTGAGGTAGGATTTAATTTCTATCGGTTCTCATTTAGCCAATGTGTCTTTTTACCGAATATACTATTATTTAATTACTTAATATCTAGATATTATTTTTGAAATAACCCTAACCCTTTCCACACTACACTTTTTATTTATTATTTATTTAATAATTTCGCCCCCACCCCCTTTTAATTAATTATTTAATTATTCATTAATTAATTCACTAATAACTTAATTATCTTATATTATCTCATAATTACCTAATTAGCCACTTACTATTTGTTGACAATTTTATTAATTAGGATAAATTATTATCTCACAACTATTTTAATTACATTGGTATTTTATATCCCATGTAAAATATTAAAAATCATGGGGCCTAATTTAGGGTTTTTTATATTAATATTAAATTTTCCCTTATTATTTCCAAGGAAATAATTTATTAAATTGCTATAATTAGGGACAATATTTTTCCTAATTTTCAATAATTATTTTACTACCCTTTAAGATTTATCATAATATTTTCAGTCCATTTTATGCCTTAAAAATGTATTTTTGGCCCTTTTGGCACCTTATCTCTTTTAATATCGACAGAATTTATCTTAAAAAATAAGATAATTTATGCTCAATAATTGAGACCACATATTCACCTATTTTATAATATTTAAATTAAATAAATATCCGGGTATTACACTAAATTCCAATAATAAGTAGGAAGTTAAAAAATTTAATAATTTATGTTAGTAAGGAGGTCTTGGGGGTTTTTTTTTTCAGTTCATTTATGAGAAATTTGCAATATCACTTTTTCAACGGGCATGAAGTTATGGAACTTTTACTATTTTTAAATTTTTTATTTAAGAAAATGATAGAAGGCTATAATTTATGAAAAATTATCTATCGTTCTTTTTTTTTAAAATTTCAGATAAATGTAAACTTTAATATTTAAAGTTATGATTAAAACATTCAAATTTTCATATTCACATTGTTGGCGAGAAATATTTTAGATCCAAATCTTTGTTGATTTCATTGAACTATACTTTCTCTAATTTTTATTTTTAACACGTTGCCATCTATTTATACAAATTTAAAAAATTAAAATTTATTGATTATGTTTACAGATAAAATAAATTCACCTAAAATAAAATTCAGCCTTTTTTTTTTTCTTTTTTTTTTTTTTACACGGAACCGTTTGTTTAGCTGAGAGTAGAATAGAAAAATATAATAATAAAAAAGAAAATAAACGAAAATAAAAATCAATTAAAGTAAATATTTTTAATATCTTTTTATTTTTATTTTGAAACTGCAAATCATTATTATTATCCTAAACTATTTTTATTATATCTCAAATCTAATAGGAATCATCCATTAGCGCCTTTATAAGAACCTAGTACCCTTGAAGACTTACTCTTCAAATCTCTCTTATCTGTCTTTTAGCTCTACTCTATTCTCTTCTCTGAGGTTTGTTGGGCGGGCAGTGGCTTCTTGTCTCAACTCCGTCTTCATCTCGTCCCGCTCCAATTAGAGGTAAGTGTGTATTTTTGTTTTGGCATACATACATGTTCAAGGGTGATAGGTCCCGGGTCTGAGGGAGTGAATCGAGTTCAGTTAGGTTGTACCAAAGTCTATGTCTAATATGGGTTAAGGGTTAACAGTATTGGGATGTGTCTCTGCTACTGACTTAAACTTTCAGCATGAGGTTTGGTTTTAAGAGCCTGCATGTAACAGCCCAAGCGATATTGTCCGCTTTGGCACATAAAGCCTCACGGTTTTGTTTTCAGTTGAACTTCGTTAAGCTTATCAAAACACGTCTATAAGGGAAAGTTCTCCGCACCTACACAAGGCCTCACGGTTTTATTTTTGGCTAGGGGAGACGTTTCCCTTGTGGATGTGTTTTGATGGGCCTAACAAATCCCAACCGAAAATAAAACTGCCTTATAAGGGTGCGAAGACCTTTACCGTGAGGCCTCGAGCGCTTGGGCTGTTACACTGCACAGGTTTGAATCCCACTTTCACTAAAACCATGTTGGAAGATGAACCTCCTTTTAGGGGGAAGGAAGGATATGTCTCAAGTTTGGTATTACGTCGACCATGGGACATCCAAAGTCAGCAGAGATCATGCAACAAAAATTTATTACAGAAGGATTAAATTCAGACGTATCAATCTTTATATCCTTACGGAAGGATTAAATTTATTTATGTATTTTTCTCTACCAACGTTTTTAAATTGATTTCATTAAGCTTTTATATTTCGATTAGAAAAACTAGATCCTATGACTTGAGGTAGTATATTAAATCATGCAACGAAATTTTTTTATCTTCCTTTTATGTCTATTATAACAAAACAAAACAAAAAAATTTGTTCTCAGTCTCTGCTTACTGAAGCTAATTTTAATGTAATTCTTCTATGTTTTTGCCAATCTTATAGGATTGATAAGACTTGCATTCTCTCTCTGATTTTATAATCACAATGAAACCAAATCAACAAGTGATTGTTCGTGAAGTCTGGGCTTCAAATTTATATAGGGAGTTGTCTTTGATTCATTCTGTTATACCTTACTTCTCTTTTGCATCCTTTGATACTGAGTTTCCCGGTACAATCATCACTCCGTATGTTAATAAGCACCTCTACTCAATGCTGTCTCCCGCAACTAATTACAGTTTCATGAAGGCCAATGTCGATATATTGCACATCATTCAATTAGGTCTTACCTTATCTGATTCTAATGGGAATTTACCTCATCTTGGAACTCAAAATGGACACATTTGGCAGTTCAATTTCTCTGACTTTCATGTTGACCGAGATTATCATAATGTTGAGTCCATTCGACTATTGGAGAAGCAAGGGATTGACTTCTTGAAGAACAAGAAAGAGGGGACCCCATCTTGGCTTTTTCGAGATTTTATTTTAAGATCTAGATTATTCTTCAACTCTCACATCACATGGGTCACATTCCACAGTTCTTATGATTTTGGATTCTTAATCAAACTTATAACTGGGAGACAGTTGCCTTCTAATGTTCATGAGTTTCGACAGTTAGTTGCTCGGTTCTTTGGACCCAAAGTTTATGACATGAAGCATATAATCAAGTTCTGCAACGGCGTGAATGGTGGTCTAGAAAGAGTGGCTAAGTTATTGAACGTGGATCGTGTAGTTGGGAAACGCCACCAAGCTGGGTCTGATAGCTTGCTTATTCTACAAACGTTTATGAAGTTAAAGGATGTTTATTTCAACGAACATCCCGGGCTTGAAGAGTTTCGAGAGATTCTCTATGGTTTTGAAGTCAATTCTATGAAACCAAATATTCCGAAGCCTCAATATCACGTGGTGCATGTTGGTCTCCACGCAGTACCAGTGCTGCAGCCTTTTTAATTTTTCACGTTGTACTGTAGATCTAGAAAAATTGGACCAAGTTGTTATTATCATGTTTGTTATTATCATTAGTTCTTTGAGACTTTGACTCTTTGAATTTGAAATATTACTTATTCATTAGTAGTAAAAAATTCATTACGTAGGCCCAAAAAAAAAAAGAATTTATTACTTTTTTGAGTATTTTTCTAGTGGTTTCCATTTTCCATTTTTTCCCCAACTGTTTCCATCATTATGGATATGTATATATAACTCCTTTTATTATGATTTTTTAACTAAATTTTTTTTTAAAATTAATTATCTTTATTTGGGATGTTTCTCTTTCCCTTTCTTAATAAATATTTATCCTGCAAAAAACATATTTATACTAAATCTTAAAAAATTCTCATAACTCACCCATATTTGCTGCCACTAGCTATTTGTTACACCAGATTATTCCCATCTAATTTATATTTTTCTTCCTTGATTTTTTAAAAGGATGAGCAACGCATTTTCATATAGATATTTCCTTGATTTTTCTTCCCATTAATACAGTATACAAGTTTACTTTGTGCAAACCTCATAGATACCTTTACCATATTTGTTACTACCTCCGGTCTTAAATATACTTACACTATAAACTATGTTTAAATTTAGGACTAGAAGAGTATTATCTCTCTTCTTCGAGACTTTTGAGTATTTGAATTTGAAAGATTACATAGTAGTAAGACTTCATTAGTTTCTTCAGCATGTTTCCGAGTAGTTTACATTTCCTTTTTTCACCCCACGGTTTCCATTTTCAATAACTAGAAGAGCTTAGAAATTAATTAAGGATAAATAAGACGCCTATTATTTTTGAAAAGATATTAACAGAAATATTGAAAAAACAAAAATTTAGTTAAACTCATCTCAATATTACCGTATAATAAATTTTCTGATATTAAAATTGTGTCTAAGTCAAAAAAAAAAAAAAAAATCAGTTTCTTTTAAGATATGTAGTTATTTACTATGAAATTCCCCAAAGAAACATAACAATGATGATTTCTTGAAAAAAGATCAAGAGAAATAAATCAACAATAAAATAAAATAAGAATGAGAAATCAAAAGACCTAAGCAACAAGACTGAAAGGGAAAAAGGTAAAAGATGGTGCAAGAAGCAGAAACCAAAAAGTTGAAGACTAAAGAATGAAACAACATCTATAACATAACCAGAGAGCAGATGTAAATTCTTGTTTCTTGATATTTTCCATCGTACCTTGGGTCGCCCCAACCCACCATAATGACATTGATCAAAGCCATCTGGTAAATCTGTGATTCCTCCTCTTGCGTCTTTGGTCAAATCGCTGAAGAAGATGATTCTACAGTGGCCGCCACTTTTCCCTTTCGTCGCGGCATTTTAGCCCTAGGTAAGAGATTTAGCTTCCCAAAACGCAGTCGTTCCTTATAGCTGAAAGTAAAGGTCGGGAAAAGGGGAATAAGTGTAAAACTAAACTAAATTAAATATTTTTTTTAAATATCTTTTTATTTTTATTTTGAGGTTGTAAACATTGTTATTCTTTTATTTTTCTATTTTTGTTTAAAACTATATTATTTTAGCTAAAATCCTTAGATAATGGAGCAAATTGATATCTTATCAAAATCTTAGATAAATTCCTTCAATTTATCATGTTTTTTCCCTAGATATATTAAAATATATCTCAAAGATATTATTAAAAATGGGGAGTCATGAGCGCTTTTATTAGAACCCAACTAGACTCTTCAGGGATTTAGCAAACTAACTGTTACTATCTTTACCTTAGTTTGTACGTATTTCTATTTCAGTGTACAAACATTTTCAAGGGTGATATGTCTCAGTTCTGGGGGAGTGGATCAGGTTTAGCTGGGTGGCATCTAAAGTCAATGGATATTGAGGGCCTCTATTTGATTTGGGTTAAAGGAATGGAGGTGCAAATCTGCTACCAATTTAAGCTTTTAGCACGATGGTTGGTGTTTTCCTCTTAAGGTTTGGTTGTAGAGCTTACACAGGTTCAAATTCCACTTCAGTCAAAGACAAGTTTGATGACAAACGTTCTTTAAAAGGAAGTGAATAATAACGAGTTTGATATTTAAGCACAAGGTTGGTACCTTGTTCTTAAGGTTTGGTTTCATAATGGCTGGCGTTTTGCCTTCGAACTTGTTTTTGAGGGAAGTGGTATTTGAACATGTGCATTTCTAATATCAAACCTTAAGAAAGAAGTGTCAATTGGCATTTAAAGCTTAAGCTAGTAGTAAAAGCGCATCCCAACTCCTAGGCCCCCCGTTGTCTACCGGCTTTGGGTGCCACCTTGCCAAACCCAATTCAGACACTAAACCCAGGACTTATCATAGGGTTTGCAAAATATAGTCTTTAGATTGTTAAGGAAGGATTAAAGGAAACTTTTGTAGAAAAGTTACGTAGAAACCTAACAAAACATTATATTTTTGTGCATATGTGTTAGGATTTGGCTTCTCTCCTCTAGATTTGCCTCCATTCACCTGTTTTGTAAGTTTAAATTTATTTATGTATTTTTATCTCCCAATGCTTTTAAATTGTATGGCCTTGATTCTGGTTGTCAATTTAAAAGTGATTTCATTAGTCGCCACTTTTATATTTTTGCTAGACAAATTAAACTAGGCCTTAATACCGGAGGTAGCTAGCTAGGATATTAAATCATGCCACTAAAATTTATGTTTTCCATTTACGAAATATTCTCCTTGGTTCTCAATCTCTACTTACTCAAGCTTATTATTTTGATGTAATTCTTCTATGTTTTCGCCAACGTTATAGGATTGAAAAGACTTGCATGCTCTCTCTGATTTTAGAAAACATGTCACAATGAATCCAAATCAGCAAGTGATGGTTCGTGAAGTTAGGGCTTCAAATTTACATAGCGAGTTGTCTTTGATTCATTATGTTATACCTTTCTTCTCTTTTGCCTCATTTGATACTGAATTTCCTGGTACAATCATCACTCCATATGTTGATAAGCTCTCCTACTCTATGTTGTCTCCTGCAACTAATTACAGTTTCATGAAGGCCAATGTTGATGTGTTGAATCATCCAATTATTTATTTGTTTATTCCAAAAATAAGAGTGACAAATCAAAAAGACTAGGTAACAAGCCTAAAAAGGAAAAAAGGTAAAAGATGGTGTGGGAAAAAGGTTTAACAAACCAATGGTGAAATGTTGCACGATGGAGGTTACCAGAAACCATAAAGTTGAAGAGAGTAGCCGACACAATGGGGCCTCTCAATCTGAGACCAAAAAGGTTTAAACGCAGCCGTTTGTTTTAGCTGAGAGGAGAATAGAAAAAATATAATAATAAAAGAAACTAAACGTAAATAAAACTCAATTAAAATAAATATTTTTAATATCTTTTTCTTTTTATTTTGAAACTATAAATCATTATTATTATCCTAACCTATTATTTCTATTTTAGTTTAAACTACATTATTTAAACTAAAATCTCTCGATCTTATCTAAATCTCTTTAATTATCATGGAGATTCTCTAAATAAATTAAAATCTATCTTAAATCTATTATTAAAAATGGCAGTTATATCTTAAATCTATTATTAAAAGTGGGAGTCATCCTTTAGCGCCTTTATAAGAACCTATGTACCCTGGAGGGCTTTATCTGCTCTCCAAATCTCTCTGGTCAGTCTCTCAACTCTATTATACTCTTTTCTGCAGTTTGTTGGGCGGCCGGCGGCTTCTGTGAGTAATTTCCAACAGAATTTTTTCGTAGGTAATTACGCCCCTAATCCGAAGTTTTTTTTTTTTTGTAGTGGGTTAGAACTATTCTTTATGTATATGAGGCAACTAAGCCTACACTATATGTTACAAGTGTATATATAGAATGAATTATTTGCTCAAGATATATATGAGGAGATTAGTACAACGCATGCAATCTATATTTCAAATTACAAATATTTCCGTATTTTAATTCAATTTTAAAATATAAATATTTTTATTCACCCACACTCCTCCATACAATACTAGTGTCATAGGGTATCCAGTATAGGTTATACATCTGGCTTACTTATCTGTACCATTTTTATATCTTAAACTACCTTTTAATTGTTTCTTAATTACCTTATTAATAACTATGTTACAGACTCCATCAGGTCTAATACCGATGTGGCCCACTAAGGAATAGACCCAATCACGGGATCCTCCTATTATATTGGGAAATCCCACTAATATTTATAATATCGGGTATATCGGAATCCATATCTCGGATATGATATAACAGTCATAGATCACGATAGATCCTAGATACCGGACCGAAGGTACTATCTATAAATACAGGGGTCGACCCTTAAGGTGCACACGTTCTAACCTTGAACTATTTACATTCAGTCACACTATACACACACAGCAACCCCTTTTGGCGAGAGCCTAACCTGTGTACAGTGATCCCACCCTCTCCGGAATATCTACCTCATAGATATTCGGGTGAGTCTATTGATCCAATATCAAAGCACTAGCCTTCCAGGCTAGACATCTGTGTTCTACACCAGAACATTGGCGCCGACCGTGGGGGCGTTAAATTTCGATTCCCGTGATCGACGATGGCTAATACCAGAAGCATCAGTCGGAACTCGCAGCCTGGAAATTCACCACAAGCTGAGAATACCTCGGACGACGATGACCGAGGTCATGAAAGAACTTCTCGGCAAGAGATCTCCCCAAAGAAATACAATATGAGATATGAGGTAGGCCGAAACAGTAGTGCTTTCTCGGACGAGATAGCAAATGAACCTTATCCAAAGGATTTCGACCTGGTAGACCTGCCCAAATATGACAGAACACAAGATCCGAGGTCTCATCTGGATACATTCGAATTACTCATGTTCGTACGACGACGAATTGGAGGGCCGATAATTGCCTGACTTTTTGCCGCCTCACTAACAGGACCGGCCCAGAAATGGCTAATCTCGCTACCAACCAATTCAATTCAGAGTTTCGAAGACCTCGGAACCAAGTTTGAGTTAAACTTTGCAACAAGTAAGAAACATCCCAAGTCCCAGTTCACCCTGAGCAAAATTAAGCAACGGCGCGGTGAAACACTCCTGAAGTATTTGGACAGATTCAAGGAGGTGGCATTACAGGTACGATCTCTCCCAGAGAGTGTACACGTACATTGCCTTATAGATGGACTGGACCCGTCATCCCGGTTGGCGAATTCCATCTTCAAAAATAAAGTCCATACCCTCACGGAATTCAACACGCGGTCAAAGCAGTACTTAGATGTGGAACAGATGGAGTTAACTAACGCGGCCGGGAACGACCGGGCCAAGGACACACCTCCATAGGGAAAAGGGCCACCTGAAAGAGAAGATTCCAACAGGCGGAACCGGGACAACAGGACCAAGGGGGAAAGAGTTGAAGGGAAGACGAGGTATGACAGATACACCCCCTGAATATGGCGCGTTCTCAAATTTGGAAGGAGGTATCGCTGACTGAGATGAAGAAGGTAGAAAGACCTCAACCCCTCCGACCTCGACCTACCACGGATCAATCCAGATTCTGTGCGTTTCACGACGGGCCAAGCCATACCACGGACCAATGCTACGAACTCCGCAACACGATCGAAAAATTCGTACGAGAAGGGAGATTGCGTCAGTATGTGATCAAAACACAGGGACGGAAAAATAACGAAAGAAACCATAGGGGCTGGAGCCCTAGCCCGGCACAGGACCGGAAGAAGGACGAAAAAGCGGCGAAAACCGCATAGTGATGACGAGGTGTTTCCAAAGGCCGAGTTCAATTGCAGCGTCATCAGCGGAGCTCTCGGCGGCGGAGGAGACACGGAAAGTTAGCGCAGGAAGTATTGAGGGAAATCTTCTCCGTCAGGAACATCCACAAGTTCAAAGAAGATAATAGCAGGCCGACACCTCCATCGTTAGCCTCTACTAACGAAGATATGACAGACGTAGTTCCAGGCCATGAGGATGGTTTGGTCATCACCGGAACACTGATGAACTGCCGGGTAAAAAGGATTTTCGTGGATGCAGGCAGCTCGACGGATATCATAAGCTGGGACGCTTTCAAAATGATGAAACTGGATACAGAGGATTTGAAACCGTGCAAAACCACCCTTATCGGGTTTAACAGCGAGCACTCTCCTCCCAAAGGGTATGTCGACCTCTGATTAACACTAGGAACCAAAGAAGCGTTCAAGTCAGAGCGGGTAAGATTCATCGTGGCCGACTTCCCGTCTCCATATAATATTATACTAGGCAGGTCGACCATCCATAAGTGGGATATGTTAGTATCCACAAAGCATCAAAAGTTGAAAATGGCGAACAACAGAAACAAGGTTGTCACGGTCGCTGGAGACCAAAAAGAATCTCGACAGTGTTATTTCGAGACAATCCGGGAAGGTGAAGGCAGTAAGTCGTCCCCACCCCGGATGCAAAAAGGTGAGAGAAATGCAGGCGCAACGGGAAGAATACAGGCAGGACAGCCCGTAGCCATGGTCGAACTCGACCTAAGAGAAAAGTCTGAGGTCCCCCGCCCAGAGCCAGAAGGTGAACTCGAAGACTTCATACTAGGAACCGAGGCCTTCCAGATCACCAAGATTGGTGGAACCCTGAGTCCAAAGCTGAAAGGCCGACTGGAGAACTTCTTAAGGAAAAATCAAGATGTATTCGCTTGGACGTCGGCAAAAATTCCAAGGATAAACCCCAGATTTTGCTGCCACAGGCTCGCGATCTGGCCGGGATCAGCACCGGTTGCACAAAAGAAGAGGAAACAAGGGTCAGACAGGCAAGTAGCCCTAGAACAACATATCGACGAACTGTTGGATGCCAGATTCATCAAGGAAATACAGTACACCACATGGTTATCAAACGTGGTCATGGTCATGAAACCAAACGGTAAATGGAGGGTGTGCACGAACTACAAGGACTTGAACAAAGCATGCCCTAAGGATTCGTATCCGATGCCCAACATTGACCAACTGGTAGACAACTCGGCCGGGTACCAGTTATTATCCTTCATGGATGCTTATTCCGAGTACAACCAGATTGCGATGCATCCAGAAGACCAAGAGAAGACGGCTTTCATAACCGAAAGGGCTAACTATTGCCACAACGTAATGCCCTTTGGGTTGAAGAATGTCGGGGCCACCTACTAGAGAATGATGAGCAGAGTCTTTGAAGACCAGATTGGGTGAAACGTAGAAGTTTACATCGACGACATGATCGTCAAGACAATGAACCCTGACGACCATATCCAGACCTGGAATAGACCTTTGAGAAACTACGGACCTACCCACCGATTCGAATCGAACGGCCAAATGTGCGTTTGGGGTACCAGCAGGAAAGTTCTTAAGGTTTCTATTAACAAGTCGGGGAATTGAAGCCAACCCGGACAAATGTAGGGCTATTTTAGCATAAAAGCCCCTCAGAACAAGAAAGAAGTGTAACAGTTGACGAGAAGGCTGGCGGCATTAACTAGGTTCCTACCGAGATTGGCGGAAAAGGAACTTCCTTTCTTCAAACTCCTGAGGAAGGAGGCGCAAGGAGGATGGAACCCGGAATGCGAGTCGGCATTCAACAAGATCAAGCAATGTCTGGCGACCTCGCCAATGTTGTCAAAACCTGAACCAGGAGAGGTACTCTTCCTCTACTTATCAGTAGAGGAAGAAGCGGTGAGCGCAGTCCTGGTCCGGGAGACAGAGGCCGGCCAAGAACCAATCTACTTTATAAGTAAAGCGTTACAGAGCTCGGAATTGAGGTATCAGAGATTAGAGAAAGTGACTTTTGCCCTACTCACGAAGGCAAGAAGACTGCGCTAGTACTTTCAAGGATTTCAAGTCGTCGTTCGAACTAGTCAACCAATCCGACAGGTGTTACACAGACCAGATTTTGCTGGCAGGATGATCAGTTGGGCAATAGAGCTATCCGAGTTCGACATCACATATGAGGCCCGACATGCGATCAAATCGAAAGCACTGGCGGATTTTGTACGGGAATTAACCCCGGCCTATGAAGAGGACATCGCCGGACTCGGGGTATGGAAGGTCTACGTTGATGGATCATCAAACGCCAAGGGAAGTGGAGCTGGGATCATAATCGAAAACCTAGAAGGGGCCGCGATCGAGTACTAACTTCACCTCAACTTCACAACCTCAAATAACCAGGCAGAATAGAAGCGATGTTGGCTGGATTGCAGCAGGCAAAAGAACATGGAGCACGGAGAGTAAAGGTCCTAATGGACTCACAGTTAGTAGCCGCGCAGATCGGGGGTACCTACCAAGCAAAAGGACCCTTGCTAGCCAAATACCTGAACAGGGCAAGGGAAATAATTTCTGACTTTTAGGAAGTGACGGTCACACACATCCCACGCGAGGAAAACATTAAAGCCGACATTCTATCCAAGCTCGCCAGCATGAAGGGGCCGAGGAACCATAGAACCGTGGTGCAACAAAATTTGGCTGAACCGAGTTGTGTACTGACTATTTCCGCAGCCACAGATTGGAGAAGTCAATTGAAGATTACTTAGAAAGGGGAATTATCCCTACGATACGACCGAGATGAGAAAGCTGGTTCGAGAAGCCGCCATGTACACCATGGTGGACGATCAATTATATCGACAAGGACTTCACTCTCCTATGATGAGGTGCTTAGGCTCGGCCGAGGTGAAATACGTTCTGGCAGAAATACACGAAGGGATCAACGGCCAGCATATGGGAGGAAAAGCTCTAGCCAGGAAGGCTTTACAAGTAGGCTACTACTGACCGACCATGGTGGCAGACGCCATGGAGTTTGTGAAAAGATGTGACAGTTGCTAGAAGCACGCCAAGATTGTCTGGCTCCCTCCAGCGGAATTGAAGAGTATCTCGGCCCCATGGCCTTTCTACAAGTGGGGGATGGATCTTTTGGGACCATTCAAAGTAGCCCCCAAACAACTCCACTGGCTGGTGGTCGCAGTCGATTACTTTACTAAGTGGATAGAAGCTGAGCCTTTGACGACAATCGCCTCGACCCGCATTCAACGATTCTTCCCGGCATAGCATTTTGTGGCGATTCGGAGTACCCGCCGAGATAGTCACGTACAACAACGGGACCGGTTCATCGACAAAGGCTTCCAGGAGATGATCGCATACCTCGGTATCGAGCAGCACTTCGCTTCCGTGGAGCATCCCCAGTCAACTGGCAAGCCGAAGCCGCAAACAAGATAATTGTCGAGGGCTTAAAGAAGCGGATGCATGAGGCCGAGTCCAGTTGGGTTGAACAACTCTACAGCGTGCTCTGGGGATATAGGACCAGCGTCCAAACCTAAACCCAGGAGACCTTGTTCAGGCTAACGTATGGAATCCGAGGGAATGATCCCGGTGGAGATAGGCGAGCCCTCTTGGAGGAGATTGAAGGCTCTCCAAGATGGGGAGGCGATAAACACTGAGGCAACAATGACAGAATTGGACTCTGTGGACGAGCTCAGGGTTATGGCACACTGCCGAGATATGGCCATGAAGCAGCTAATCGCAGCTAAATACAACCGAAAGGTAAGGCCCCGGTCTTTCGACAGGCGTGACCTAGTGCTCAGAAGGGCAGACATCGACAACAAGAACGCCAAGGATGGCAAGTTGGCGGCAAATTGGGAAGGCCCTTACCGGGTTAAGGAGAAGCTCAGAAAAGGTGCATATGTCCTGGAAACCTTGGCAAGGAAACCAATCAAAAGAACCGGAACGCCGACAAGTCGAAGGTTTACTATAGCTAGACGCAACTGCCGTATGCACGGGGTTCTAGATATATTATGTCCGAGGTTCTTTATTTTGCTTATTTCTAGTTTAAGTTTATTTTTGCACTTACGCAATTTCCTCATTTAAAGTTGTTAGCTCTTTAGAGCGGATTATTTCGTGAATTAATGAAGAACTCCTCTGCGGAGATTCAGTTTACGAACTATCGAAACGTTTTATCATACACCAACCTGGGTAAAAGGAATGACACCGGGGCCCACGAGCCCAGGTTCTTGATTACACAAGGTTTGGTTGAAAAAATAACACCAGGGCTTGCAAGCCCGGGTTTTATTTACGCAAGGCAACTAATATAAGCCTTTGCAAAAGTCTGATGTATCAAAGTACTTGCTCCTCGATAAGAAGATGAATTGTCATCTCGGACCTGATCAAGGCCAAAATGTGTAGACTCGTGCATTTTTTCACCACGGCTGGACATGTGACAATTTGCCCTTATCCTGGTTATTATCCCGGACAATGGATCCGGAACCCAGTAGGGAGGTTGATTGAAAACCCCTACCTTGATACCCGGTCATAGCTACTGGAAAACTATAAAAGAATTCTATATACATACGACCCTGGCCCGATCAAAGAATCCCCAGCGTGGGTTGGAGGATTCATAACGAGATGGTTAGCATGTATAATTGCTCAATCAAAAGAAAGTTAACGATGAACAAGTTAATTTTTAAAGAAGCCGAACCAAAGCAGCAATATTCTATACAAAGTTAGAAGGGCATCAACGCCCAGAGTCAAAAAATAAATACAAAAAAAAAAAAAATTCAGATAGCAGAAGCCACTGTGTTTGAAGGATCGGCGACAGGAATACTGCCCGAGGTTTGCTCCGCACCTTCACCCCTGGTCTCCGCCATCTTGGTCAGACACCGATGTGATCTTGGGCGATGGGGGAGGCGGGACGAGCTGGCCACCCTGAATATACGCCCGATGGTGAAAACTGGCAAGGTTCAGACTGAGGTCAGGGTTCAGGTGCTAAATCTGGGCCAGCGCCATGTCAAAAGCATCCTTGGTGGTCTCCTTGATAATGTCAGAATAGTCCGCATAGGCCTTCTGAGAATCAGCAAGGGCTGCCCTAGTCTCGTCCAACTCCTTCGCTAGTTCCCCACGTTGGGACTGCACCACCCGAAGGGCGTCAATGTCCTCTGCATGGGCCGCCTGCAGCTTGACCAGCTCTTGATTGGTCCGGTCAAGAGCTTATCGGGTCATCAGAAGCTCCTCAGACAACTTACCCTTTTCAGCCTCAGCCGCTTGCTGAGCCTCCTCGGCCTTCTTCTTAGCCTCTACGGCATCGTCCCTCTCCCACTGCACCCGAGATAAGGTAAGGCTGGCATTCACGTAATTCCGCTTAACAATCTTGAAAGCCTGCACTACCCCAGCAGACTTCAGAGTAGCCTTCTGGATTTCCCACAGCTCGGTCTCATCTACATCTGAGAGCGGGACGTTGTCGGTGTAGCACCAAGGAGGGAGGAGAGCTACCGCCAGTTCTTCGGTCCGTCCCTTGCTCCAAGTGTGGCCCCGCGGGAGTTTCGGCAATGGCGGTGGAGAAGGCAGGGTCGATTAAGAGGGCACAGGCGTTTCCACGACGGGGTGCGAAGGTGAAGTAACTTTGGCGGAACTAGCAGAAGGCACGAGGAGGGGAGCGTCCGGAGAATTTGCCGGGGTCACCTTTGTCTTCTTGGCCGCCTTCGCCAAGGACTCCGCTCCAGCCTTGGACCTTCGAGGCTCTGGAGCTGATCTCTTCTTCGAGTTGACCGTCCACTGCCTGCCGGAGCCGGGATTCACGTGGGACAGGTAGTGCGGCAAACCGTCCATAGCTTGTTCTGCATGACAAAATAGGGTGACCGGTTAGCACAAACAAAAGCAAAAGAAATAATTCTATGCACAAAAGCAAAAAGGATTAACATAGCAACAGAAAATATACGCGGAGCCTGATGGAGCTCGGCGGGAAGCCCCGAAAGAATAGAGGCAACAGTTTTCACTCCATGTTCAGATACGTAAGACACGAGCTGAGAAACATGGCCAACGTCTTCGGGGGAGAGGTCGTCTGGGTCGACCTGGTAGCTTGTAGAATGCTTGTTGTGGTGGTCATCGGTCCAGTATAAGGGAAACCTCCACTCCACCTCCTTGAACTCAGGCCCGGGAAGGAACCAGGGTTGTAGTCCGGGCTTGGCGACCACTTTAAAAAAACCCATTTTTGAAGTGTTTGAAGGACTCAGAAAAGGCATGAAAAAGCTTCCTACTGGGGACCCCTCGAATGGAGGTCAAACCCTTCAAATCAGAAGACTCCTGGCTAGAACGTGGCGTAAAGGGGCAAAAGAAATAAAAGAATACGGTGGTAGTACAAGGGATGGGCTCCGCAAAAGATTTGCAAAGCTTCTCAAAAGCAAGCATAAAACCCCACCCGTTGGGATGGAGCTGTGAAGGAGCTAGTCGGAGATAATTCAGAAGAGATACTTGGAACTCAGTAAACGGGAAGCGAATACCGAGTCGGGTGACGTAATCCCGATAGAAGAAAAGGAAAGAGGTGTCGGTTCCTTCACGAATGGAACATATCGGCTCCTCATCGGAAGGCAGACGAAGAGGGCAGTTAGCAGTGTCGCCCAAATCGAGTCTATTAATGTCGGCCTGAGACATTAGAGAATGCGTTGTCAAGACTCCATGAGTAACCCACGGGTATTTTCGGAGTAGAACTTGAGGGGCACTCCCAGAAGCTGACTCCCCAGTGACAGAAGGTGTTCGATCGGATGATGACGGTGACCCCATTTATACCTAAAACAACAACAAAAAACTAAAATCAGAATCCCATCATAGTACCTGAAGCGTGCAAGTTATGCCGAGGAGGTAAATTGACAGGACCGGGACGAATCAGATTCCTAGTGACCGGGCTAGGAACTGAGGAGGACCTATGCCGGTAGGAGCCTAGGGTATTGTCCGCCAGGGAATCCTGGCTGCTCGCGATATAGTATGAGCTGGAGGCGAGACAATCCCAGCAGGGGCCGAGGTATCCCTCGGGGAGGGATTCCATACTTATGCGTGGAGGGGGCTCGCAATAGTTGTGAGGATCGATCGGGATGGTTTCGGGGACGTCTCGACCTCCGAAGTTCGGCGATTCAGGAATAGGATGAACAGTTGAGATCCCAGCAGAGGCAGAGTGGGACCCCCCTGCGCTCCCCCTACTCAAACCACCATGGAGCAAGGTGCCTAACCTTTCCCCCTTAGGCAGAGGGGAACCCAATATCCAATAACTGGCCCTAGGGATACGTGCCACTTCCTCTTCTGGGGTTAGTGCTTGGTTCGGAGGGGATGAAGGGTTAATCCTATCCATCAAATACGGAAGTTGGAACCTAGAAGAGGCAGAAAAGGGTCGATAAGACGCAGAAGAAGCCAAAACAGACAGAGGTATACCTATGAAGATGGGGGATGTTAGTCTAAAGTAACGAACCCAGAACCCAATGGCTACCCAGAAATTCTCACACTAAAAACTCACCTAGAGAAATTAGAAATCTATGTCGCAAAAGAAGACATGACGTGCAAAACCACCACAATATAAAAATAGTCATAGGGAAGTGAAAAGAATACAGCATACCTAAGTAGAAGGACGATCGATGAGGCGGCAAAAAACGAAAATCACACAGACGCTGTGCAAGCAAGGAAAAGCCAGAGTCGTGAAAGTAGAGACATAATGTACCCTACTCGTAGGGGTGACGTATGACGCGCACTAGGGGCATTGAATGCGCACGAAAACCACTGACAGCAAGGTAGGGTGGTTGCATTTCCGAGACAATCCAGAAGAGACAGGTGATAGGGAGCAATGATGGTGAAGGCAGAAAGATGCTGGCCTCAAAATACAACAACACAGCTGGTGACACCTCGGGTCCTTGGGTACCTCGGACCCTAGAGTATATAGCATGGCTTTTGGCCTGGACCCGGGAGACATGACCATAGGATCATCTAGCATCTCGGTATCAGCTCGGACCTTTGATTCTAGACCTCGGATCATTAAATCGGCCGGGGTCCTCGGCAGAGTAACCCGGTCTGATGGCAGGATACATCCCTGCAGCTCAAAAGCTTGAACTACCGGGCTGGGGGGCAACTGTTACGGACCCCCATCAAGCCCAATACCGATGTGGCCCACTAAGGAATAGACCCAATTATGGGATCCTCCTATAATATTGGGAAATCCCACTAATATTTATAATATCGGGTATATCGGAATCCATATCTCAGATATGATATAACGGCCATAGATCACGATAGATCCTAGATACCAGACCGAAGGTACCATCTATAAATACAGGGGTCGACCCTTAAGGTGCACGCATTATAACCTTGAACTATTTACATTCAGTCACACCGTACACACACAGCACCCCCTTTTGGCGAGAGCCTAACTTGTGTACAATGATCTCACCCTCTCCGGAATATCTACCTCAGATATTTGGGTTAGTCTATTGATCCAATATCAAAGCACTAGCCTTCCAGGCTAGACATCTATGTTCTACACCAGAACAAACTACATAGTCTGTTGAGTTTAAATATTTGGGTCAATACAATATTTAATCTATATAGTTTGCCATCGTGGTGGCAATGAATCAGATATTGAAGGTCGACAACGATGTGACTATGAAGGTGAGTAAAAACAAGTTAGACAGATACAATGCTTTTTTATTTTAAATTCAAAATATTCATGTAACTAAGTCAGATATTTTTTTGCCAAGTAAGATGATTTATGGATGACTTAGCATGAATTTTGGATAACAATGACTAAATTATAAATGATGGAAATATTAGGGAATGGGTTTTAAACGATTTAAAAATACAGACAAAGTGAGTTAAACTATAAGGAGAAAGATTAATTTTCTCTTCTTTATTTTTTATTAAGGCCTTTATAATATAGAAAATTAACTTTTAATTTTCTTTATCTATCTATTTCATTCTATTTTACATCACAAATGGCTACTCAGTTTGTAAAACAATGATTGCATGACAATAATAAGACATACAAAGGCTTAATTTAAAATAAACTACTATGGAAAAAAAGAATGGGAACTCTTTATTGCTACTCCCTCCGGTTGTAATAATAGGGCGAATGAAGCATGCCTTATAAGGGTGTGGAGAACTTTCCTTTGTGGACATGTTTTGGTGGGCCTAACGAAACCAAATTAGAAAACAAAAACCTTGAGGCCTTGTATGTCAAAGCGGACAAGATGAGACAGTCCCAGTTTCCACCGATTTTGGGTGCCACCAAGCCAAAACCCAATATACACCCCTAAACCTCGGAAGTATCAATCTTTAGATTGTTAGGGAAAGATTAAATTTATTTATGTATTTTTCACTACCAATGTTTTTAAATTGTATGGCCTTGGTTCTGGTTGTTAGTTTGAAATTGATTTCATTACTCGCCCTATGTTTCATTAATTTTTTATATTTTGGTTAGAAAAACTAAATCCTTTATTATATTAAGGATTTGAGGTACTCCCTTTGGTCCTAATTATAGGACATATTTACCTAATTTTAGAGAGATTAAAGATAATAGTTAAATTAGTTTAATTATACTTGTTTTTCGAAAATGTTCTTATTTAAACACTGATTGGCTAATTAACTAAGGTTCAGTACAAACGACTTTGCTGAGCAACTCCCCTACCGCATGATATTCCAGGAATTTTTTTTTTGCCAACAAGATTTTTATTTTTAATTATAAACTACATAATTATATTTTCTTAGCATTTTTTTTAAAAAAATAACCTTAACATCGTAGGTGATGTCGAACTCGGATAACTGGACGACCCAGCTAGTCATTCTTCCTGCCAGGTCTGGTTTGTGTAATATTTGTCAGAGCGGTTGGCTTGTTCGGACTACAATTCGATGTCCCTAGAAATAAGGCCCGAGTCTTCTTGCCGAGATGAGTAGGGCAAAAACCACTTTTTCCAGCTTCTGGTATCTTAGTTCCGAGCTCGTAATGCTTTGCTAATGAAATAAGCGTGGTCCGGACGGCCGGTTTCTCTCACTAAGGCCGCACTCACCGCTTCTTCTCCAACTGACAAGTATAAGAATAAGGACTCACCCGGATCAGGTTTCGACAAGACTGGTGGGGTCGCCAAACAGAGTTTGATTTTCTCAAAAGCTGCCTCACAATTCGTGTTCAATCCTCCTTGTGTTTCCTTCTTCAACAACCTGAAGAAAGGAAGCGCGTTCTCGGCCAACCTTGGTAAAAACATGGTGAGTGTAGCCAAGCGGCCAGTCAGCTGCTGAACTTCCTTCTTTGTCCTCGGCGATTGCATGTCGAGGACGGCCTTGCATTTATCTGGATTGTCTTCGATTCCGCGGTTTGTCAACATAAAACCCAGGAATTTCCCGGCTGGGACTCCAAATGCACATATTGCCGGGTTCAGACGGATCTGGAACCTTCTTAACTTGTCAAACGTCTGCTTCAGATCCCCGATATGATCCTCCGGATCTTTGGTTTTCACGATCATATCATCAATGTAAACCTCAATGTTCCGTCCAATCTGGTCCGTGAAAACCCTGTTCATCATCCGCTGATAGGTGGCCCCAGCATTTTTTTAATCCGAACGGCATCACGTTGTAGCAGTAGTTGGCCTGGTCGGTCATGAAGGCCGTTTTCTCCTGATCGTCCGGGTGCATGGGGATTTGATTATAGCCGGAGTATGCGCCCATAAAGGATAACAATTGAAAACCTGATGAGTTGTCCACCAATTAGTCGATGTTTGGCATCAGATAAGAGTCTTTAGGGCAGGCTTTGTTTAAGTTGGTATAATCCGTGCATACCCGCCATTTTCCATTTGGCTTTTTCACCATAACCACGTTTGAGAGCCACGTAGTGTACTGTATTTCCCTAATGAACCCGGCTGCCAATAGCTCGTCAATGTGTTGCTCCAAAGCCTTCTGTCTATCAGCTTTAATATTTCTCTTCTTCTGTGCCACAGGTGTGGACCCCGGCCGAATAGCTAATTTGTGGCAGCAGAAGTTAGGGTCAATCCCGGGTATCTCGGACGACGTCCATGCAAATACATCCTGGTTCTATATCAGGAGCTCAATCAACCTGGTTTTTAGGTACGCATTCATCGCTCCTCCAATCTTCATGGTTTTCAAGGGATTGTCTCCGAGAATTAATTCCTCTAACTCGCCCTCGGGCTCTGGACGAGGGACCTCGGGCTCGTCCCTAAGGTCGAGCTCTACCAATCCTACTGGATGTCTATTCTCTCTTGGCTCTAGGGGTCGTTCACCCCTACGAATCCGAGGCGGTGATGATAGCCCGCCTTCTCCCTCCCGGACAGTCTCAAAATAACATTGCCGGGACTCCTTCTGATCTCCACTAACAACTACCACTTTGTTCTTGTTGTTCACCATCTTCAGCTTCTAGTGTTTCGTTGATACAAGCATATCCCAGTTATGGATGGTCGGTCTGCCCAATATGATATTGTAAGGGGATGGGAAGTCGGTCACTATGAATCTTACCCGTTCGGACTTGAAGGCCTCATTAGTTCCCAGAGTTAGCCTTAGGTCGATATATCCTTTGGGAGGTGAATGTTCTCCGCTAAACCCTATTAGGGTCATTTTGCACGGCTTTAGATCTTCCACATCTATCCTCATTCTGTTAAATGCACCCCAGCTGATGATATCGGCCGAACTCCTTGCATCAACAAAAATCGTTTTTACCTGGCATCGTGCCAAGGTTCCCGTGATAACTAAGCCGTCTTGATGTCCCGGAACTACGTCCTTCAATTCTTCATTAGTAAAGACCAATGGTGGAGGCGTCGGTTTGGTGGCGTCGTCTTTGAACTTTGGAGTGTCCCTCACGGAGAGGACTTCTCTCAGGTATTTCTTACGCTGGCTGATGGTATCTCCTCCCCCACCGAAACCTCCACTAACCACATTACATGGGAACTGAGCCTCTGGAAATTCGTCATCCTCCCCGTTCGACTTCCATCGCTTCTCTTCTTTCTTTAGGTCGGTGATCGGGCTTCTACTATAGACTCCTTGCCTGTGCTTGTTATTCTTACGTCCCTGGGTTTGTATCATGTATTGACGTAATTTACCTTCTCTGATGAACCTCTCAATAGCGTCTCGGAGTTCATAGCACTGATCCGTAGTGTGCCCCGGTCCGTCATGAAACGCACAGAACTTGGATTGGTCAGTCGTGGGTCATACCCGGGGAGGCCGGGGCCTCACGGCGCCTCTCATCTCAGTGTGGGCCACTTCCTTCCAAACCTGGGAGCGAGGGGCGTTCAGGGCGGTTTATCTTTCATACTTTGTTTTTGTTTCAGTTTTTCCTTCTTGAGCTTGCCTATCTCGGTTCCGCGAGCATTGAGGGGCTTCTACTTTTTGCTTACCTATTTGGTCCTTGTCCTCGGGTGACCTATTACCCCGCTTCTCGGTTCCGAGAGCGTTGGCGATCTCCATTTGTTCTACGTCCAAGTACTGCTTTGCTCGGGTATGAAATTCGGTGTGAGTGTGTACTCAGTTCTTAAAAATATTCTTTGCCAATTGAGACGAGGGATCCAGCCCATCTACGATGCAATGTATGAGAACATCTTCCGGGAGTGACCGTACCTGTAATGCTACTTCTTTGAATCGGTCTAAATATTTCTAGAGCGTCTCCCCCCTTTTCTGCTTGATTCTACTCAAAGTGAATTGGGACTTCGGCTGCTTTTTACTAGTTGCGAAGTTCAACTCGAATTTTCGTCCGAGGTCTTCGAAATTGTGCACCGAGTCGGTGGACAAGGTGTAGAGCCACCTCTGGGCCGGTCCGGTTAGCGTTGCTGCGAAAATCCGTGAGATGACCGGGTCCTTAATCAGTCGAACAAACATGTCCAGCTCGAATGTGTCAAGGTGGGCACGTGGGTCCTGGGTCCCATCATATTTCGGGAGATCTGTTAAATCTAGATTCTTTGGGTACCGAGCGGTGGCAATCTCCTTATAGAAAGGGCCACGGTTGAGATCGGTCAAGTACTTCATTTTATATTCTTCGGGGGAGCCCCGAGGCCGAGCTATTCTCTTCGAATCTCGATCTTTGGCTTCTGAGATCTTTCCCAAGAGCAATTTTTTCAAGGCCGAGGTTGATGGCCGAGCTCGTCCTATGCCTGTTAATTGGGAAGTTCAACTTGCATCCCGACGCGATGATCTTGGTTCGCTACTGGGAGATGAGCTACCGGTATCTTGGGACGTCTTTTCCTTCCTTCCATGAGAATCTTCCCTCCTCTCGACTTACGCCTCGAACTTGTTGAATCGTTCCTCCATCATCTACTGTATTACTCTAAGGTCTTCCTGGCGTTGAAGGTTACTATGCTTCTCGTTATTCTCCATTCATCTCAGCATTGATTCATGTGTTTTGTGCAAGAGAACGACATCTGGATTTGGGGTCGAGACCTCCGTGGTCGCTTCCTGATGAGTTTTGTGGACAACAGGGGGGAGGACGCCATGTCAGAAACGTTTCCCTCCGGGATATCATTCGGCAGCTCTTGAGCTTGATGGTGTTGATTAGCCTCGACCCGTGGTGGATTTTCAGCCTGAGGGTTCCGACTGCTGCTTCTCGTGTTAGCTATCGGTGGTCACGGGGATCATAGTTTAACGTCCCCACGGTCGGCGCCAATGTTCTAGTGTGTAACCAGATATGTCTAGCCAAGTGGGCTAGTACTTGATCTTGGATCGGATGGCCTTGCCGGAGTGTCTATAGTGGAGATATCCGGGAAGGCGCGGGATCACTGTACACTATAGGCTATCTGCCAAAGGGGGGATGGGGGATGTGTGCAGTGGGGATCGTGCACAGTGATGCAGAATGTAAATAGGTTTGAGTTAGAACGTGTGTACCTTTAGGGTTTGACCCTTATATTTATAGAGTGTACCTTAGGTAGGATATCTAGGATCTATCATAATCTGTGGCCGTTATATCATATCCGAGATATGATTTCCGACATATTGATATTATAGATAATAGCGGGATTATCCGATATCCTCGGAGTGTCCTGTGATCGAGTTTATTCCGAAATGGGCCATATCAGCGTTGGGCCTGATGAGAATCTGTAACACTATGGTACCGAGTATTCTGAAGCCTCAAAATCCAGTACTGCATATTCCACTTCCAACATGTTTCCATCCCGCACCAGCGTCTACATGTTTTTGTCCAATACCAGCAGTGCTTGTCTCGCATTATTAACTTTTCATATTCTACATCTAGAAAAGTAGGACCAATTCTTTATTTTTTGGTATGTGATATATTTTCCCATTTATACTGTTTAAAAGTTTACTTTATCTCGAATTATTAACTTTTCATATTGGTGTACAACTAGAAAATATGACCGTTACCCTCATCCTTGGGTTCAACTGGCAAAGGGGTCGGACACTCTCACTAAAAGGGAGAGGGTTCGATTCTGGAGTTGGTCAAGGCGCTGGAGGAGGCATCCTAAGGGTCTACGAAGCAACGGTAACCCAGGCTAAGGTGGAGGCATGTGTACTCTTAGTCCTGAATTCCTTGCGGAGTAGGCTCCAAGCGCCCTGCCTTAGACCGAAAGGTGAGCCCAACCCTCTCCTAAAATTTTTATATAAAAAAAGGAAAAAGAAAATAGGACCAATTCTTTTTATATTATTTAATATATTTTCCCATTAATACAATTTAAGAGTTGGGAAAATTAAAATGAAGGACCTAGAGAAAATAATATTTCTTATAAAGGACCATAAAAATAATAATTACCTAGAAGGACCAAAAATCATAATATAAATTTAAAATCACTAAATTGTCCCTAATCAAAGTCCAATATTATCTCTTGTATTTATAATTTAACAAATAATTAACATTAAAACTAAAACCACACATCATGATATAATCGGTTCTTATATATATATATATATATATATATATATATATATATATATATATATATTCAATATATTATTTAATTAACAACATTTAAACTCATATTTTGTTTGAATTTTTATTTTTAATCAATTTATATCATTAAGTTGCCCAATTTATATTATCAACGTTGGAATCAATTAAGCTCTTTTTATATATAAAAAAAAAACTAAACTCATTTCATTTTTTTTTTTGATATTAGATTATTTAATTTTATTAGCATTAAATGAATTTTTTAACCCACATAAATTTCTTCTAAAACAAAAATAAATGATATAAACTTTCTTGGTTTGACATATATGACAAATTATAACCTACCTTGAATTTTAATTAAATTATATAATTCTATCTTTACTTAAAATTTTTTGTTGATTTTTTTAAAAAAAATAACTTTTATAAAATTGAATAATGTATAATTTTTTTTCCATAGATATCTCATACCTATCCAAGTTTTGAAAAATGGGAAAAAAAGAGAGAGAGAGAGAGAAAAATCTTCTTTAATTTAGTGAAACTTATAATTCTATATTAGGTTTAAAAATAGAATGTGGATGAGAATTTAGGAGGGAATACAAATAATTTTATTAGGGTGATTTTAGTATTTTTAATTTTATATATTTTTATTTGGTCCTTCTAAATAATTACAATTTTTATGGTCATTCTCTATAAATATCTTTTCTTGCAGGTCCTTCATTCTAATTTTCCCTTAAAAGTTTACTTTGTGCAAACCTCATAGTTAACTTTACCATATTTGTTATTACCTTTGTTCTTTGAGACTTTGAGTCTTTGAATTTGAAAGATTACATATTTTTAGTAGTGAAACTTTATTACTTTAATGAGTATTTTTCCGAGTGGTTTCCATTTTCTTTTTTTTTTCCCCAATTTGTTTCCATTTTTCAAGTATTTAGAAGAGATTATAAATTAAGGATAAATAAGAGTCCTATTATTATTAAAAAGATATTAGAGTAAAATACTCTAATCACCATTTTCCCTTCTATATTGAAAACATACACTTAAGTCCAAACAGTTAACTCCGTTAAGAATATTCTAAAAAGATTCTAAAACTATATTTTTAATTGAAATTTATATAAAACTAAACTTTATTTACTAATTTACCCTTAATGCTAAGTCTTAAATTTTAATTGACAACTTTTAAATATCACAAACTTTTAGAAAATTTGAGTTACTTTTTTAAATGTTTGTAGAAAAAATATCAAAATTTAAATGACTTGATACAATCTCTCAAACATATATAGTTTATTATATTTGATAGGAAAAAAATGTGTTCGATATATATTTTTAGTCATTTAAGAAACTAAAAATAAATAAACTTTTAATAAATATGGTAAAAGATTACAATTATAAATTTTTAACATGTTAGAAAGTTAAAAAAATCTATAAGGATAAAAATTTGGTGGTATAATTTTTTTTTGGCCCACATAAGAAGGGTATTTTAGTAAAACAAAAGTTCAAAAGTCAAACTTAACAGTTAACTAACTGTTTGAGTGGATGGAAATAAAATCTCAAGATATAAGGAAGGTTTGTATAGTATAACATACATTTTTATTTTAAGGGAGGACTATTTGGGTTTTCAAAATAGATGAAAGGTCATCTATTTAAAGTAAAATAGAGGGGTAGTTAGAGTATTTTACTTAAAATATTAACAGAAATAAAGGAGAAAATTAATATTTATTTAATTTCATCCCAATCTGACTATAATAGATGTAATATTTCCTATTAATGCGAATCGGATAAGGTCCCAACAAGTGAGAAACATAATATTGATGATTTCTTGCACAACATCATGAATCATGTAAAGAATATATCTATACTAATTCACTTAAAAAGACCAACAAATTGTTAGTTGCGATAGTAAAAAGAAGGGTTAAGGTGCAAAAATACACGTACTTTTCTCCAATGAGCGCCTAGTAGCAAGTGCTTTTTTTAGGTGCAAAAGTGACTATGTGGTTACAAATTAGGTGTAAAAATACCGTTTGACCGTTAAGTTTGACTATAACCGTTAATTTTGATTTTTTTGCTGAATGGACGATGACGTGGCATTTCAAAGGTGCAAAAATACACATGTGGTTTGTCAAGAAGAGCACCCAACACCATTTTTTTAAAAAAAAAATTAATAATTTTACTTCAATTAAAATTATTTTAGGATCTTGAAAAGCTATTTCAGGTATTGACCGGTACTAAAAGGATACTGAAAAAGTATTTCAAGGTACTGACCAGTACTAAAAAGTACTTTCAAGATACTGACTGGTACAAAAAAAATACTTCATAATTTTGAAAAATTATTTTAGGATCTTGAATAAATATTTCAGGTATTGACCGGTACTAAAAGGATACTGAAAAAAATATTTTAGAGTATTGACTGGTACTAAAAAGTACTTTCAGGATACTGACTGGTACAAAAAAGATACTTCATAATTTTGAAAAATTATTTTAGGATCTTGAAAAATTATTTCAGGTATTTGACGTGATCGAAAGGATCGACCGATACATCTTGAAAAAAAATATTTCAATGTACTGATTGGTACTAAAAAGTAATTTCAGAATACTGACTGGTACAGAAAAAATACTTCATATTTTTGAAAAATTATTTTAGGATCTTGAAAAAATATTTCAGGTATTGACTAGTACTAAAAGGATACTGACTGATACTGCAAAAAAAATATTTCAGGGTACTGACTGATACTAAAAAGTACTTTCAAGATACTGGCTGGTACAGAAAAAATACTTCATAATCTTGAAAAATTATTTTAGTATCTTGAAAAAATATTTCAAGGTATTGACTAGTACTAAAATGATACTGACTGGTACTAAAAAAAATACTTCATGATCTTGAAAAATTATTAAATTAAAAAAAAAAAGAATTTGGTGTTCGACGCTCTTGTTGACAAACCACATATGTATTTTTGCACTTTTGAAATGTCACGTCATCGTCTAGTCAACAAAAAAGTCAAACTTAATGGTCAAACGGTATTTTTGCACCTAATTTGTAACCACATAGTTACTTTTGCATCTAAAAAAGGCACTTGCTACTCTTTGGGCACTCCTTGGAGAAAAACACATGTGTATCCTCCTTCTGGATGATGTACCACCGGAGACGTAGACTTCACTGTGGTTGAACATCTCCGGGGCACCGATGTAATGGGAACGAATCATCTCGAACTTCAATGTGATAGGTCCGTGAAACCCGCCAATGACCAAGTGAAGCACCGCCAATCTCTTCATTTTAGCAAGCCATTAATCTTGAAAATCGAGATATCTCCGGTCATGCTTCAGTATTAGTTCATCAAGTCGGATGAAAATTTCATAACTCACCCGAACACATTTCACGAGTGGAACCTAGCTCGTCTGCTTTGTCTATGATAGTCCGTTCCATTCCAGATAATGCTCAGACGGAAAGATTTAACATACATAATCCGAAAAAATTGACACTTGCATATAAAATAAGGCAACACCAAATGCATATTTATGCTCAATGTCGGTTATGTCTTTTTTACGGAGAAACTTGCCCATTAAATGCATAACGAAGAATCACTTTTGGTCATAAATGTATCACAGTGAATCCAAGAAGCAAAATAAATGCATGACGAGAAAATTAAATGCATCGCATGAAGGTCTTATGGACTCACCTGTAGCATATAAATTCAAATGCGTTTGCTGAGTCTTTCTTCTCCCACCACGAACGTTGATGTTGTAGACAACGAGAGTAACCTAAAAACATTTGTTGGTCAGTTGGGTAGGTCTAAAGTGCAGATATAATCTTCAAAATACAATATTCATTAACAACAGAGAAACCCACAACAACATTTCATCGATTTCGTTCAACCCAGAAAATCATAAAGTTATATAACCGAAACACCTCTTACAGCTTGGTCTATAGACGTTTAGCTAAGGAACCAAAAAGTGATTGTCGAGAGAGCAACGCGAAGCAGCGACAAAGCAACACACAAACACTGGAGACAGAACTTGAGTAATCACTTTCGGCGCGACAAGAGAAGTTCAAAGAGGGAAATTTAATATTCCGCGCGATAGAGACATGTTTTATTTTGGATTTTATTAAGACCGGCTAGTTATAAAGTAGCCAGTCCTAAATATATAATTAAATTTTTAAGACCGGAGGTTTAAAAGACTCCGGTCCTAAATTTTTATTTTTCATTTAATTTTAAGACCGAAGTTTTATAAAACATCTGGTCCTAAAAGTCCTCATTTTAAAAAAAAAGGATTGGCTTTGGCGAGCGCAGCAGCAATTGAATGAATAAAAATTAAAGGAAAACTGGAGAATAAGCATCTTTAATTACTGGAGAATATGAACAAAAAAAAGACACAAGCTTAGTTCTTAATGCTTCATCCATTACTGGAGAATATGCATGTACACAAGAAAAAAATACAAAAGAAAAACAAGCAAAAAATTATCAAAAACAAGAATTTGACTAAACATCCTAAAGCTTATTATCCTTCAAAGCCTTGGCGATGTTGGCGTGAGCAGCATTAACTTCCCGTCGGAGATCAGCAAGTTCCTGTCTCATTCACATCAGCCGCAATACATCATTAGAGGAAAGAGGAGAGGGGTCAGCGGTAGGCGTGCTGGGGCCAACTGGTTGGAGAAGGGGAGAAGGAACCTCTTCATGGTCTGAAGGCTGGAGGGGGGTGCGTCAATCGCTGGAGGAGGCGCACCGTATAACGATCTACGGAAGGCATGAGCATCAGGAGTAAGAGTACCCCTACGAGCAGTTCTCTTGTATCTAACCGTGGTTTGAGCAGTTGGGGCAGAGAGCCACGTAGTGTGGAGTTACGAGATTGTGAGGAGTTAATAAGGACATAGAGGTATGAAGAGTTTATATACTTTAAGAGCCACGTAGTGTGGAGTTACGAGTTATGAGGAGTTTAATAAGGACAGAGAGGTATGAGGAGTTAATAAATATGCGATCTAAAATTCTATTATTTAGTTTTTTTCAAGTCAATTGATTTTAAGACAAACTTTTTATAATATATCTGGTCCTAAAAGTCTATTATTTATTTTTTTTAATCAATTCAATTACTTTTAAGACCGACCTTTTATCTTGTATCCGGTCCTAGAATTCATTTATTTTTTTCAATTCAATTTTTTTAAAAGTAAGAATTTTTTCTTTAAAAATATTAGTTTTAAGAACGGATCTTTTACAATATCCGGTATTAAAGGTTCATTCTTTTCAAATTACTCAGATAGCAGAGTCGTATCCTTACACTCTGTTCAAACGAATGATTCAGAGTCTCTTCGACTTCCAGATAAACTTCCCAACTAGGCATCTCCTGGTATTCTGAGGAACTATGTGTCTCCTCGTTATTGTTTCCGGCGTTTCACATTGTTCAGGAATGATTCTCTATTTAAACCCGATGTTACTTTACTTCCTTCATATTCTTCTCCATCACTTCTAAAACCTCCACCATAATGTCTGATCCACCACCACCAGGTCCTCATTTTCCTATTAATCCTCTTCCACCTCCGTACCCTCCTCCGTTGCCTCCGAAGCTGACATTCTACCAGATAATGCAGCACCTTCTGGCCTGCGTCGATCATATAGATCGACGCTTGGGCCAACTGTTTCAGGTCTATCACGCCGTCAACAACAAGATGACCGCGGTACTCGACCCCATGGCGTTGAGTACCATCCTTCAGATGACGACGTTGACGACCTCTCCGACGACTCCCTCCCCCCATCAACAACGATGGAGAGGAGTAGATGTTTTTATGTTTTTATGTTTTTTTCCTATACTGGTGCTGCCCCTCACGGGGCAGCATTAAAAAAATATAATAAATAACTTTTTGGTTTCCATATTCGATCGCCTTGTCCTTTTCATTATCTTCTTTCTTTCTCCGACAAAAAGGAAACAAAACAAACAAAACATTGTCCACGTGTAAATCAACATTAAAAATTCGCAGAATACAGTTAAGAACATACAAAAAACAAAAAAACAAAACAAAAAAGATCGTTTACCTTATTCGAATAAAAACAAACAAAGTGACTATTCTTCTCAACGTTGGACCGTCGTTGTCGTCAGTTTTACCTTGCCCTGATTTGAATATTTTCAGTGTCCTTTTCATTATCTTCCTTCTTTTTCCGAGACAAAGAAAAGGGAAACCGATAATGCTGCTCAACATCAGGAGAGGTAACATCGACGATAACGAAGGACCTAGTTTGAGCAGAACGCCAGAACCTCGATTGTCTTGAACCTTAATAATTTGTCTGAAAAACGAGTCAACATTTCTGTTTAAAGGAAGACTATTAAGACCGGAGATTTAACAACTACACGGTCCTAAACGGTTAAGCAATATTTTACCAAAAAAATGAAGAGACTTATGGGAGCGAACAATAATAAAATATACGGTCCTAAAAGTCTAGACAATTTTTTTAGAATTAAACGTGTCTTTTAGGACTGGTCTTCAAATAAATATGCGGTCCTAAAAGTCACGCCATATTTTTAAAATAAACGAACACTTTTAAGACCAGACTTTAAACAAACATACGGTCCTAAAAGTCTAGCCATATTTGTAGTAATTAAACGTAGACTTTTAGGACCAGATATTTAAATAATTGACAGAGATTTGCCGTGATCTCCCAAAATACCAGATTAGAAAAAGATTTGCAGTATAATGTAACCTGGGTCGTTTATCTCAAGGAATTTGCAGTGGGTTTAAATCGGCAAGAATAAATAAAAAGAATAATAACAAATTGGGGGTTTTTGATTTAAACAGATTGAAAACGAAATTAAACTAAACGAGAATGAAATATGAAGATGCGAAACGGATTAAAACGGTTAAAGACGATTAAAAATAGTTAACCCAGAATTGGGATTCCATAACCTTCATCGGACAAACAGATAATAACCAAACTCGTGATTGATTCTGGACGAACCGAGATCTCTGCGTTCGTCCAGATATTCCCTCGACTAGACGATCGTCTAGCATTTGATCGAACACGTGGCAAGCTCGTTGTACGATCGCACAACGCTCTCTCAGAACCCGGTCCGACCTATGTCCTTGGGATATCAATCTAGGTATTAAATCTAATACCTAATCCGCAATTATAATCGGATCCGATCAAAATAAATAAGAGATGATTCCAGATTACCGAATGAAGCGCATGTCCTCGGATTTTTGGAACCCTCAATCCATAGGTTAACCACGTAAACTTAGCCGAGCATGGCTAAGCAAAACGCAGAAGAAAAGATGAAAAATGCGAAGAACACGAAGAACAGAACATGAAGAACACTTCAGAGAATTTGAAAGCTCCTATTTTGATCCACCAAAGTCTAAAAACGTGAATGAGAATATGTTTGTGGCTGCTGCCACACTTAACCTAAAATGGAAAAACAAAAATGGGGCTCCAATCCAATTCATGCCCAAAACAGAAAATAATAAAATAGACGGGTTTTAATTACAAATTCAAGCCCAATTAAAATTCCGACTTCGACTCCAAAATCGACCGCACTCTTTTTCGAATTTGCCCTTCATGTCTTCATAAGAATTGTAGCTCTCTGAATCATCTGAAATATGAAACAAAAATGAGGCAAATCCGATGTTTGGTTCAAGAGTTATGGTAGGAATAGTGAAGCAATATAAAACTGGAATTTTATTATTAAAAATGGCTAAAACATAATAAAAGGCCCAAAGCCCAAATAAGTATAAAAGCCATTATTTATTAACTAAAGAGTCCTAAATTATTAATCAAGAGATAAAAAGAAGTGTATGAAATATTCAATTATCAAATTCCCCCACACTTATCTTTTTGCACTCCGAGCAAAATTCAAAGAAAAAGACCTAAAGAAGAAACTCTTCTTTTCTAACAATTGCTAACAATACAAAAATTGAACAAGGGACACAAAGCTTCATTAGAACCAATCAATCAAGACCCAAAATCCCTTAATCTCAAATTACAATTCTTGGTAATCTCAATCAATGATGCTAATCACAAATGATGGTCTCTCAAATGATGCGCTCAATCAATCAATCTCTCAAGTGTTTAAGGTAAATAAGTGTATCGCTCAAATTCTACTCAAGAAAATTGTTCTACCATAAGCTTGCTCAATTTCTAAGTCTCCACTACTCATAACACATGCATGCATAAATCAAGAGAGCTTATTATTAAAGGTTGTAATGGGGTTAGGGTGAAGGTAGGTAATATAGTATGGAATGAGAAGCTAAGCACCAAAGAAATTAAAAAGAGCATTGATTGGGCTTGTAACACAAAACTTTTATGAAAACTTTTATAAAAAGATCATTCTCTATGTATGAAAAATTTTATTTTGCTCATATATCCCCTTTCTTTCTATGTATTTTCTTTCTTTCTTTTTCTTTCTTTCTTTCTTTCTTTTTCTGCTTTTTTTTCTTTTCTCTTTTTTTTTTCTCTTTTTTTTTTTTTTTTTTTTTTTTTTTTTTTTGTTTTTTGAGAACTATATACATATACACAATGACAAAATCAAATATCTCCCCCCACACTTAAACTGTTGCACTCCGAGCAACCCCCACACTTAAACACAAAACCAAGGTGAAACCAATGCTCAATAAATTTCCAAGGTGCGGAATAAAATGGTTTTACGCTTAGGCTTGTAATGTGGTTTAGAAAAGAAAGAGTCGAAAAGGCACAAATGGGCTAGCAAAGGAAACATAATGCAAGGGAAAGCTATTTGGCCAAAGTGGGGAAAATAAAAGAAAGAAAACAAGCTTCTATCATATTTATGCATGTAAGTGAAAAATGTAGTTTCAAAAAGAAAAGGAGCAAGTTCTAGAGAACACAAATCAAGAGCAGATGCACACATGAAAGAAAGAATGGCAAAAGATGAATTCCATTCATGCAGGCCCAAAACCTCACAAGGTCAATACCAACTTAGGCAATCAACAACATCAAATCAACTACCAAGACATGCAATCGAAGAGTCAGGAATTGCATACCAAACAGAATGATCCATTAAAACCAAAATGTCCAAGTTCATAATATGTAGCAATCATAGAAAGAGAGACGTATTTATTTTCAAAAAGCAAAGTAGAAAAAGGAAAACAAATAAAAGAGATAGGGAGAAGAAGAAGAATACTCCCCAAGGGTTTAAGGAGGATAAGTGGCATCAATGAGGAGAATCTCTGCTTCCTCAGTCTGCTGCTGGGATCCCTCATGAAATTGCTTGAGGCGGTGCCCATTAACCTTAAAGGTTCTCCCTGTGGGTGGATCACATAGCTCAACAGCACCAAATGGAAAAATGTTAGTGATCTCAAAAGGGCCATCCCATTTAGATCGAAGCTTACCAGGCATAAACTTCAGACGGGAGTTAAACAGAAGAACTTTCTGGCCCACAGAAAATTCTTTCCTCTGAATATGCTTATCATGGAATGCCTTAGTCTTTTCCTTGTATAACCGCGAACTCTCATAGGCATCCAATCTAAGCTCCTCCAACTCTTGCAACTGCAGCTTCCGTTCCATTCCAGACTTGGCCAAATCCATGTTACACTGTTTAATGGCCCAATAGGCTTGATGCTCCAACTCAACCTAGGAAGATGACATGCCTTACCAAAGACAAGCCGATAAGGAGACATCCCAATCGGAGTCTTGTAGGCGGTGCGATATGCCCACAAAGCATCCTCTAATCGCTTACTCCAATCTTTCCGGGTAGAGTTAACGGTCTTCGAAGGATTTGCTTAATCTCTCTATTTGAGACTTCAGCTTGACCATTGGTCCGAGGATGGTATCTTGTGTGGAGACCTTGTGAAGCACTCCATACTTGCGTAACAAGGCACCCATGCTTCGGTTGCAAAAATGGGAGCCCCGGTCACCGATAATAGCTCTAGGAATGCCAAACCGAGAAAATGTTAGACCTAACAAAATCCACCACAACAAGAAGAATCATTAGTCCGAGTGGCTTTCGCCTCAACCCATTTCGAGACATAATCAACGGCTAGCGGTATGTAAGTATAACCATATGAAGCGGGAAATGGACCCATAAAATCAATACCCCAAACATCAAAGATCTCACAAAACAATATAGGGTTCGGGGGCATCTCATGCCTACGGAAATACTACCGCTCTCCGACGGTTATCACATGACTTACAAAACAGATGGGAATCATGAAACAAGGAAGGCCAAAACAATCCACTATCTAACACTTTCCTAGCAGTTCTTTGGGGTCCAAAGTGACCACCACAGAGCGAAGCATGAGCAAAATGCAATATAGAGTGAAACTCATGATCGTGCACACATCTCCTAACTACTTGGTCACTACAAAATTTCCACGAGATAAGGGTCATCCCAAACATAATATTTAGACTCACTCTTCAATTTAAGAGTTTGGGCCCTAGTGGAATCTACGGGAAAAACACCGGCTACCAAGTAGTTAACCGGATCAAAGATACCATGGAAGCTTACCTTGCACCGTAGAAGGCGCTCATCGTGGAAATCATCCCGAATAGAAGAGGGTGAGAGGGAGAATGGGGGATGCGACTCAAGTGGTCAGCTACCCAATTTTGTGCTCCGCTTCTGTCTCGAATCTCAACATCAAACTCTTGGAGCAATAACATCCACCGGATGAGTCGTGGCTTGGCATCTGCCTTTTTCAAAAGGAACTTTAAAGCAGCATGGTCAGAGAAAACAATTACTCTACTAGCTAGCAGATATGACCTAAACTTATCAAAAGCAAATACAATAGCCAACAACTCCTTTTCGTCGTGGTGTAATTAGGCGAGCGGGATCCAAAGTCTTGGAGGCATATGCAATCACATGAGATGCTTTGTGGACTCGTTGTGCCAAGATAGCACCAACCGCATAGTTGGAAGCATCGCACATCAACTCGAAGGGGAGGTACCAATCAGGTGGTTGGATCACCGGAGTTGTAGTCAGGCAACGCTTCAAGTGATCGAAGGCTGCCTTGCACTCATCATCAAATAAAAAATCAGTGTCCTTATGCAGAAGGTTGGACAAGGGTCTAGCACTCTTGCTGAAATCCTGAATGAATCGCCGATAGAATCATCATGACCAAGAAAAGAGCGAACTTCCCGCACAGATGCGGGGTAAGGCAAAGTAGTAATCACATCTATCTTAGCAGGGTCTACCTCAATCCATTTCCTAGACACTATGTGTCCCAAGACTATACCTGACTCAACCATAAAGTGACACTTCTCATAATTCAAGACAAGATTAGACTCAATGCACCTATGCAAAACTCTAGATAGATTAGCTAAGCATGCATCAAAATCAGACCCATATATAGTGAAATCATCCATAAAGACCTCCATGCAGTCCTCTAGAAACTCAGAGAAAATGCTTACCATACAACGCTGAAAGGTGCCAGGTGCGTTGCAGAGGCCAAAAGGCATCCTTCGGTAGGCATATGTTCCAAAGGGGCATGTGAAGGTCGTCTTCTCCTGATCCTCAGGAGCAATATGGATCTGGAAGTATCCGGAGTAGCCATCCAGAAAGTAGTAATGAGACTTGCTAGCCAACCACTCTAACATCTGATCAATGAAAGGTAAAGGGTAATGATCCTTGCGAGTGGCTTAATTGAGTCTCCTATAGTCAATGCAAACTCTCCAACTATTCTGAACTCGAGTAGGAATGAGCTCATTCTTCCGATTGGCTACCACGGTGACTCGGATTTCTTAGGAACCACCGGACCGAGCTAACCCACCGGCTATCGAAATGGGATAGATGATACCAGCTAGTAGAAGCTTAGTGACCTCCTTCTTCACCACATCAAGGATAAGGGGATTAAGGCGTCTCTGAGGTTGCCTCACCGGCTTAGAGTCCTCTTCCAACAGAATTTGATGCATGCACATGGAGGGGCTGATGCCAACTATGTCAGCTAATGTCCACCCAATGGCTTTCTTGTTCACCCTCAATAAGCTTAGCAGCTTCTATTCTTGTTCAGGAAGAAGATTATTTGCCACAATGACTGGCAACTGTTCATCCACCTCCAAAAATGCATACTTCAGGTGACCTGGAAGGGATTTTAACTCAAGTTTGGGTGGTTGCTCAGTAGATGGGAGAAGCTTGGGTGGTTGTTGCAACAACTCTGATGTCATCACACTAGAAATGCCTGAAACCACATTCAAAGAAGCAGAAGAACTATGTCTACATAGCTCAATGTTAACATCAGAATTCAGCTCATCAAAATCAGAGTTAAGTTCATCAAAATCAAAATCAGGATGCACATCGGGATCGGGATGAAGCTCAAACTCGGAATCAATATCGAGTCCACAAGTAATGCGGAATCACCAAGCAAGTCGGAATCACCAAATAATGCAGCATTAACCAAATGAGTGCAAAAGAGCACCATTCATTATCAAGACATGCACAAATGGCGTAATCACTCTCGGATGAAAAATCGGGATAATCAAGACACCAATCGGCAAGAACATCATCCACAGCATCATCAATCACATCAATACAGAAAACAGAATGCTCTTCCCTAGGATATTTCATGGCATCAAAGATATTGAAATTCACAGAAATATCACCAAACTCCATGGAAAGAGTACCAGAATACACATCTATCTTAGTCCTAGCTGTTTTCATGAAAGGCCTCCTTAGAATGATTGGTAATCTACTGATAGAAGACTCATCCTCCATATCTAAGATGTAAAAATCAGCAGGGAATATCAATTAATTAACTTTGACTAATACATCTTTAACTAAACCAGAAGGATGGGCATTGCTCTTATTAGCTAATTGAACAATAACACCAGTTGGACGCAAGGGACCAAGGCCAAGAGATCTATAGATAGATGCAGGCATGACATTTATAGAAGCACCTAAATCTAGCATGCAATCATCAAATTTGTAATTACCAATAAGGTAAGGGATAGAAAACGTCCCTGGATCCTTGCACTTGCGAGGCATGGTAGGTTGGATGAGGGCGATACATTCGGTTCAAACTCACTCGTTCATTCCCTTCTTCGCCTCTTGTTGGTGGATAACTCCTTGAAACTTGGCATATTTAGGAATTTGTTTGATCGCATCTAAGAGAGGAATGTTGATCTCTACTCTTCTGAATGTCTCAAGTATATCCTTCTCTTGTGCTTTGTCTGCCAACTTCTTGGATCGAATGGCTCTCTGAGGGAAAGGAAGAGGAATGGGAATGTCTTCCTCTTCACCTTGCTGCATTGCCTGTTTGTTTTTAGAGTCAATCTTCACATTTTCTGACTCTCTTTCTGATGTGGAAGTCACATCTACATCTGGTTTAGGTTCCTCCAATTGCTTGCCAGATCGAAGGGAGATAGCACTCACATTCCCTTTAGGATTAGGAATTGTTTGTGAAGGGAGAGTGTTGGATCCCGGGGTTGAAGCCGATTCGGTGATGTTGCCAATTGGCCAATCTGTGTTTGCAAACTCGAATGGAAGTTTCGGTTCTTTGTTGGAACCGTATAGAGTTTGTGGCAAATTGCTTCATCATATCTTCAAGTGAGGAACCTACTACTATGGTACTACTCTTTGTTGTGCGCTTTGTGGAGGTGCACATATGGCTGGTCGAGGAGGTGGTGCTGGCAAAGGAGGTGCAGACTGCTGTTGGAAATTCTGTGGTCTGTACTGTCTCTGTTGGTAATTCCCATAATTCTGCTGATATTGGTTACTCTAGTTCTGATTCTGGTTCCAACGAAAATTGGGGTGATTTCTCCATCCCGGATTGTAAGTATTAGAATAAGCATTATTCTGCTGGTATTGTGGCTTTCCTGGAAAAACACCTACTGCAGCTACCGACTGGTCTTGATAAGCAGGATCATGCAAAGATGGGCAAGAATAGTAGAATGACAAGGGTCAGAACAAAACCCACAAGAGTACCCAATCTGAGGAGGGGAAGATTGTACTTGTCGGGTCACCGCTAACCGCCTCACAAGGGAAGTCGATCATCAAGTCTATTCTCCAATCTCTCGAGAATCGTCTTTGGACCGGAGGTGTTTGAATCGGTAGACAGGAGTACCATTGGCCCCGGTGCCAAATTGCCGAGAATTAGCGACCATAGTAGATATCAACTCTCGGGCCTCTTCGGGTGTCTTGCCATCTAAGGCCCCACCACCGGATGCATCCACGAAGCTTTTATCCATCGGTAACAAACCGGAATAGAAATATGTAATTAGGAGTTGGTCCGAAATCGGTGGTGTGTGGACTTGCACACAATCGCTTGAACCTCTCTCAATACTCATACATGGTCTCCCCATTGATTTGTTTAACACTAGTGATCTCCTTCGGATAGCAATGGCTTTTGAGGAAGGAAAGAACCTCACTAGGAATAACTTCGCATATCATCCCAACTCCCAACAGATGTTGGTTGCAAATTGTATAGCCAATCCTTAGCCGCGCCATCTAGGGAAAATGGGAAAGCTCTCTCGGCCTTAATGTGGTCCTCATCAATTGCTTGAGGTTTCATTGTGCTGCATACCACATGGAACTCCTTTAGATGCCTGTGAGGACATTCACCTGCAAGACGATGAAACTTGGGCAACAAATGGATAAGACCAGATTTTAATTCAAAGTTAGCAACAAGTTCAGGATATCGAATACACAAATTCTGATTGCCCACATCAGGGGTAGCTAATTCCTTCAAAGTGGGAAGAGTTGCTTGCTCTTTCCGCCATAATTTCGAGTTAGCAAAATTGCTACTAGAATCGTGAAAACAACAAGACTATCGAAGTACTATCGAGTCAAGATCAACAGAATGGACACAATCAAACTCAAGTTCAATGTCAAATTCAGTATCAATCCCACGACTTAACCTAACAATTCTTCTAGCAGTAAGAATTGTTCTTTCTATTTCAGGATCAAGTGGCAACAAGTCTTCTGGATTAATAGTACTCCTAGTACTCATGCAACAAGGCAGAATTTGTAGAAAATCAGAATATACGAAAATGCCACCAGAAAATCAGAATTACAAAAATGCCACTACAAGTGGGAAAAAGTAGGAAACACTAAGATGACACACAAACAAAAACACAAAAAGCTAAAACCTATGTTGGAATTTGACCAAAACAAGTCCAAAACAGTATCAAATGATTTTTAAAATTTATGGGACTTGGACAGGGCAACTCATAGACCATTGGGGAACCCAAAAATGAAATAAAAAAACTTCAAAAAAAAAATGAAAAAGTGGTCTAAATGATGGAATTTGGCAAAACGGAGCATACCACAAGTGTGCCAAGTGAGATAGGCCATTTTCTATTGCCTGGAAAAATATTAGCTCATTCGGAGATACTCCAAAAAAATTGACCTAGTAGAAATCACAAAATAGAAACTTAAAAAAAAGTGAAAAAAGTGGTCTAAACGTTGGAATTTGGGGAAAATAGGGCAGACCTCACTCTTAAAAAGAGTGACTCTTGTTTAAAATGTCCAATTCCTTGTGAATAAGACCTGGTTTGAGTGATCTGGATCAGAAATTTTTTCTGTCCAGTCACCCGAACCACCGAAAACTACTGTTGCTTAATGAAACCGATGCGAATTCCCCGGCAGCGGCACCATATTTTAACAGAGATTTGCCGTGATCTCCCAAAATACCAGATTAGAAAAATATTTGCAGTATAATGTATCCTGGGTCGTTTCTCTCAAGGAATTTGCAGTGGGTTTAAATCAGCAACAGCGAAACAGAATAATAACAAATTGGGGGTTTTTGATTTAAACAGATTGAAAACGAAATTAAACTAAACAGAATGAAATATGCAGATGCAGAAACAAATTAAAACGGTTAAAGACGATTAAAAACAGTTAACCCAGAATTGAGATTCCATAACCTTCATCGGACAAACAGATAATAACCAAACTCGTGATTGATTCTGGACGAACCGAGATCTCTGCGTTAGTCCAGATATTCCCTCGACAAGACGACCGTCTAGCATTTGATCGAACACGTGGCGAGCTCGTTGTACGATCGCACAACGCTCTCTCAGAACCCGGTCCGACCTATGTCCTTGGGATATCAATCTAGGTATTAAATCTAATACCTAATCCGCAATTATAATCGGATCCGATCAAAATAAACAGAGACGATTCCAGATTACCGAATGAAGCGCATGTCCTCTGGATTTTTGGAACCCTCAATCCATAGGTTAACCACAGAAACTTAGCCGAGCATGGCTAAGCAAAACGCAAAAGAAAAGATGAAAAACGCGAAGAACATGAAGAACACTTCAGAGAATTTGAAAGCTCCTATTTTGATCCACCAAAGTCTAAAAACGCGAATGAGAATATGTTTGTGGCTGCTGCCACACTTAACCTAAAATGGAAAAACGAAAATGGGGCTCCAATCCAATTCATGCCCAAAACAGAAAATAATAAAATAGACGGGTTTTAATTACAAATTCAAGCCCAATTAAAATTCCGACTTCGGCTCCAAAATCGACCGCCCTCTTGTCCGAATTTGCCCTTCATGTCTTCATAAGAATTGTAGCTCTTTGAATCATCTGAAATATGAAACAAAAATGAGGCAAATCCGATGTCTGGTTCAAGAGTTATGGTAGGAATAGTGAAGCAATATAAAACTGGAATTTTATTATTAAAAATGGCTAAAACATAATAAAAGGCCCAAAGCCCAAATAAGTATAAAAGCCATTATTTATTAACTAAAGAGTCCTAAATTATTAATCAAGAGATAAAAAGAAGTGTATGAAATATTCAATTATCAATAATATGCGGTCCTAAAAGTCTAGCCATAGTTTTAAGAAATAAACGAAGACTTTTAGGACCAGATGTTTAAAAAATTTGCGGTCCTAAAAGTCACACCATATTTTTAAAGGAATTGAGGTGCAAATCTCCTACCAATTTAAGCTTTTAGCACGATGGTTGGTGTTTTCTTCTGAAGGTTTGGTTGTAGAGAGCTTACACAGGTTCAAATTCCACTTGTCAAAAACAAGTTGTAATACCCGGATATTGATTTATCTGGAATTTTATATTGAGATAAATATATGACTAATTCAAGAAGGTGAATATATGGTTTCAAATAATAAGTTATAATTATCTTTTCTTCTAGGGTAATTTTTATGGAAATTATAAGAGATAAAGAGCCAAAAGGCCAAAAATGCATTTTTGGGCCATAAAAAATCTTGAGGAAATTATGATAAATCTTTGGAGGCAATGAAATATTTATTAAAAATAGGAGAGAATATTGTCTCTAATTTTGGCCATTTAATAATTATCTCCTTGGAAATAAAAAGAGGGAAAAATTAATATTATTTTTGGGAGCCCTAAATGACCCCATGATTTTTAATATTTTACATGGAGCATGAAATACCAATGTCAGTGAAATAGTTGTGAGATAATGATAAATCCTAATTAAGAAAATTATCAACAATTAGTAGGTGGCTAATTAAGTAATTAGTGGCTAATTGTTTAAGCTTAAACAAGAGAATATTTAAGGCAAATAATGTAAAACCCTTTAATTAGGTGTTTATGGCCAAGATTAGCCTAAAATATACTTATTAATTAATTGGCAAAGATTAAGATAATTGTATGAGATTAAGTACATGAAAACCCCTAAGTCTTAAAAGCGCTAATCGTAGGATTAGGGCTTTAATTAAGCTTTCTAATTAAATTAAAAATATTATTAATAAAATTAAAAATTAATTAAAAAAATAATAAGGGGGGGCGAAATTTGCTAATTGTGAAAAGGGTTTGAGCTATTTCAAAAATATATTATAATATTTAAGTAATTAAATAATAATATATTCGGTAGAAAGACCAGTTGGCTAATTGAGAACCGGTAGAAATAAAATCATATCCCAAAATAGGTGAAATAAGTAGCTAATGTTTGGACTTATTATAAACGAGTGAAATTTTATCCCGGAGTGAGCTGTCTCCGAAGTCATTTCCGAAACCGGAAGAGTGATTAAGAGACAGGATAAATAAGAAAAAGGGCAGATAGTAGAAACGAGAACCTAAAGAAAACAAGAACGTTGTGACAAACCATGAACTAGGTTTCTTAGGTCAGGACATATTATACACCAGTGAATTTTTGTCCAGAAGTTGGTGCTACCGGAAGTTATTCCGTAACCGACGGCGTTGTCCGAAAATGTTCATCAGACTACAGAATACCCTTAATGGGATCAAAAATTTAGTTAAACTAAGTATTTTGAAAGAAGATGAATAAACCTTCAGCGCTGTGTTGCCGGATTTTGAGATTCGCTAAGATTACGCGATTGGAACACCGAACAGGGAACTTTATCGATACAGTCGCATCAAGCAACAAGATGACATCATTCAAGACATCACTTTGTTGACTTTTGGGGATGGGGAGGTCGGCACACACAAAAGGAGGGCCAAGATGAATTCTCTCTAAAACCCTAGATCCGACGGCCGAGAACTGATATGATAAAGTGTGAATAGTGCACAAATTTTTCTATAAATAGCACCTTACACTCTTCATATTTTCACACCAAAATTCAGAATAGAGAGAAGTTTTAGAGAGAAGGAGGAGTCCGGAGAAAATTGTAGCGAAGCCCTGGGTAATTTCTTCGGTCCCTAGTCTTAAGCTTTAGTAGTTCTTTCAGTAGCTATATTAGAAATGCTATGCATATCTTTATTTTGCCAAGATAGTTTAGATATCATGTTTTAGGGATAAATATGATATTTATTTCAAAAATATATTGGAGGAAGAGATATGGCAAATTTTTGGAAAGATTAGAGTCAAAGTAGCGAAGCTCTGGCGAAATTTCGCCGAGTAGTCAAACTAGGGGCAAAATGGTAATTTGTACCTAAAATGCCTGTTATGATGCTAAATATTGATAAATGTGATATTATCCTTATAGGATATCTTTGATCACGAACCATTTGTTGCATCATTGTACCGTATAACGTGCCGTATAACGTGCCGTTTTCTGTCAAACGTACCGAAGTACCGTCGACGAAGGTACGGACGCGTATTGTAACCCTAACTTTGTGCTGCTCATATACATATATGCGATAGATATGTTCATAGACTGAGGCTCTGTCTAGGGTCGTCAATCATACTTATAGTTTACACGGGTAATAGTATTGGTAATACCGGTTGAGTTTTCCTAGCGCTAAGGACACGTGTTTTGATCGTGGCACAGGGTATGTGCAGACATGTTGTAGGACTTTACATATTGCTTTGTTCTTATGTTCTGTCATTGTATTGATCATACATCTGCTCTGTGCTTATGTGTTGATATGCTGCTGTATTGTTATGAATATATGTTGTCGATATATTGTCTTATTTGAGCATAAGGTTAACCGTTACCTGATATCCAAATTGGAATTGGATCTCAGCTGTAGCTTCAAGGTCTGGAGGACCGAGGGTTGGAGACAGGGGCAAGCAGCCGGAGTAGGATTCAAGACGGAGATTTAATTATCGTCTATGTATTTACTTTTGAACATTAGGATGACTGTATCTATACTATTGCACTATGGTTAATGTTTTGTTATGGTTCAGTTACTCATTCGCTCTAATGCTCTACTCTGATTGAAAAAAAAAATCCGCTGTAAAAATTGGGATGTTACACAAGTTTGATGACAAACCTTCTTTAAAAGGAAGTGAATAATAACGAGTTTGATATTTAAGCACAAGGTTGGTACCTTGTTCTTAAGGTTTGGTTTCATAATGGTTGGAGCTTTGCCTTCGAACTTGTTTTTGAGGGAAGTGGTATTTGAACATGTGCATTTCTGATGTCAAACTTTAAGAAAGAAGTGTCAATTGGCATCTAAAGCTTAAGCTAGTAGTAAAGGCGCAACCCAACTCCTAGACCCCAGTTCTCTACCGACTTTGGGTGCCACCTTGCCAAACCCAATTCAGACACTAAACACAGGACTTATCATAGGGTTTGCAAAATATAGTCTTTAGATTGTTAGGGAAGGATTAAAGGAAACTTTTGTAGAAAAGTTACGTAAAAACCTAACAAAACATTATATTTTTGTGCATGTGTTGGGATTTGGCTTCTCTCCCCTCGATTTGCCTCCATTGACCTGTTTTGTAAGTTTAAATTTATTTATGTATTTTTATCTCCCAATGCTTTTAAATTGTATGGCCTTGATTCTGGTTGTCAATTTAAAAGTGATTTTATTAGTCGCCACTTTTATATTTTTGCTAGACAAATTAAACTAGGTCTTAATACCGGAGGTAGCTAGCTAGTATATTAAATCATGCAACTAAAATTTATGTCTTCCATTTACGATAATCATATGAGAAAATATTCTCCTTGGTTCTCAATCTCTACTTACTCAAGCTTATTTTGATGTAATTCTTCTATGTTTTCGCCAATGTTATGGATTGAAAAGACTTGCATGCTCTCTCTGATTTTAGAAAACATGTCACAATGAATCCAAATCAGCAAGTGATTGTCCGTAAAGTTAGGGCTTTAAATTTACATAGCCAGTTATCTTTGATTCATTTTGTTATACCTTTCTTCTCTTTTGCCTCCTTTGATACTGAATTTTCTGGTACAATCATCACTCCATATGTTGATAAGCTCTCCTACTCAATGTTGTCTCCTGCAACTAATTATAGTTTCATGAAGGCCAATGTTGATGTGTTGAACATCATCCAATTATTTATTTATTCCAAAAATAAGAGTAACAAATCAAAAAAACTAGGTAACAAGCCTGAAAAGGAAAAAGGTAAAAGATGGTGGAAGAAGAAGGGAAAAAGGTTTAACAAACCAATGGTGAAATGTTGAACAATGAAGGTTAGCAGAAACTAGAAAGTTGAAGAGAGTAGCCGACACAGTGGGGCCTCTCAATCTGAGACCAAAGAACATCTAGACGATAAGTGCATAACTATATAAAAATAAAATAAATTCAGTTCCTTTAAGGGCGTGTTTGGTTTTAGGGGAGAGGATGAGAAACTTCGAAAAACTTAATTATTTGCCTCTAAGTTTAAACCCCTTCCCTCCCCTCCATCTCCTCCCCTTAAACCAAACACACTAAGATATTTACTATGAAAGTTCTCAACAAAAGAGAAACATAATATTGATGAAATCTTGGACAAACATGAAGAATATATATATAAGAATATACTGAAAAAGCAGAACTATCAAACCCTGGTTTTTGGAGAAACATTTGGCAGAACTATCAAATTTACCACATTTTTTGGAACCCAAAATGGATACATTTGGCAATTCAATTTCACATACGTTGATGTTGAACATGATTCTCATAATGTTAAGTCCATTCAGCTATTGGAGAAATAGGGTATTGATTTCTTGAAGAACAATGAAGATACATTTGCAGTTCAATTTCTCGACTTCGAAGTTGAACAAGATTATCATAATGTTAAGCCCATTCAGCTATTGGAGAAACAAGGTATTGATTTCTTGAAGAACAATGAAGATGGGATCATGTCTTGACTTTTTCGGAATTTTATTTTAAGATCTAGATTATTGTTCAATTCTCACATCATATGGTCACTTTCCATAGTTCTTATGATTTTGGGTTCCTAATAAAACTTCTAATTGGGAGACAATTGCCCCCTAATGTTCACTTATTCTGACAGTTGGTTGCTCGGTTGTTTGGACCCAAAATTTATGACTAGAAGCTTATAATCAAGTTCTACAATGGTCTCTATGGTGGCCTAGAAAGAGTGTCTAAAACATTGAACGTGGATCATGTAGTTGGGAAAAATCACCAAGCTAGGTCCTATGGCCTCGCTTACTCTACAAACATTTATGAGGTTTAAGTATGTTTATTTCAATGAACATCCTAAGCTTGAAAAATTTCAAGGGGTTCTCTATGGTTCCGAGGTCAATACTAGGGTTCTCTATGTTTACCATATTTGTTATTATCTTTGTTCTTTGAGACTTTGACTCTTTAAATTTGAAAGTTTGCATATTTGTTAGTAGTAAAACTTTATTACTTTTATGAGTATGTTTCCGAATGGTTTCCATTATCATTTTTTTTTTGCCCCTAGCTATTTCCATTATTCAGTAATTAGAAGAGATTAGAAATTAATGATAAATAAGACTCCTATTACGCACTCTTTCAAGGGTCGGTCCATGGATTTTCCTTTTACTGAAGCCGATGCATTTTTACATCCCACAGCTTCGGTAGATCGCCTAGCCCCGTTCATCTTCAGTGCAAGAGCCACTACAAAAAAAAACTTGTTTTGCGACGGAATTTTTCCGTTGCAAAACATGAATTTTCAGTCACAAAATGCGTTTGCGACGGATTTCTCGTTCGTCGCAAAAATCCGCTTCCATCGCAAATTTCGAAATTTGCGACGGAATTGAATTCCGTCGCAAATTTTGATTTTTTATTTATTTATTTTTTTGATTTTGTTGAAAAATAATTTTAAAAAAAACAAAAAAAAAACTTATATATCATTAAAATATATAATAACAATCAGAAATTATTTAAAAAAATTACATTAAAAAATATAGAAAAATATGAAATAAAAAAAACATATATAAAAAAGGAGTAACCTTGAAATCCACTGCTACTTATTAAGATCTAATTAAATTAAAGCAATAACGAGAGAAGAGCCACAATAGTGATTAAAAAAAACCAACTTGAATGAAAATCATCTCGTGTAAATAACACCTAATGAGTCAACACAAACACCTTCTTTTTAGGAAAATAAATAATGATATTGTTTAATATTATCACCAAACATTAAAATGTAAGCCAAAACTCTACACATATAATATTTAGCTAATTTATTTGGATCAGTTTTTCGTATATATTTTATTGACTCAATGATCATAACAGTCCCACTCAAAAACGCCACCGACTAATAATAAGTTTGTAGTAAATGATTTATGTTATATTCGTGAGTGTGAGTATTGAATTCCCCCCAAAGAAACCAACAAGAGAATAAATGTGTTACTATTAGCAAGCATTACATCACGATTTATATATCACGATTTTGAAACTAATCGTGTTTTCTATAGCAATCTTTTTCAACTAATTAAAATTAGGATTAACTACAATTCTTGAAACCATTGTATATATCTCATTTATATCTATACATAGCATAAAATTTATCATTGTAATATTCATAGATCTTAAATACTACAAGGAAATAAAAAAAATAAAATCAGATCTTTCCACACAGTGGTGCAACAAAAAGAGAGAAGAGAGGTAGGTTACCGGAAATGGAAGTGCAGGCGGTGATCAGTAAGGGAAGAGGAGGAGGATGTTAGTTCTCTAAGGGTTTTGATGATCTCCAATAATTGTAAACAAAGTATGAAGCTTTGCTCTCAAATGTTGTAAAACTCACTGTAAGAGCAAAACTCAAGGTTTGCACAGAAACCTCGAGGTTTGGCCTTACAAAGAAGAACTCAAGGTTTCTGGACTGAGCAAAATTCAAGGTTTTCAGAGAAAACTCGAGGTTTCTTCATACGAGACTTCTCAACATTTTCTCGGAAAATGAAAAACTCGAGGTTTTGTTCAAACCTCGAGGTTTGGACTTTCTGAGAGAGTCTCCTAAGTTTTGAACACTTGAAAACCTCCAGTTTTTGTCTAAAACCTCAAGGTTATGTTTTAACAAGAAAATTCCAGGTTTCACAAGTTTTGTGAAACCTCAAGGTTTGGTAAGAAACCTCAAGGTTTTGACCTGCCAGAGAAAGCTCATGTTTTGGTCAGTTTTTTGAAACCTCCAATTTTGTGAAAAACCTTCAGGTTTGAGTCTAGTCCAGTTTTCTCAAAATTGTGAAAACTTGAGGTTTGAGGACAAACCTCGAGGTTTGTCCAGGCAGAGAGCATCTGCACTTTCCCAGTTTTGAAAACCTCAAGTTTTACTTCAAAACCTCCAGTTTTTATGTTTTGGCGCAAAAACTTAGAATTTCCACATTTGAGCGAAACCTCGAGTTTTGGTGAGAAACCTCAAGGTTTTGGCATCCAGAGAGCAAACACCTTTCCTCCGATTTAGAAAACCTCCGTTTCCCGAGAAAACCTTCGGAGTTTGCCTTGGCGCGATTTTTCAAAGGTTTCATATTCAAATGAAACCTCGAGGTTTCTGATAAAACCTCAAGGTTTTGTCAAACAGAAAGGCTGACGCTTTTTGCAGTTTTTGAAAACCTCCAGTTTTGGGTGGAAACCTCCAGTTTTGATGTTTTGGACTTAAATCCCTTTACATGCTACAGTCCAAAACTCGAGGTTTGAAGAACAAACCTCGAGGTTTCATAGCGACTTCAGAATTTCAAATCTGACGAATTTGCAATACCTTCTTGTTTGATCTTAATACTTTCTATGATTATTCTATAATGTTCCTAGATATGTCTAACCTCTTTTTTAGTGAGTTTCAGATGAATTAGAGAATGTTTATTGAAGGTTTAAAGCAAAAGCAAAAAGCATGTCAGAACATTAAATGCTAAACCCAGAAAGTTGCATACTTTTGGCTAATCCTTCTGCACACGCCTACAAAGGATTAATGTCTACCTACCACATCCAGTAGCTGCTACTCCAATGATTAATTTGTAGAGAGTCAACTCGAACTTTCGCAATTTGGATTAAGTGGAGATTAGAGAGAGAAGAAGACCAAAGCTGAACCAGAACCTTGTCTAATGAAGGCAACGGTTATATTAAAGATTACAACGGTCACTTAATGCTCTCTTGGTATAAATAGAGCTGCATTCAAGTCTTCTCAACTAACACACCTGCTGAAAACGTATAGCATTCAAAGTTCTTCAACTACTCTTTTAGTTTTTCACTTTTAAAGTATTTGTTGATACATTAGAGCTTCAATGTTCATTTCTATCCACTCTTAGAGAGAGTTTCTTACCTACAAATCATTTATTGTAAGGAATCACAAGTCAGGGGACTTGGTGATTGGGTTCATTGATTGCAACTTGTAAGGGGGAGTAAGTTCTAGTTAGAGAATTACTCTTGAGTACAGAGTGTGTAATCAATTGAGATAGTGAAAATCCCAGAGAGTCTAGGGACTGGACGTAGGTCAAGAGATTGGACCGAACCAGTATAAATCCTTGTGTCTTGCTCTTCTACTCTCATCTTAGTTCATCTATGTTTTTAGTGTTAAAAAATAGAGGTATTCGAAAAAGATTTTTAAAATCCCCAATTCACCCCCTCTTGGTGATTTAGCTCCACTTTCAGAGGAGACGAGCGAAGTAGAGGGAGACGACGCCGACGAGGGAGATGGGAGAACGAGAGAGAAGGAAGAGGCAACGCAGGATAACTGAACGGATTGAGAGCAAATTGCAAAACAAAGCTTTTTGCGACGGAATTCGAATTCCTTCGCAAATCCCCTTTTGGGTTTTGTGACGGAATTCCAATTCTGTCACAAAACCCAAAAGGGGATTTGCGATAGAAAAAAATTCCGTCGCAAAACCAAGTTTTTAGCGATGGAATTCCAATTCTGTCGCAAATCCCCTTTTGCCTGCCCATGGATTCAGTAGAAGTTCGAAAGGTTTTCTCTTGCCTGCCCATGGATTCAGCAGAAGTTAGAAAGGTTGACCTATTCGAGAATCTCCGGATCTACGCTTATTTTCAACTCTCTGAAACATTCCGTCGCTTACTATGCCCTTCCTCGTCTTTGGGTGCCTAGGTATCCACCATAAGCCTTTACTCGTTTGAACCTTGCCCTTAACTTGAAGGCTATGCCATCCTAAGGTGTTGCTAAATGAAAGGATCTTATCAACGTCCATGAATAATACATCATAGCATAGCTAGATCGAACTGCCGAATCGAAAAAACTGGGTGCTATCATATAGCTTTATATCGGTTAAGTTCATGAGTTGGAGGAGATAAGTAGACTCGAACCACTGACATCTGCCACAGGGTAAACTACCGCCTCTGAGGCCCCCGACTGATTCTACCATAGAGGTCAACGAAAGACAATAACTCCCCCCGAACACAGCTTACAACTTTCATCGTACTGTGCTCTCCAAAGAGCAACTCTTCTCGTAATCTCAAAAAGTGCTGAGTTGGAATCCCATTCGAACTAAGGATTCTTGTGGTTCCAGAGGATCCAGGTACAGGAGAACCGGGAATGAAGAGCTTCCCCCCTTTCACTCGACTCTTTGGTCTTAAGAATGCTAGTTTTAAAAATGAGTGATTGCCCTTCTCCGACCCTTACTCTCCAACCTGAGAGCGGACAACTAATGCGTTCTGCTTATTGAATAGGGTTCTATGGTCGGTCCGCGACCCCTAGATGCCAAAGGCGTCCTTGGGGTGATCTCGTAGTTCCTATGGGGTGGACACAATGGGGTCGGTCCATGAATTTTCTTTCCTTTTGCCGCATTTCGCTCAAAGGGTTGAAGGGGAGGTAGGGCTATATTTTCGTTAAAAGATATTAACAGAAATATAGGAAAAAATTAATATTTATTTAAATTCATCCCAATCTTACTGTAATAGATGTAATATTTCCTATTAATGCCAATCGGATGAGGTCCCAAACATCCCAACAAGTGAGAAACATAATATTGATGATTTCTTGCACAAAACATCATGAATCATGGAAATAATATATCTATAATAATACATTTAAAAAGACCAATCAAACTCTGGGGTTTGTTAGAACACGCTACGTGCTATAGAATTTGTTAGTGACGTATCTAAAAAAACCATCAAACACTTCTAAGTTAGTGAAAGATTTAATGGGACTTTCTAATTATTATTTATCTTTAATTAGTGTGATTAATTTCCAAAAAAAAAATAGAATTTGTTCGGCATACTTTAGTCCCTCACTCCCACTATTTTTGAGGTTGAAGGATGTTTATTTCAATGAACATCCTGCTGACTATTCTGAAGCCTCAAAATCCAGTACTGCATATTCCACTGCCAACATGTTTCCATCCAGCACCAGCGTCTACATGTTTTTGTCCAATACCAGCAGTGCTTGTCTCGCATTATTAACGTTTCATATTGTACATATTTTACATCTAGACAAATAGGACCAATTCTTTATTTTTTTTGTATGTGATATATTTTCCCATTTATACAATTCAAAAGTTTACTTTGTCTCGAATTATTAACTTTTCATATTGTTGTAAAACTAGAAAATAGGACCAATTACCCCTCGTCCTTGGGTTCAACTGACAAAGGGGTCGGACACTCTAACAAAAAGGGAGGGGGTTCGATCCTGGAGTTGGAGGAGGCATCCTAAGGGTCTACGAAGCAACGGTAACCCAGGTTAAGGTGGAGGCATGTGTACTCTTAGTCCGAGAGTGAGAGTATGAGACGCTTGCTTATCTTATTTTGAGAGTGAAGTTCAAAATTTTTAAGAGGCAATAAGGAAGAAGAAGTTGCTAAAGCCCAAAGGATCAAGACAAGTAAGTAAAGGTTTTAACTTGTCTTATGTAGTTTTATTGTAATTGGCTTGAAATATGGTTTATCCATGATTTCTTTGGTTTTTGAAGGCATAAAATCCTAAGAGGATATACAGCTCAAATTTCTAAAATGGATTAGAATATGAGTTAGAAGATAATTTGGTTCATAAAGTCATAGAATTTGTAAAGTTGCACTAAAAATGTTGCTTTACGTTTTCTATGTAATATTTTGGTATTAATAAGCAATGGTGGAACCAAAATGATTTTGATAATTTTGAGGTTACCAAGGTGTTTAACACAAAAAATTTAGTGGGAATAAGGTTGGAAATGAGTTTTGGAACCAAAGAGAATAAATTGTACAAGTTGCCAAAACTGCTAGTTTTAACTTTTTGGAAGGCAGTTGACTTGTGTACAGTTTTTGATCAAGTTAATGATATCTAAAAATTATGCAAGTTTCCATATTTTAAGTAGACATCTAGATCTTTCTTTTGATATATAATATGTAATTTTTAGAGCTCTATACAAGGAGGAATTAATTTTATAAGTTGATCTACGTTGTTTTGATGTGAGATCTGAACAGTGTTGGAAAATATAAAAACTGGGAATGATTCAGATTCTTTGGACTTTTGGGATTATTTTTCTATGAAAATAGACATGTCAATGGACATTTATGTTTTGGGAGCACGTCAATTATATTTTTGTGCATTTAAATATGAATTTTCAAAGTTCAGTGAAAATTCTGAAAAAAATAGAAATAATCCGAAAATTGCTACAATAAGAGTTAAAAGTGGATGACTAATCATTTGAGGGTCATAAGGATCCTAAATGATGGTAAGAACCCTTCTGAATATTTTTGGAGGAATGGAATATAATGATAATTAGTATTTATGATTATACTATTTTAGGGGTTGATTTTCAAGTGGTTCAAGCACCGGTGAATTACTTTTAGCTATTTGGAGTTTAGGTAGTAACTTTTCTCTCACATACTCTATGTGCCTTTATATGCATGTATGAACCATTGTGGTATTTGAATTGTGAACACCTAATCTTATCGCCGGTTGAGGCCGGGAGGTAGTGCCCTAGAATGTGGGGTAACCCTGGATGCCATCACGGTTGAGGCCGGGGGTGGTAGTCCGATAAGGGAATTGTTGTATTTGTGGAAAGAAGGGTAAAAGCCCATTTGAATACCCAGTATTTGTGGGAATGAATTGGTATGTTCTTGAATATTGTTGAACTGCGTTTTGAATTTGAATTTATTTTGAATAATGAATTTATTGCAACTCGGTTGTCTACCATGTATTGTGCATGCATCTTATGTGAGTGATTAACGTTACTCGGGATTCGTTTGAATCCCAGATATTCCACAAAGTTTAGGGAGGGAACATATATAATAGTGGACGTGCCTCACATGGTAAGGCAATGGATATCGGTAATTGATGGTGCTGGGTCGGACCAAGATCTGCTGTTTATTAACTATGTTGTGTATCAGACTATAATGTAATTTGTAATATTTGTATGAACCTTTTATGGATTTCAGTAATGTAACCAGACTTTAACATCAGTATTACTATGCTGGAACTAGTTTGTTTATTAAGTTGTGCGTTTATACTCTGACGAATGTCGGTGTACCGAAGGGGTGTGACAATTAAGGCCTTTATAATATACAAAATTAACTTTTCATTTTCTTTATCTATCTATTTCATTCTATTTTACATCACAAATGGCTACTCAGTTTGTAAAACAATGATGGCATGACAATAAGACATATATAGTCTTAATTAAAAATAAGGGAAAATTAAGATAAAGGACCTAGTAAAAATAATAATTATTACAAAGGTCCTTAAAAATTATAATTATTTAGAAGGACCAAAAATTAAAATATGAATATATAAATACGAAATTGACCCGTAATAAACTAAAGATATTAACATCAAAGTAGATCCTATTGAACCCATGCCCACTGTAAGGGCACATGGACGTTGGAGAAAGCGAGGATGACGGCGTCAAGGAGACCACGATTTAGGAATCACGAGAGAAGAGATAGTTCAGGCTTTTTTTTTTTTTTTTTTTTTTTTTTTTTTTTTTAAACGCGGCCGTTTGTTTTATTTGAGAGGAGAATAGAAAAAATATAATAATAAAAAGAAACTAAACGTAAATAAAACTCAATTAAAAAAAATCTTTTTAATATCTTTTTCTTTTTATTTTGAAACTATAAATCATTATTATTATCCTAACCTATTATTTATATTTTAGTTTAAACTACATTATTTAAACTAAATCTCTCGATCTTATCTAAATCTCATATAAATCTCTTTAATTATCATGGATATTCTCCAAATAAATTAAAATCTATCTTAAATCTATTATTAAAAATGGCAGTCATATCTTAAATCTATTATTAAAAGTGGGAGTCATCCTTTAACGACTTTATAAGAACCTATGGACCACGGAGGGCTTTACCCGCTCTCCAAATCTCTTTGGTCAGTCTCTCAACTCTACTATAATCTCTTTTCTGCAGTTTGTTGGCGGTCGGCGACTTCTGTGGGTAATTTCCAACAGAATTTTTTAATTCCGCCCCTAATCCGAAGTTTTTTTTGTAGTGTATTAGAACTATTATTTATATATATGAGGCAACTAAGCCTACACTATATGTTACAAGTGTATATATAGAATGAATTATTTGCTCAAGATATAAATTGTTACGGACCTGACCCACGGCCCAATTAGGGGGCGGCCCAGTAGAGGGATGTCGAGTATCCCGGGTTCCCCTACAATCATGGGGCAATCTATCATATCCATAATCCAGGGATATGATAGATTGTGCAATTAAGATACCATGGAACACCCTATAAATACAAGGGGAAAACACCAAGGTGCACAGGTTCTAACTCTAGCTCTTTACATTATGTACTACATAGCACAACCCCCACTGAACACATACCCCCTCCCCCCTTGGGCGAAAGGCCTTGTGTCCAGTGATTCGTCGCTCACCGGGATATCTCTACTCATAGATATTCCGGCATAAGCAACCCGATCCAAGATCAAATCACCAGCCATCTGGGTAGGACATCTGGTTCTACACCAGAACATTGGCGCCGACCGTGGGGTCGGTAAATTTCGATCCCCGTGACCAACAATGGCTACTACCAGAAGCAGCAGTCGGAACCCTCACCGTGAAAGTCTATCGCATGCGCAGGCTGAGACTAGTCAACAGCAACAGACTCAAGGGCTTCCACGGACAGAGGACACCCCCGATAACGATGCCACAAAGAATGGGAACAGCGTGTCAGACACAGCCTCGTCTCCTCCGCAGGGAGCAAAGGCAAGGACACACCAAACCCAGACCTCCTCCTCGTCCAGAAGACACAGGAATCAATTCTGAGGAGGATGGAGAATATGGAGAAGCGAAATAACCTCCAACGCCAAGAAGATTTCAGAGTAATGCAACAAATCATGAAAGACCACTTCCGGCAAGCCAAAGCATCGGAACGTGAACAGGACCCGGGTATGATGAGAAGAAAGAAAGTAAGGATATTTCGCACGCGCGGAAGCCCTTGGCCGGCCAAACAATCAAGGCATGACCGGTATGCAGAGAAAAGGACCTCTCCATAAACGGGCTCCGAGCATGATGAGATCCGAGACCACACGTCGGCTCGGAAGAAACGTTTTCTAGGAAGGACCTCGGATGACGAAGATCGAGAAGAGAGAGGGCGCTCCGACCAAAGGGCTCGCCCCGGGAATATCACGTGAAATATATAGTGGGCCACAACAGTAGCCCTTTCTCGGAAGAAATCGAGAATGCTCCATACCCTAGGAAATTTGAGCTGGCCATTTTACCGAAATATGATGGCGTATCTGACCCGAGGGCCCATCTCGACGCCTTCGAACTACTCATGTTCGTAAGGCAAATCATAGGCTCGGTCATTAGTTGGCTTTTCACGGCCACATTGATCGGACCAGCTCAAATCTGGCTCCACACGCTGCCGAGAAGGTCCATCCATGATTTTCAAGACCTCGGGCGAAAATTCGAATTGAATTTCGCAACTAGCCAGAAACAACCCAAATCTCAGTATACCCTGAGTAAGATAAAGCAATGACGGGGGGAGACACTACAAAAATACTTGGACAGATTTAAGGAGGTGGCCCTCCAGGTAAGATCTCTCCCGGAAAGCGTTAACGTACATTGCCTCGTCGATGGCTTAGACCCTTCTTCCCGGCTATCAAACTCCATCTTCAAGAACCGGGTATACACTCTCACTGAGTTTAACACTCGAGTGAAGCAATATTTGGAAGTAGAGCAGATGGAGATCGCCAATACTAATGGCGACGATAAACGAAGAAGTACACCACCCCGGAATAAGAATCAGCCGAGTGGTCGTAGGGAAGACTCCCGCAATCAGAATCGGGATAGCAGGCCAAAAACCGACAAGTCAGAAAAGAGGCCGAGGTATGAGAGATACACTCCGTTCAATGTTTAGCGAGGCCAGTTATGGAAAGAAGTGGCCTTCACAGAGATGGAAAAAGTTGATAGACCTCGGCCCACACGGTTTCGGCCCACCACGGATCATTCAAAGTTCTGTGACTTCCACGATGGACCAGGGCGCACTACGGATCAATGCTACAAACTCAGGGACGCAATTGAAAAATTCATCCGAGAGGGTAAGTTGCGCCAATACCTGATAAAAACACAGGGTCGGAAGAACAAGAAAAGGAAACAAGGAGGTCGAAGTCTGAGTCCGACCCCACTCGGTCGGAAGGTCGATGGAATAGGATGAAAGTCGTCTTCCGATGACGAGCAGTTCCCGGAAATAGACATGAATCACAGGTGCAATGTAATCAGTGGAGGCATGGGCGGAGGAGGAGACACCGCAAGTCAAAGAAAGAAATACTTGAGGGAGGTACTATCAGTAAGAACCCCCCAAGTTCAAAGATGACCATGGCCGACTGACGCCTCCATCATTGCAGTTCACCTCCGAAGACCTAAAAGACGTTGTGCTGGGACACCAAGATGGATTGGTAATTACCGGGATCCTGGTAAACTGCCTTGTGAAAAGGATTTTCGTTGACTCGGGGAGTTCAGCAGATATTATTATGTGGGATGCCTTTAAAAGGATGAACTTGGATAAGGAAGACCTGGGTCCATGCAAAACAACACTTGTGGGCTTTAACGGGGAGCAATCCAGGCCAAAGGGGTATATCGACCTAAAGCTGACGTTGGGAACTAAAGAAGCCTTAAAAGCCGAGAGGGTAAGATTCATCGTGGCCGACTTCCCTCTCCGTACAATATGATATTGGGCGGACCAACCATCCACAAATTTGGGATATGATTGTGTCCACCAAGCATCAAAAGTTAAAAATGGTTAGCTCAAAAAAGCAGGTAATCACCATAACCGGGGACCAAAAAGAATCCGGCAATGTTACTATGAAACTATGCGTGAGAACGAGACCGAGAAGGCATCATCATCTCAGGATCAAAGTGTTGAAAGAACCTCGGGCGGGGAAAAAGGCAAACAACAGGGCCGACCCGTCAGTGTGGTGGAATTGGATATAAGGGATGAGGAACCCGAACATCCAAGACCCGCGCCAGAGGGGGAGTTGGAAGATTTAATCCTGGGGGAAGATCCGACCCAGGTCACGAAGATAGGAGGCGCAATGACCCCAGAGGTCAAAGAGACATTAAGCGAGTTCCTAAAAGCGAACCGAGACTTATTTGCATGGAGGGCCTCGGAAGTACCCGGAATAGACCCCACTTTCTGCTGTCACAAGTTGGCAATTAAACCGGGATCTACCCCGGTATCACAGAAGAGACGAAAACAGGGGACCGACAGGCAGAACGCCTTAGAAAAGAATGTGAAGGAATTATTAGAGGCCGGATTCATCTGGGAAATACAATACACCACATGGCTATCTAATACGGTCATGGTCATAAAGCCTAACGGGAATTGGAGAGTATGTATAGATTACACAAATTTGAACAAAGCCTACCCTAAAGACTCTTACCCGATGCCGAGCATCGACCAGTTAGTCGACAACTCATCCGGATTTCAACTACTATCCTTCATGGATGCTTACTCTGGATACAATCAAATAGCGATGCATCCGGAAGATCAAGAACGGACGACCTTCATAACCGACAAGGCCAATTATTGCTATAATGTCATGCCGTTCGGATTGAAAAACACCGGGGCCACCTATTAACGGATGATGAACAAAGTCTTTGAAGACCAGCTCGGTCGAAATATAGAAGTGTACATTGACGATATGATCGTCAAGTCGATAAAGCCGGGAGACCACATCTGAGACCTGGAATAGACGTTTGAAAAGTTGCGGAAGCACCGAATAAGACTAAATCCGGCAAAATGTGCGTTTGGAGTCCCGGCAGGAAAGTTCCTCGGGTTTATGCTTACACACCGAGGAATTGAAGAAAACCATGACAAGTGTAAAGCGGTGTTGGAGATGAAAGCACCGACCAACAAAAAGGAAGTGCAGCAACTAACCGGGAGATTGGCAGCAATGACAAGATTCTTGCCTAGGTCGGCTGAAAACGCTTTACCCTTCTTCAAACTACTAAAGAAAGAGATTCGAGGCGGATGGAACCCGGAATGTGAGTCCGCATTTGCAAAGATCAAGCAATGCCTGGAAACCCCGCCGGTCCTATCCAAGCCCGACTCAGGAGAGACGGTTTTCCTGTACTTATCCGTAGGCGAAGAGGCCATAAGCGCCGCTCTGGTTCGTGAAACCCAAGCCAGACAGGTACCGATCTACTTTGTAAGCAAGGTATTGCAGACCTCGGAACTCAGATATCAGAAGTTGGAGAAGGTAGCATTCGCTTTGTTGATGGCAGCAAGACGCCTACGCCCATATTTCCAGGGGCACAAAGTCGTGGTACGTACCAGTCTGTCAATCCGGCAAGTTCTACACAAGCCAGACTTGGCCGGGCGAATGACAAGCTGGGCCATAGAGTTATCTGAATTCGAAATTTCCTACGAAGCCTGGCATGCGATAAATTCGCAAGCCTTGGCCGACTTCGTAAGGGAACTTACCTCAACCCACGCTGAAAGGGAGGTCGGCCTCAAAGAATGGACGGTGTACGACGACGGATCCTCAAATGCAAAGGGGAGTGGAGCTGGAATAATAATTGAAAATCCAGACGGAGTTGCCGTCGAACACTCTCTCCACCTCAAATTTCTGACATCCAACAACCAGGCAAAGTATGAGGCAGTACTGGCCAGCCTCGAACAAGCAAAGGAGCACGGGGCACAGAAAGTCAGAATCCTGATCGACTCCCAGCTCGTAGCGGCTCAGATACAGGGCTCATATCAAGCAAAAGGCCCGTTGTTGGCAAAGTACTTGAACAAAGCCAAGGACATGATAGCCGAGTTTGAAGAGGTAACAGTCACTCACATCCCTCGGGAGGAAAATACCAGGGCCGACATACTATCAAAGCTGGCTAGCACCAAAGGTCCGGGAAATTACCGAACCGTCGTCCAACAAGATCTGGACGAACCAAGTTGTGTCATGTCCATATCATCAGCCTCGAACTGGAGAAAACCAATCGAGGACTATCTGGAAAGGGGAATTATACCCGTCGACAAGACGGAAGCTAGAAAGTTGATCCGACAAGCCACCATGTACACTATGGTGGACGATCAATTGTATAGGAAAGGATTACACTCTCCCATGATGAGATGGTTGAATGCGACCGAGGCCAGGTACGTTCTCGCCGAGATACACGAAGGCATCAACGGTCAGCATATGGGGGGAAAATCCTTAGCTCGGAAAGCACTTAGAGCTGGGTTCTTCTGGCCGACGATGGTGGCCGACTCCATGGAAACAGTAAGAAGGTGTGACAGTTGTCAGAAACATGCCAACATCCTCTGGCGTTCCCCATCGGAGCTGAAAAGCATTACGGCCCCCTGGCCTTTCTACAAATGGGGGATGGATCTTCTCGGACCATTCAAAACAGCCCCAAGACAGTTAAGGTATCTCATTGTCGCCGTCGACTACTTTACCAAATGGATAGAAGCCGAGCCGTTGACCACGATCACCTCGGCCCGCATTCAACGATTCTTTCAACATAGCATTGTCTCTCGGTTCGGGATCCCGGCCGAGATAATTACGGATGACGAGACTCAATTCGTTGACAAAGGGTTTCAGAGTATGATGTCGGACCTCGACATCATCCATCACTTTGCATCTGTCGAACACCCTCAATCCAATGGGCAGGTCGAGGCCGCCAACAAAGTCATTGTCGACGGATTAAGAAGACGTATGGAGGACGCCGATTCTTCCTGGGTCGAGCAACTTTACAGTGTTTTGTGGGGATACAGGACTAGCTTCCAAACCTCCACTCAGGAAACTCCATTTCGTTTAACATACGAATGCGAGGCTATGATCCCGGTCGAGATAGGCCAACCGACATGGAGGAAAATGAAAGCTAGCAAGAAAGGAGAAGACTCGAACAGTGACACCTTGATGACAGAGTTGGACCTCATTGATGAGGCACGAATCGTGGCGCACTGCCGAGACCTAGCGCAAGCGGCTCATCGCGGCGAAGTACAACCGAAAGGTGAACCCTCGCTCCTTCAACCGGGAAACACGGTGCTCGACGCGCCGACATCGGGAACAAAAATGCCGGAGATGGAAAGCTAACGGCAAAGCGGGGTAGGGTCCTTATCGCATAAAGGAAAAACTGGAAAAGGGCGCCTACGTTCTGGAGACCCTGGGCAGAAAGCCGGTCAAAAGGACTTGGAATGCCGACAAACTGAGAATCTATTACAGTTAGACCTCGGTCCACTTGCTAAGATAGGACCGACGGGCGCATTCGTTTTTATGCTTTTTCAATTGATTTAGTATTTTCAATTTCAGTTTCATATTTCGCTGAAAGACAACACGCATTGTTTCTTCCAAGCATTCTTATTTAAGACTCCCCAGTGGATGCACCAATTATTCTATACTTTTGGTTAAATAAATTATCACCGAGACATAGAAGCCGCGGTCAAAAACGTTTGATTAAATAAGTTATCACCAAGGCATAAGAAGCCGCTGTCAAACGAAAATCCCAACAGAAGGGAATACACCCGGGCTGCCACGCCACGGTCGCGAGATGGTATGAACACTATTTCTATTATAAAGTATATGCATCGAAAATTGCTCCTAAATAGGGAAGTGAATTGTCACGCAGGTCCCGATCAGGCCGACATGTACAAACGTGCGTTTATACACCACGATTACGCATCTGACATTTTGCCCATATTCTGGAAAAACAACCCCGGACAGCCATATCCGGATCTCGGTAGCCCGGGTTTACTGCCCTACCCCTATTCCCGAAGTCAACCTATCGGAAGTAACACTTAGCGAGATCTTTAACGCGCATATAAAGGCCACGGCCCCCATAAAAAAGAATGTTAACTTAAATAAAGTTGACAAAACAAACGATTGGTTGAAATCAAGTTTATATATAATTAATTAAAGTAGCAATTTTACAAGACTACAAAGTCAACCCGGTACAAACCACCGGTACAAAAAGTATAAAGCTACAATAATTAAACGAAGGGAGCGTTATCTCCTGAAGCCACCACCTCGGCACCGGGAATAGCCACCTCGACATCCAGAATAGCCACCTCGGCATCCGGAACAGACTTGGAGCTCCCTTCTCCACCACCATCGGCTCCTTTGGCACCCTGATCTTCCCCTTCCCCGTCCAGATCCTCCTCAAAAAGGGAGTCAGAGTCGACCGCAGGGGTGAGAGGGGCCGGATGGAAGACATCGTCCCTCACATACGCCCGGTGATCATACCCATATGTCTTCAGCTCCAACTCGGGATTGAGATAGCAGATTTGGGCTAGGGCCATTTTAAAGCAATCGGCGGCGGCCTCCCTCACAATCTCTTCGGCGGTAAGGCGGGCTTGCTTCTCCTCGGCAAGGGCGGCCTTAGTCCGCTCGAGCTCGAGTACGATCCGCCGCCGAAGGCCGAAGGGACTTAAGGGCATCTATGCCTGTCGAGTGAGCCTTTTGGAGAGCGGCGAAGTCCGAGGAAGTCTTGTCAAAGGCTTCTTTTGTGAGAAGAAGCTCCTCGGTCGCCTTCCCGGCACTTGCCCTCGCAACCTCAAGGTCCTTTTCAGCCTTCTCCTTAGACTCCATAGCCTCATTCTCCTCTTTCCGCAGCTTGCGAGCCTCGGCAAATTTAATCACATACTTGTTCTTCAAGTGCAAATAGGCCTGGGCTAGTCCAACACCCTGGCAGAGGCGTGCCTGGATATCGTGAACCACGGCCTCGTCAATATCAGCCAGTGGTAAGGCATTCGTAAATTGACGAGGTGGTAGGAAGGCAACCCCGAGCTCTTCAGTCTTTGGGCCCTTTTCCCAAGTGAGACCTCGTTTGATTTTCGGGGCGGGAAGATGCACTGGAGTACCCAGAGGAGGAGGCGACGGCCCCTCAGAAATATCCTTACCCTTGGAGAGAGAAGCGGTGGATGGTTGGGCAGGCTCACCGCCAGGTGACGAAGGCGTCCGAGTAGGGAACGGAGCCTTGGTTTTCTTGGCCATCCTGGCTTGGTTTTCCTCCGAGGACGGCCCTTTCCGAGCCTCCGAGGATGGACGCTTGCGGGAACTCTTTTTAGGCCGAGCATCGGGGGCAGGCGTCACGAGCGTAAGATACCGGGGCAGTTCCGCCATCGGTTGAGCTGCAAAAGCAAGCGGTTGATTTAGTAACAAAGTAAAACAAGATGTAAGCATTATAATAGAAGAACCGCGGGATGCATACAAATTACGTATCCCGGCTTAGAACCGGCTCCGTTAATAAAAAATGCCGCGCTCCTAGCACCACAAGACTTAGCCCAGGATACCAGGCGGTCAATCGATAGGACCTCGTCAACTGAAAGGTCATCAGACTCCACTTGATAGGAGGCAGAGGTCAACTTATGATGATCTTCGGTCCAGTAAAGGGGGAACCTCCACTCCACATCGTCAGCCTCGGCCCCCCTCAAGAACCACGGCTGTTCGCCGGCTTTAGCCACCACCTTAAAGAAGCCGTCTTTGAAGTGCTTAAACGATTCAGAGAAGGCCGTCAGGAGTTTTTTGTCGGGATCACCTCAGAGAGAGGTAAGCCCCTTTAGCCGCTCTGGCTCCTTACCAGACCGGGGAGTAATAGGACAGAAAAAGAAGAATAAGGTGGTAGTACACGGAATAGGGACCGAGAAAGACCGACATAGCTGCTCAAAAGCAACTATATAGGCCCACCCGTTGGGATGAAGCTGAGAAGGGGCTAGATGGAGATGGTTGAGACAGGACATTTGAAACTCGGTGAATGGGAAGCGAACACCGAGCCGGGTCATATAAGCTTTGTAAAATAAAAAGAAATTGGTAAAGCCCTCGGCCCTCGAAGCACAGACGGGCTCATTCCCACCCGGGGGCAAAAGTAACAGCCTTTCATAGCCGATAGTTTCATCTGGCTGAGGGCTTGTACGGTCATCAGGGAATGGGTCGCCAACACATCCCGAGTCACCCAAGGGAACCCCTCCATAAGATCCTGGGGAATGTTAGAGGAATCCGACCTCCCAGCTTCCGAGGGGGCATTACCCGGCGAAGACGATGACTCCATTTACCTATAACAACAAAGAAAAAAATAAATACTAAGGTCGATGAAGTGCGAAAATACCTGACACAGGCATAACAGCCGGACCAAAATTAGAAGTGGGCAGACTGATGGGAAGACGACCCCCTAAGCCCGAGGTTGAGTTAGAAGTAGAAGCCGATCTATGACGGCAGGAGCCTAATGCTAGACAGTCCCAGCAAGGGCCGGCATATCCCTTGGGCTTAGAAGCAGGCCTAGGCCGAACAGAGGGCTCGCGAAGGTTGATAGGTACTGCCGGAATTACCTCGACCTCGTCCTGACCTTCGGGAAGAGGTCTAACAGGGGGATGGGACTCTCCAACGGCCCTCCTACCCGAGCCACCCGAGCTACCACCTAGGAAGGAGGCTAGCCTGTGCTCCTCGGACAGAGGAGTACCGAGCAGCCAGTGGCTCATTCGAGGGTAACGAGCACGAAGGGCTTCCTCCTCTTCAGAGGTTAAGTCATGAGTCGAAGTCGAAGGTTGATTAGTCCTATTCATTGGCACCAAAGGACGCAGACCTAAAGAGACAGGAAATGGCAATAAGGAAAAAAGCGATGACTCCTCTGGGAATGAAGGCATGTAGTCATAGGCAGAGTAAGTAAACCTAACCTAACACTCTAAAGCCAACCAAAAAACTTCAACAAACCACAAGCATACTGGGTTTTTACTAAAACCAACTGAACTAAGCAGAGAAGGTAGAAATCCAGTAAAAAGTTGAATACAGTAGAAGAAATGACTTACCAGAATAAAAGAAGGTCGAGTGGAGAACAATCGCCGGAAGGAGAAAGCTTGAGAGCCGCCGGAAGCGAAATCCCGTTTTCGGAGAAGATGGAGAATGAGAGAAAAATCAGAGAATGGTCGAAGGTGGCAGACGAAAATGAAGAAAAACAAGATTAAAAAACCTTTGAAATGGTAGGAGGTGCGAAGAGGCGCCGGGGAATTAAGGGTAAAACCGGAAATTCACCTGCAAAATGGGGTGACGTGCCCCGGGAAGCACGCGCACTAAATGCGCACGGAAACCGAAGGCGGCAGGGAATGACGGTTGCAAATCCTCTCCATTCCAAAGATGCCAGGTGGCAGGGCGCCATGATGGTGAAGTCGGAAGGTTTCGGCGCCATGATGGCGAAGTCGGAAGGGCTTTCGACCTCGAAACCAAGCATACCACCTCGGGCCCCTAAAGTCACCAACGGAGATGCCGACCTTTGAGAAACGATCTCGGGTCCAGAAGACCGGGCAGCCACCTCGGATCCACGCATCGGATAGGTAACTCGACAGAATACCTAGGTCCGGGGGCAAGGACACATCCAAGCCCGAAGAGTAAAGTACACCCCGGCAGCTCAAAACCTTGAGCTACCGAGCTGGGGGCAACTGTTACGGACCTGACCCACGACCCAATTAGGGGGCGGCCCAGTAGAGGGACGCCGAGTATCCCGGGTTCCCCTACAATCATGGGGCAATCTATCATATCCATAATCCAGGGATATGATAGATTGTGCAGTTAAGATACCATGGAACACCCTATAAATACAAGGGGAAAACACCAAGGTACACAGTTCTAACTCTAGCTCTTTACATTACGTACTACACAAAGACAACCCCCACTCAACACATACCCCTCCCCCTTGGGCGAAAAGCCTTGTGTCCAGTGATTCATCGCTCTTTGGGATATCTCTACTCATAGATATTCCGGCATAAGCAACCCGATCCAAGATCAAATCACCGACCATCCGGGCAAGACATCCGGTTCTACACGGAACATAAACATTAGCGGGATATGTGACAAGTGTATATGAGGAGATTAGTACAACGGATGCAATCTATATTTCAAATTACAAATATTTTCGTATTTTAATTCAATTTTAAAAAATAAATATTTTTATTCACCCACACTCCTCCCTACAATACTAGTGTCATACGGTATCCAGTATAGGTTATACATCCAGCTTACTTATCTGTACAATTTTCACTTTAGTTGTTTCTTAATTACCTTATTAATAACTACATAGTCACTTTAGTCCCTCGTGGTGGCAATGAATCGGATATTGAAGGTCGGCAACGATGTGACTATGAAGGTGGGTAAAAACAAGTTAGACCGATACCATGTGCTTTTTTATTTTAAATTCAAAATATTCATGTAGCTAAGTCGGATAATTTTTTTTTTTGCCAAGTAAGATGATTTATTGATGACTTAGCATGAATTTTGGATAACAATGACTAAATTATAAATGATGGAAATATTAGGGAATAGGTTTTAAACGATTTAAAAATACATACGAGTGAAGTTACAACTACAAGGATAAAGATTAATTTTCTCTTTTTAATTTTTTATTAAGGCCCTTATAATATAGAAAATTAACTTTTCATTTTCTTTATCTATCCATTTCATTCTATTTTACATCACAAATGGCTACTCAAATTTGGTAAAACAATGATTGCATGATAATAAGACATATATAGGCTTAATTAAAAATAAACTAATATGGAAAAGAAGAATTCAAACTCTTCATTGCTACCCCTCCGGTTGTAATAATAGGGCGAACGAAGCATGCCTTATAAGGGTGAGGAGACCTTTCCTTTATGGACACGTTTTGGTGGGCCTAACGAAACCCAGCCAAAAAGAAAAACCTTGAGGCCTTGTGTGTCAAAGCGGACCAGAGGAAATAGTCCCAGTTTCCACCGATTTTGGGAGCCACCAAGCCAAAACCCAATATACACCCCTAAACCTCGGAAGTATCAATCTTTAGATTGTTAGGGAAGGATTAAATTTATTTATGTATTTTTCTCTATCAATGTTTTTAAATTGTTTGGCCTTGGTTCTGGTTGTTAGTTTGAAATTGATTTCATTACTCGCCCTATGTTTCATTAAGTTTTTATATTCTCGGTTAGAAAAACTAGATCCTTTATTATATTAAGGATTTGAGGTACTCCTCCGGTCCTAATTATAAAACATATTTACCTTATTTTAGAGATCAAGGATAATTGTTAAATTAGTTTAATTATACTTGTTTTCCTAAAATGTTCTTATTTAAACACTGATTGGCTAATTAACTAAGGTTCAGTACAAACGACTTTGCTTAGCAACTCCCCTCTCGCATGATGTTCGGGATTTTTATTTTTTATTTTTTTGCCAACGAGATTTTTATTTTTAATTATAAACTACATAATTATATTTGCTTAGCATTTTTTGTTCTTTTCTTTTTTTGAAAAAACCTTAATAATTATTAGGCGAGTTTTTCATTTATAAATGATACGCTTCGTTTTAATATTTTACATATTAAATATTGATATTAAATTATTAATTAAAAAATAAAAAATTGTAGAATTGAGGTGTATGTGGCATTAATGAGTTACAAGCATTACTCACTTTATAGAATATATATGTGCATTATTCAATTATTATTGTGTTTAATTATTATTGAGAAAGTATCAATTAGGGTATTTTGAGAAGAAATTGACAAAAAAATAGAACTTTGTCCTATCATTAAGACCAAGATAAACCCCCAAATGTTGTCCTATAATTAGGACTGGAGGGAGTAGTATATTAAATCATGCAACTAAATTTTTTGTCTTCCTTTTTTGTCTATTATTACAAAATATTTTTCTTTGTTCTCAGTCTTTGTTTACTGAAGCTAATTTTAATGTAATTCTTCTATGTTTTTACCAATGTTATAGGGTTGATAAAACTTGCATTCTCTATCTGATTTTATAATCACAATGAAGCCTTGACCTTCGTATAGTCTGCAGGCGTTGGTACTAGTATGAGTGAATACCCAACATGCTTATGAATTCGTCCTTACCCAACTTACCGGCCCTAGTACTTCCTTGCCTTGACTACCTTGTCTTAGCTAACCCTTTAATTTTCAGTAGTGGAGTATAGAAAGGCTTAAACTTGCTCTGACTCACTCGCCTTTCTGTAGTGGCGAGAGGAACGTAGTCACTCATATAGCATGTATGAGGCCAAGAGGCGTGATAACCTAAGGGCTGACTAGCTACAAAAGACACTCAAGAGAACCTTTTAACAAACAAAATGTACCCCGAAATCGGTCATTGCCAACATGGAGTAAAGAGGCCACCTATCAGTGGCTGACTTTAAATCATAAGAGTAACATACCTGCTGTCCTTGGAGCCGGTCCAGAGGTCTAGTCTACCAATACGTCCCAAAAAAAGTGGGTATCCTACAGAGAACTTGACCTAACCATTCGTGAATTGGTCGTAACAACCTCAGGTTGACATTGTTGCCAATGGCAAAGATCCAACATTTCTTCCCTGCCCTCTATAGACTGACCTAATCGACCCATCACACAAGGAGCCTTAACATCGCGCTCAGAAGGTAGGTATGGACCCACAATGGTCTCAAATTCAGATAAATCTAGATCGGAAAAGATTTTTTTTATTGTGATACATAGCATACCGGACTCGGTGAGGCCTAAGCAAGCCTTGACTATCTTGTTGCCCTTGGGCGGCGTGAAAGTCCTAGCCTAATGAAGTGGACTAGACCTAAGGTAAGGGTGGGGACTCAACAATGCTTTCCTGTGGAATGAAACTATCTCTTTTATCGATCTGGCTACTGTTGCACTCATTCCTCTATCGAGGAAGGGACATATAGAATAGAAGGGGATTAAAGAAATGCCATATTGATTAGGGGTCTACTAAAGATAGCTGAATCCCTATTCTTAGGTTTGGTTGGATGGACTGGTAATGCTTTGCCTAGCGGAGAAAGAAACCATAATGGGGTAAAAAGGCTCAGAAATTCCTCTGATAGTTGCCGGTGAACGCAATTCTTTTTCCAGATTCTTGGTCAAGGTTTGACCTCGGGTTGGTTAGAGTACGCTCTTCCGCGCGCTAAAGCTTAGGGAGTGACCATCGCATCAATTTCAGAGGTACCATTACGCCTTTCTTCCCAGTATCGAGCTACAGGCCTTTCTCATAAGATGTTGTCTGTCTTTAGAGTCCGGTACCAGTAGTTCTCCATAGTCTAATAGACACTAAGCATAACCTTCGCCCCCAAGCAAATAGCAGCACGTATTGTATTTATATAATTCTTACTTGCGTGATCTGTTCCTTTTATATTAGGGGATAGTATTTTCCTTTCAGTCTCACGTCTTCAAACCAAAGCTATAAGCTACGGTATTGAATGATCAAATCTTTAAATAGTGACCTGAATAAAACACAAAAGGATCATATATCAACAACCCATACTTTGTGCTCAATTGACTGCGTTTTGAAATTTTACAAAAAAAAAAAAACCTAAAAAAAAAATCAATTCAGGGTGGCGTATAAATTAATAAAGCAAGTGAGCTTGCAGGTTCTTTCTCCATAACGCTTACAAATAGCACCACCAAAAGATCAATAAATCCAAAAATCAAACTACTTATATATAATGAAATTGCATGGAAGAACAATTTACCAAGCAAGGAATTAAAAAGGGGAAGAAAAAAACGCAAAGATCATTAAGATGAATCAAATAATACTCACACACCAAATAAATCTTCTTGCCTTCGCTCCGAAACTGAACAAGATCTTCTTGAAATGTTGCAGAACTTGTCCGCAACGCTCTTCCAAGAACCCCATCTTGAAATCGATGGGTTGGTTCTCGATGGTGGAATTAAGTACCATGCAGAGATAGCCGTTCACTAGATCTTCTGAGACATTCTTTCCCCGGTATAAAGACTGGCGATATTTACCGGGGAGGGCATTTTTTTCGGTCACTTACGAAAAAAAAGGAACGGAAAACATTCCTCTACCCTTCTTCTTCCTCTTATCCGCTTCACTTCCCATTTGTGAGGAACCTGACTCTGACACCATTTGTAACTTCCCAGCCCAAAGATACCTCATGGTTTCCTCACGGTTCTAAGACATGTCAACAGGGGAGGTACCTTTGGATTGCACATCAACCCTCATCGACCCGAACCTGGCTCTTATATCATTTGTATCATCTAAGTGCAAGACTTTAAAACCTCACAGTTTTCTCAAGGTTCTTGCTCCGATACCTCACGGCTTTCGCACATAGACTTGAGCTTGACTCTGATAATGAGATGTTACAATTTGTATCAAAGCACTAAAACCATTGGGATGTTATAATTGGTATCAGAGCAAGGGTCGGTTTGATGTGCAGGATGAGGTTTTACAATTGGTACAGGAGCTTGGATAGGCACCGGAACCGATTCCATGTACACCTTGCCTGTTGATTAGATCTTGTCCAAAGACTGAACAAGATCTTCTTGAAATGTTGCAGAACCTGTCTGCAAAGCTCCTCCAAGAACCCCATCTTGAAATCGATGGGTTGGTTCTCGATGGTCGAATTAAGTACCATGCAGAGATAGCCGTTCACTAGATCTCCTATGGAATAAAGACTGGCGATATTTACCGGGGTGGGCATTTTTTTTCGGTCTCGTACAAAAAAAAAGGAACGGAAAACATTCCTCTACCCTTCTTCTTCTTCTTATCCGCTTCACTTCCCATTTGTGAGGAACCTGACTCTGACACCATTTGTAACTTCCCAGCCCAAAGATACCTCATGGTTTCCTCACGGTTCTAAGACATGTCAACAGGGGAGGTACCTTTGGATTGCACATCAACCCTCATCGACCCAAACCTGGCTCTGATATCATTTGTATCATCTAAGTGCAAGACTTTAAAACCTCACAGTTTTCTCAAGGTTCTTGCTCCGATACCTCACGGCTTCCGCACATAGACATGAGCCTGACTCTGATAATGAGATGTTTAAATTTGTATCAAAGCACTAAAACCATTGGGATGTTATAATTGGTATCACAGCAAGGGTCGGGTTGATGTGCGGGATGATGGTTGGGATGAGGTTTTACAATTGGTATCGGAGCTTGGATATGCATCGGAACCGATTTCATGTACGCCTTGCATGTTGATTAGATCTTATCCAAAGACTGAAAAAGATCTTCTTGAAATATTGCAGAAATTGTTATCAACGCTACTCCAATAACCCCATCTTGAAATCGATGGGTTGGTTCTCGATGGTCGAATTAAGTACCATGCAGAGATAGCCGTTCACTAGATCTTCTGAGACATTCTTTCCCCGGTATAAAGACTGGCGATATTTACCGGGGAGGGCATTTTTTTCGGTCACTTACAAAAAAAAAGGAACGGAAAACGTTCCTCTCCCCTTCTTCTTCTTCTTATCCGCTTCACTTCCCATTTGTGAGGAACCTGACTCTGACACCATTTGTAACTTCCCAGCCCAAAGATACCTCATGGTTTCCTCACGATTCTAAGACATGTCAACAGGGGAGGTACCTTTGGATTGCACATCGACCCGAACCTGGCTCTTATATCATTTGTATAATCTAAGTGCAAGACTTTAAAACCTCCCAGTTTTCTCAAGGTTCTTCCTCCGATACCTCACGGCTTCCGCATATAGACTTGAGCCTGACTTTGATAATGAGATGTTACAATTTGTATCAAAGCACTAAAACCATTGGGATGTTATAATTCGTATCAGAGCAAGGGTCGGGTTGATGTGCGGGATGACGGTTGGGATGAGGTTTTACAATTGGTATCGGAGGTTGGATAGGGACCGGAACCGATTCCATGTACGCCTTGTATGTTGATTTGATGTTGTCCAAAGATTGAACAAGATCTTCTTGAAATGTTGCAGAACCTGTCTGCAAAGCTCCTCCAAGAACCCCATCTTGAAATCGATGGGTTGGTTCTCGATGGTCGAATTAAGTACCATGCAGAGATAGCCGTTCACTAGATCTTCGAGACATTCTTTCCCGGTATAAAGCGCGATATTTATCGGGGAGGGCGTTTTTTTTCGGTCACTTACAAAAAAAAGGAACGGAAAACATTCCTCTCCCCTTCTTCTTCTTCTTATCCGCTTCACTTCCCATTTGTGAGGAACCTGACTCTGACACTATTTGTAACTTCCCAGCCCAAAGATACCTCATGGTTTCCTCACGATTCTAAGACATGTCAACAGGGGAGGTACCTTTGGATTGCACATCAAGCCTCATCGACCCGAACCTGGCTCTGATATCATTTGTATAATCTAAGTGCAAGACTTTAAAACCTCCCAGTTTTCTCAAGGTTCTTCCTCCGATACCTCACGGCTTCCGCACATAGACTTGAGCCTGACTCTGATAATGAGATGTTACAATTTGTATCAAAGCACTAAAACCATTGGGATGTTATAATTGGTATCAGAGCAAGGGTCGGGTTGATGTGCGAGATGACAGTTGGGATGAGGTTTTACAATTGGTATCGGAGTTTGGAAAGGCACCGGAACCGATTCCATGTACGCCTTGCATGTTGATTAGATCTTATCCAAAGACTGAACAAGATCTTCTTGAAATGTTGCAGAACCTGTCTGCAAAGCTCCTCCAAGAACCCCATCTTGAAATCGATGGGTTGGTTCTCGATGGTCAAATTAAGTACCATGCAGAGATAGCCGTCCACTTGATCTCCTACGGTATAAAGACTGGCGATATTTACCGGGGAGGGCGTTTTTTTTCGGTCACTTACGAAAAAAAAGGAACGGAAAACATTCCTCTCCCCTTCTTATTCTTCTTATCCGCTTCACTACCCATTTGTGAGGAACCTGACTCTGACACCATTTGTAACTTTCCAGCCCTACGATACCTCAAAGTTTCCACACGGTCCTAAGACATGTCAAGAGGGGGAGGTACCTTTCGATTGTACATGAACCCTCATCGACCCGAACCTGGCTCTGATATCATTTGTATCATCTAAGTGCAAGACTTTGAAACGTCACAGTTTTCTCAAGGTTATTGCTCCGATACCTCACGGCTTCCGCACATGGACTTGAGCCTGACTCTGATAATGAGATGTTACAATTGGTATCAAAGCACCAAAACCACTGGGATGTTATAATTGGTATCAGAGCAAGGGTCGGGTTGATGTGCGGGATGACGGTTGGGATGAGGTTTTACAATTGGTATCGGAGCTTGGATAGGCAATGGAACCGATTCCATGTACGCCTTGTATGTTGATTTGATGTTGTCCAAAGATTGAACAAGATCTTCTTGAAATGTTGCAGAACTTGTCTGCAACGCTCCTCCAAGAACCTCATCTTGAAATCGATGGGTTGGTTCTCGATGGTCGAATTAAGTACCATGCAGAGCTAGTCGTTCACTAGATCTTCTGAGACATTCTTTCCCCGGTATAAAGACTGGCGATATTTCCCCGGTATAAAGACTGGCGATACCTCATGGTTTCCTCACGGTCCTAAGACATGTCAACAGGGGGAGGTACCTTTTGGATTGCACATCAACCCTCATCGACCCGAACCTGGCTCTGATATCATTTGTATCATCTAAGTGCAAGACTTTGAAACGTCACAGTTTTCTCAACGTTCTTGCTCCGATACCTCACGACTTCCACACATAGACTTGAGCGACGACTCGATAATGAGATGTTACAATTTGTATCAAAGCACTAAAACCATTGGGATGTTATAATTGGTATCAGAGCAAGGGTCGGGTTGATGTGCGGGATGACGGTTGGGATGAGGTTTTACAATTGGTATCGGAGCTTGGATAGGCACCGGAACCGATTCCACGTACGCCTTGCATGTTTATTAGATCTTGTCCAAAGACTGAACAAGATCTTCTTGAAATGTTGCAGAACTTGTTTGCAACGCTCCTCCAAGAACCCCATCTTGAAATCGATGGGTTGGTTGGGTTGGTTCTCGAGGGTTGATTTAAGTACCATGCAGAGATAGCCGTTCACTAGATCTCATGAGACATTCTTTCCCTGGTAAAAAGACTGGCGATATTTACCGGGGAGGGCGTTTTTTTTTCGGTCACTTACGAAAAAAAAAGGAACGGAAAACATTCCTCTCCCCTTCTTCTTCTTATTATTATCCGCTACACTTCCCATTTTTGAGGAACCTGACTCTTAGACCATTTGTAACTTCCGAGCCCTACGATACCTCATGGTTTACTCACGGTTCTCAGACATGTCAAAAGGGGGAGGTACCTTTGGATTGCACATCAACCCTCATCGACCCGAACCTGGCTCTTATATCATTTGTATCATCTAAGTGCAAGACTTTAAAAGCTCACAGTTTTCTCAAGGTTCTTGCTCCGATACCTCACGGCTTCCGCACATCGACTTGAGCCTGACTCTGATAATGAGATGTTACAATTTGTATCAAAGCACTAAAACCATTGGGATGTTATAATTGGTATCAGAGCAAGGGTCGTGTTGATGTGCGGGATGACGGTTGGGATGAGGTTTTACAATTGGTATCGGAGCTTGGATAGGCACCAGAACCGATTCCATGTACGCCTTGCATGTTTATTAGATCTTGTCCAAAGACTGAACAAGATTTTCTTGAAATGTTGCAGAACTTGTCTGCAACGCTCCTCCAAGAACCCCATCTTGAAATCGATGGGTTGGTTCTCGATGGTGGAATTAAGTACCATGCAGAGATACCTGTTCACTAGATCTCCTGAGACATTCTTTCCCGGTATAAAATGCGCGATATTTACCGGGGAGGGCTTTTTTTTCGGTTACTTATGAAAAAAGGAACGGAAAACATTCTCTCTCCCTTCTTCTTCTTCTTCTTATCTACTTCACTTCCCATTTTTTAGGAACCTGACTCTGACACCATTTGTAACTTCCTAGCCCTACGATACCTCATGGTTTCGTCACGGTCCTAAGACATGTCAAGAAGGGGAGGTACCTTTTGGTTTGCACATCAACCCTCATCGACCCGAACCTGGCTCTGATATCATTTGTATCATCTAACTGCAAGACTTTGAAACGTCACAGTTTTCTCAAGGTTCTTGGTCCGATACCTCACGGCTTCCGCACATAGACTTGAGCGACTCGATAATGAGATGTTACAATTTGTATCAAAGCACTAAAACCATTGGGATGTTATAATTGGTATCAGAGCAAGGTTCGGGTTGATGTGCGGGATGACAGTTGGGATGAGGTTTTACAATTGGTATCAGAGCTTGGATAGGCACCGGAACCGATTCCATGTACGCCTTGCATGTTTATTAGATGTTGTCCAAAGACTGAACAAGATCTTCTTGAAATGTTGCAGAACTTGTCTGCAACGCTCCTCCAAGAACCCCATCTTGAAATCGATGGGTTGGTTCTCAATGGTGGAATTAAGTACCATGCAGAGATAGCTGTTCAATAGATCTCCTGAGACATTCTTTCCCCGGTATAAAAAACTGGCAATATTTACCGGGGAGGGCGTTTTTTTCAGTCACTTACAAAAAAAAAGGAACGGAAAACATTCCTCACCCCTTCTTCTTCTTATCCGCTACACTTCCCATTTTTGAGGAACCTGAGTCTGACACCATTTGTTACTTCCCAGCCCTACGATACCTCATGGTTTCCTCACGGTCCTAAGACAAGTCAAGAGGGGGAGGTACCTTTGGATTGCACGTCAACCCTAATCGACCCGAACATGGCTCTGATATCAATTGTAACATCTCATTATCAGAGTCAGGCTCAAGTCCATGTGCGGAAGCCTCATGGAGGGAGATATTTTGCAATAGCTTACATACTCAGATCAATTAACAATAAGAAAATGATTTAGTTGATAGTGGCACATATTGTGATTGAGTACTTGATTATATATTCATCTGTTTTTTGTTTCATTTATTCCTTGAATATTTTCTTCTAGTGCTCCGAAATAGGAACATATGCCTCAAGCTCATTAATAACACGATGTTAGCGAGAAAAAGATCAAAACCATGATATAATCTTCTCATAGTTCAATCGTCAGGATCTTCAATCACTCCTTCAAAGAGAAAGAAGAGATACAACACTTCATTGGCTGACAATGGGGATGTGGGATGGTTTGATATGTCAGCCTTTACCTTTAGGGCCAACAAAACAATCATCAAGAACATAAAAATAGAAAAATGAGTTCCTATGTGTTGTTTTGAGTTTTCAAATGTAGTCTAGGTTTTGAGTCTACTTTACTTTTAGTGTTCGGCGTTTTCACGTTATATTAGGCTATATACTCCTATGGCATGATATCTATCTTTTGGACTTGCCTATTTAAGAATCACCCACAAATTAGTTGTCTTCTTAAAGTTATGATCAAAAGAGTGACTACTAGTTTGAATAGTGTTTGAATTTCGAGTATCAAACTACAAACTTCACATCTATTTCATACAAACACTTTGAGCTGATCTTGGTGTTGTTGAATCACCCATTGAGTCTAGTGTAATATGCAACAAGTTTCAACTCAATCGAAGTTGTGGTTTGGGAGATATAAAGAAAGGGAATATGAAATATTAGGGAATAATCGTCTATAAATTATAATGTGGGATGATGTCACTATTTCTAAATCAAATCAATATCCATATTTTGCATCAATAAGAAAGCAAATTTCAGAAATAATCGAATCATTTTCAAATATAATTACTTAATCAATCAATTACGAAGAAATATAAAAGAAATAATAAAACAATCATTTATAATGTGGGACGATGATGTCACTATTTCTAAATCAAATCATCAAATCAATAAATTTGCATCAATAATAAATGAAATTTAAGAACTAATCAAATCATTTTTAAGTATGCTTACTTAATCAATCAATTTTGAAGATATATAAAAAAAAATTATAAAATAATCATCAATAAATCATTTTTTATTATCAATGGATCCAAATTGAATTCCCTAGTATTTATCATGTAATTGAGGAAAAATATAATTTTGAATTATGATAACTCTTTGATTTATGGACTAATTTTGAATTATAATAACTTCTTGATTTAGGCAAAAAAAAACCAAACACTGATTCACTTTGAAGAGTGTTGTAGGTTTTCAACTGTTTTGTTATATTCACATTGACTAGCATTGATTTTGTTTTAAATGTTTCTTCCTTTTTTTAAGCAATGACGATTCCCCTATTTCACTCTTGTGATAAGGTCTTCAATATTGGTCTCATCATTATTTATCGACAAGCAATCCAATTCAGACTTTCAATATATATACGGGCCATTTAAAATAGATGATTATAAAATAGTTACATAATTTATTATGATTACAAATAAATATTTCTTATGGAGCTTACAATAAGAAAAACTTTCAAATCATAAAGACTAAATTATATAATAAATATTGAACACCTCTTAAAACAATACTTTAGAACCATAAATGGTCCTTCTATGCTTGTAGAAGTTTCGAAAGCTCAAAATGCTATATAAAAACTTTCCAGTGTAATGCAGGCTTTATGGCCAATTTGCCCCTAATTAAATAATTAATTACCAAAATGCCCCTGTCTGGAAACATTTCACCAATATGCCTCAGTTTAGTCGATTACACCCCAAGATGTAATCGACTAAACTGCAGGGCCTTTGTTTTTAATTTGCCCGCAATGTAATCGACTAAGCTACAGTGCTTAGTCGATTACATCGCTTGACAGAGGGTTTTTTTAAAACCCCATTTGCCTCAAATCGGAATCCTTATCACAACTCTCTTTTTTCTCAGTTTGAGTGCGACCCATCAAAGTTTAATACCATCCCACCTTGTTGAAAGTATTATTGTTGTGTAATCATTGTAGTTTCACTTTGTTAAGCTTTATTTCTGTTTGTAATATGAAACCCTCCCTTTTGTAGCTCCCAAATTCTGGTGTGAAGGATGAGTTCAAGTTCAAACACTCACGTTACTGTAATCTACCTCTACCATAGTGGGAGGCATTTTGTAGGTCCAGATGGTGTTCAATTTGAAGGGAAAACGAAAATGATGAAAATCAAACGGGGCACTACGTACAATGAGCTCAAAGAAAGAATTTACCAAAAATTGGGGCTACATGGCAACCAATGCATTCATCGGTTGAGTGTTAAAGTGGAGACTATAGTCGGTAAGGATAGTCGTAAATGGGTTTAGTCGAGTACACCATTATGGTGTACTCGACTAAACCAGGTCCAGAGGCATACTCACTTGCCCAATTCGATTTCCAGCTTGGACTAAACCATTTCCCACTCATTTTTACATATCAATGTGACTTGGGAAATGTATTTTGAGCATCATTCATTGGTGTTGCATAAGTTTGGTCCGCTAATGTCCGAAAATCAATATTTTAGGTCTATAACACATCAACACCAAAATGGATAAATTCAAACCACATAAACCAAAAGTAGCAACATTCATTACAAATAAAACAACAATGTCAGTACAAATTGACAAAGTTTAACCCCACAAAAAAATACATCAACTCAAAAATCACCAATGCCAGTACAATTAAATGAGGCTAAATCTAATCTTCCTCCTCAGATGTGTCAGTATCCTCCTCCTCCTCCTCCTCATCCTCAGAAACATCAGCTCCCTGGTCTTCGTCATCGGCTGCCTCCTGCTCTCGTCCAAGCTGCAAATGACCCAGCCTATCCTCTAACCCCTTCATCCAACCCTGCATCCACCTCCACCTTTCATTCTCCTTATCAATATGGCTCTTCCACCTATTTTTCTGTTTCTGCTTCATCTTACCTATTTTCTTCAGGGTAGCATTGATTCCTTTCATGACATCACGAAAGGAGAATCCACCCTCCGGCTCAACTATGTCCTCCATATCAACATCGTCGTCATCATCATCATGGACCTAGGAGGAACAGTGGGTGGAACCAAGCCAACATCAGGTACCTCCTCCTCGACAATAGTGTATTGCCACACACCATTTGGCTCCTTGGAGATCTTGCACTGCTCTAATAGACGTTGTCCAAACCTAGCATTCCACATTGTGAGGTTCTTCATTTGCTCAATGTGCATAGGAACACCAAAATGCTCCAATATCATCTGAACCAGATAAGCGTATAGGAGTGCAGCGTTATCCTTTTGTTTGGCCTTATACATCATCCAACAAATGTAGTGCCTCCAATTCACATGTATGCCATGACGGATAGCCCACATAATAGGAATGTCACCCTCCAACACTCTCGAATGATTGAGAGGCTGAGGGAACAATATGTGGGTGATGACGTAGTAGAGGACATAGGCATCAACAGTCAGCTGGCCCACAATAAATATAGCTCTATGACCTCCTGGCCTCATGCATAGCCTCAACTCGAACAAATCTATCCATGGGGGCATTGTTATCCTCATCATACTGAACTGTATCCTCCGTATCAAAATCATATCCTAGTAACTCCGCATATGGGAGTCGTCATCAATATGTCAATACCGCAGATGCGAGACCTAAGATCACCATTTATGTAGCTGAGGTTATGGTAGAAAGCTCTCACCATAACCCTCGAGTACGGATATACCATCTCCGCCAACCCACGCAAATGGGAACCCTCCAACAACGCCACTATCTCGAATCCCTCCTTCACAAAGAAGGCCATATTTAATGACTTCGGCTTGCAAATGGGTCTGCTAGCAAAAGAAGCCATGAATCGTGTAACCAAAAGGGAGGTCAACAACGGGCTCATGCTGCTGTGGCCTAGAGGATGATGCCCCACGGTTCGCCTGTTGCTTCATCCACCCCGCACCCTCATTGCCGGTGTTAGTGGGGGGGTTCTCTACGACGCATTATAACAACAAATACCTACAAAGGGACATTACAAACCATCAACAAACAATAAACATTCATTTTCACTTTCCCATATACATTCATCATTTTCACAAACAAACACAATTAACATAAACAATAAACATTCAAGGAGATGAGTTATTCAAAAAACTTAAAATCTTAGCAACATAAACAAACATTAATCAGTATAAACAACAAACATTAATCATTTAAACAAAAAAACACAATCAACAACAAAAAAATTCAACAAAACCGAAGTAAAATTTGACCCCAAAAAAAAATCTCAACCGATGTAGATCTTTTCACTTTCCCATGTACATTAATCATTTTCATCCATACATAGGAATGAAATACGCAAATCAATCAAAGATACACAACAAAACCACCAAATAAAAGCACAAAACGCAAAAACACAAATGGGGGTGTGCATAAACGCAAAAACGACGGTGGAAATTCGAAATAGAGATGAGAACATACCGAAATCGACGCAAATGGCACTAGATTGAAGTTCCCTTCGCAACCCACCAACGGATTCAGCAAGCTTTTGGCAAAAAAATCAGATGGGGAGAGGTTTGGGGAGGTTTAATCGACTATTAGGGTTCGGTTACCGTGAATGGGGGTTTTAAAAAAACCCCTCTGTCGCGATGTAATCGACTAAGCACTGTAGCTTAGTTGATTACATTGCGGGCAAATTAAAAAAAAAATAAGGCCCCGCGGTTTAGTCGATTACATCTCGGGGTGTAATCGACTAAACTGGGGCATATTGGTGAAATGTTTCCAAACAGGGGCATTTCAGTAATTAATTATTTAATTAGGGGCAAATTGGTCAAAAAGCCTGTAATGCATGGGTAGAAATACTTGTTGTTTTTAATTTGTTATTAGATTTTTTTGTATGACATTATTATATTATATTTATATAGGATACTTGTGAATATATATATATCAAAGATTTGAAGAGGTTAGGTATGTAACTAATTTTAATTTGTTTTCCAACATCTACTTAATTTTAATTTAGATAAATTATTTTAGAAGAATCGCATAAAATATTATGTGGAAATCCCATATAAAGACGATTGAATTACCTACATTCTAATTTGAATAACTAAACTTAACAAATTATATATCGGGTTATACGTCATAATTATAAGTTTAAAATTTGGGTTAAATTACCTACATATTCCTTAGTTATTAAAAGGCCAAAATTGAAAACATAACTCTATTATTTGCTCTATCAATTAATTCTGTGGGAAGTACACAGAGAACTATTTATTCTCCGACTTCTTTTCAAACATTAATTATGCACAATATTTTTTAATACAATATTCGGTTTTATAAAATAATGAATTAGAATAACTTGTAATCTATTGTGAAGGGAGATCAACATACCACATGGAGGTCCATTAACTTCTTCAGATATTTATATTTTTATTCAAATATATATATATATATATATCCTGGATATATGATCCATGATTATTATTTTTTTTAAAAGGAAAAATCCCATATAAAGATTTTTGTGAAACATTATAGTACACATATTCACCTCCATTAATGTTTGGAAAGAAATCAAAGAACAAATGGTGCGCTGCTTCATACATTAATTTCTAAGGAATTAATTGATCCTACTTTCCTAAAAGAGCAGATATTGTTTTTAAAAATTATAATTAATGTTTGGAAATAAGTCACAGAACAAACGGTACTTTGTACACTATAGTACTTCCTAAGGAATTAATTTATACAGAAAACAATAGGGTTATGTTTTGAATTTAATTTGTTGTTTTAATAACTAAGGGATATATAGTTGATTTAACCCAAATTTTAAATCTGTAATTATTATGACGCATAACCTGATATATAATTTGTAAGCTTAGTGACGCAAATTAAAATTTGGAGATTTTTCAAATAATATCTACTTTGCGATGTATCATAAAATAAAATAAATTAGGATACGATAAGATAATTTATAATATTAGTTGATTGATTTAAAAGGAAAAATATAATATAAATTATCCACCCTATTATTAAGATAATTGTAGATGTATTATCATTTTTTACTCTTAATGCATTTTGATCTTTCATTATTTTTAAAAAAAAAAAAAAAAAAAAAAAAAAAAAAAAAAAAAAAAAAAAAAAAAAAACCTTACTTGTGGGACAAGAAATTGAGGGGATAGAAAATCGGAAGAAGAGAAAATCAGAGCATCAAACCGTAATCTCCTTGTAAAAAGATAAAACCGCTATGTATAAAAACCAAAGAGTCTTTGAAGGGTTTTGGAAATAACGGTTGCTTTCTCTCTTTACCTTCTGAAACATTCTCCCACTTGTCTCTTGGCTCTTCCCTTTGGTTTCTTGGGCTGTCAGCGGCTTGTTCTCTCAGCTCCGTCTTTGTCTCAAACAGCTCTGATTATAGGTAAGTGTGTATTATGTTTTTATCGTTTAGGCGTACGTACATGTTATAGGGTTTGCAAATCATAATCTTTAGAGGGAAGGGTCAAAGGAAAGTTATGTTTTTGCAGAAAATTTTGGTGGAACCCTAACGTACAAGATATCAGTACTTTGCAAAGCTGCATATTTGAGTTAGTCCGCTTACGATAAAAAAACGTACCAAAAAACGTTTCTTGTTTGGTTATTAGGACAATTATTCAAAGCAACTTTTTTTGTATTTGCTTAACATTCTTGAGTTAATGCGAACTGAAATAGGCAATGTGGATGTGTTGAAAATCATCCAACTAGGTCTTACCTTGTCTGATTCTAATGGGAATTTACCACATTTTGGAACTCAAAATGGATATATTTGGCAATTCAATTTCTGACTTTGATGCTAAACGGGATTATCATAATGTTAAGTCCATTAAGCTATTGGAAAAGCAGGGGATTGATTTCTTGAAGAACAGGAAAGATGGGATCCTGTCTGGGCTTTTCCGGGATTTTATTTTAAAATCTGGATTATTGCTCAATTCTCACATCACATGGGTCACATTCCATAGCTCTTATGATTTTGGGTTCCTAATCAAACTTTTAATTGGGAGACAGTTGCCTCCTAATGTTTACTTGTTCAGACAGTTGGTTGCTCGGTTCTTTGGACCCAAACTTTATGACATGAAGCATATAATCAAGTTTTGCAATGGTCTTTATGGTGGCCTAGAAAGAGTGTCTCAGACATTGAACGTGGATCGTGTAGTTGGAAACAATCACCAAGCTGGGTCTGATAGCTTACTTACTCTACAAACATTTATGAGGTTGAAGGATGTTTATTTCAATGAAGATTGTGAGCTTAAAAAATTTCAAGGGGTTCTCTATGGTTTTGAAGTCAATACTATCCGTCCAGTACCAGTAATGCTTGTCTCGCATTATTAACTTTTCACATTGGACATATTGTACCTCTAGAGATAAACAAGACTCCTTATATTTTTGAAAATATATTAACAGAAATATAGAAAAAAAAATATTTAGTTAAATTCATATCAATCTTACCCTATAATGGATGTAATATTTCTCATTAGCGCCAAGTAGATCATCGCACGCGATAATTCTTATATAGGAAAATCTTATATAAAGACGGTTGAATTACCTAAACTCTAATTTGGGTTAGTAAACTTAACAAATTATTAATAAGGTTATGTGAAAAAATTAAGGATTTAGAAATTGAGCCAAATTATCTCTATATCCCTTAGTAATTAAGAAATAAAAAGCAAAATTGGGGACAAAACAATATTGTGTACATGTTAAGTAAGAACCCTAACGGCAGAAAATCATTGAAGGTCTTTGCACTAAAGTTTTCTTCTACTATTTTGCTAGTCGGGTATGTTCCTTTGCTTTCTCGATTTCTAATTTTTCTTTAATTAATGTTCATGCATGGTTTTCTTTTCCCCTTTTTTGGGTTCAATGTATTCCTCATAGAGGTGATTCACTCTTGTAGGTTAAATTTTATCTTGGAATGCTATGCTTAAGAGTGCCATAGAAAACAAACGTCATCCAAATCCTCAAATTCCACGACTTCTTATTTGCCCTATATGGTCATATTCTCGCTTGAACCCTTTCTTCGTTGACATAAGCAAAAACACAATTGTTCACCTTAAGAGGTGTCTATATCCCACGAGCCAATCTGTTGTAGGTACAGTTGATGGTTTGTTAATTATGGTTAAATAGGCAGAAACCTATATTTCCCCTTCGTCTTCAACCTTGTGATACGGCGATTCTCAGTTACCCTTAATGAAAGATCTAAATGACAATATAATGATAAAACGGCGGCGGCATAAAGTGGCGACTTCTCATGATGTTGTTCACGCTCCTCAAGGCACACGAGAGAGAGCGACGATAGTAACGAGTGTGACATCCGACTTCTGACTTTTCCTTTCCTCTTTTCTTTGGGCCATGGGTTAGGGGTATTATGGAATATAACTCATTTCAATATCCTAGATTGGGTCATTGACCCAATTTAAGATTTATTGAGTTTACCAAATTTTATATAGGATTTTCTTATTTCAACGTACGTATATGAGATTATCCCTTCTTATATATATATATATATATATATATTATGATTCATAATCTTAATCCAATCATTTTTCAAAAGATATTAAGAGGAATATAGAAATTGTTATGGACCCACATTAGGCCCAACACTGAAGTGGCCCGACACGAAATATATCATATATCAGGATCTACCTATAATCATGGGAAATCCTATCTTATATATAATCCCGGAACATATAAATCTATATCTAGCAGTTATGATACTAGGGGCCTCGAATCGCAGGGCCCATGGAACTCAGTCTAAGGTATGCTCTATAAATACAGAGGTCAAACCTTAAGGTACACATGTTCTACCTCTGAACTATTTACATACAGTCGACACTGTGCACACACATCACCCCCTTTGGCGAAAGCCTCGATTGTGTACAGTGATCCCACGCTCTCTTGGATATTTGCCTCATAGATATTTAGGCAGAGCCTATTGATCCAATATCAAACCACTAGCCCACCAGGCTAGACATCTATGTTTTACACCAGAACATTGGCACCGACCGTGGGGACGTTAAATTTCGATCCCCGTGACCGACGATGGTTAATACCAGAAGCAGCAGTCGGAACCCTCAGCCTAGAAATGCACCACAGGCCGAGGCAAGGCAACAGCAACAAACACAAGACCCGCTGTTGCCCAAGGATGTCCCAAAAGACAATGCCACTAATGAGGGGAATGGCGTTTCTGACACGGCTTCCTCCCCCCGCAAAGGATCGCCAAACCTCAGGGCACGGCGGCACAAGAAACCCCAGTCCCAAGTCCAAACTGTATTCTTCTACAGAAAACCCAGGACTCAATGCTAAGGCGAATAGAGAATATGGAGAAGCGCAATAACCTCCAACGTCGGAGGATTTCGAGTGATACGACGAGATGATGGAGGACCGCTTCAAGCAGCTGGGGGCGATGATTCAGAAGAACAACCGGGATGACGGGCGTGCAAGGAAAGAAAAGACGGGCAGTGAGCAGCTAAGGTCCACGCAACGTGAAACTGGTACAATGGCTCAACAGACGGATTCGGGGCGACCACGAGTCCAGAATCCTATTTTGTCCCACAAGAAAATGCGCGCCAAGAGGACCCTGGATGATGAAGACCGAGATGCAGAGAGACCACCTCAGCAGGATAGCTCTCCAAAGAAGTATAAGATGAAATACGTCATGGGACACAACAGCAGTTCCTTCTCAGACGAAATAGCGAACGCGCCATACCAGGAAGACTTCGACCTGGGAGACCGCCCAAGTATGACGGAACCCAGGATCCGAGGTCCCATCTTGATACATTCGAGCTACTCATGTTCGTACGGTGGATTGGCGGCCCGGTTATTTCATGACTCTTTGCTGCCACACTGACCAGACCGGTCCAAAAGTGGCTCATTACGCTGCCGGCCAATTCAATTCAGAATTTTGAAGACCTCGGGACCAAGTTTGAGTTAAATTTTGCAACCAGTAAGAAACAGCCGAAGTCCCAATTCACTCTTAGCAAGATTAAGCAGCAGCGTGGAGAAACGCTCCAGAAGTACCTCGACAGATTCAAGGAGGTTGCGTTGCAGGTCCGATCACTCCCGAAGAACGTACACGTCCATTGCCTCATCGATGGTCTGGATCCATCATCTCGGCTGGCGAATTCAATTTTCAAAAATAAAGTTTATACCCTTATCGAGTTCAACACGCGGTCAAACCAATACTTAGAGGTGGAGCAAATGGAAATAGCCAACACGGTCGGGAATGATAGGAGGAAAGATACTCCCCCACAAGGAAAAGGACCATCCGAAAGTGGAAGAGAAGATTCCAACAGACGAAACCGAGACAACAGATCCCGGGGGAACAGATTTGAAGGGAAAGCTAAGTATGATAGATACACCCCTTTGAATGTTGCACGTTCTCAGATCTGGAAGGAGGTGGCACTGACCGAGATGCTCGACCACCCCCCCCGATATCAAGCCAACACAGACCAGTCCAAGTTCTGTGCGTTTCACGACGGACCGGGACACACCACGGATCAATGTTATGAACTCCGAGATGCCATCGAGAAATTTGTACGAGATGGCGGATTGCGTCAGTATGTGATCAAAACTCAAGTACAGAGAAATAACAAATGCGGCCGTGGAGGCCAAAGTTCTAGCCTGGCTCACGACCAGAAGAAAAAAGATAAGCAGCGAAAGCCACCCAATGACGACGAGGAATTTCCAGAAGCCAAGTTCAATTGCAGCGTTATCAGTGGAGCCTTAGGCGATGGAAGAGACACGACAAGCCCGCGCAAGAAATACTTGAGGGAAATCCTCTCCGTAAGGGATATCCCAAAATTTAAAGAAGACCATAGCAAACTGGCACCTCCACCTTTAGCTTTTACTAACGAGGACATGAAGGACGTAGTCCCAGGCCACCAGGATGGTTTAGTGATCACGGGGACCCTGGTAAACTGCCGAGTAAAAAGGATTTTCATGGACACAGGGAGCTCGACAGACATCATTAGTTGGGATGCTTTCAAAAGGATGAGGCTGGATATAGAGGATTTGAAACCATGCAAAAGGACCCTCATAGGGTTTAACGGCGAGCATTCTCCCCCCAGGGGGTATATCAATCTCAGATTAACGCTGGAACTAAGGAAGCTTTCAAATCAGAACGGGTAAGATTCATCGTTGCCGACTTCCCCTCTCCGTATAATATCATATTAGGAAGGCCAACCATAAGTGGGATATGTTGGTTTCCACGAAGCATCGAAGGTTTGAAGATGGTGAACAACAAAAATAAGGTTGTCACAATCGCCGGAGACCGAAGGAATCTCGACATTGCTATTTCGAGACGATCCGAGAAGGGGAAAGCAATCCGTCGTCTCCACCTCGGATTCGAAAAGGCGAAAGAAGTACAAGTGCGGGGGGAAGAAGACAGGCAGGATGGTCAGTAAGCATGGTAGAACTCGATCTAAGAGAAAAGCCTGAGGTCCTACGCCCAGAGCCAGAGTGTGAGCTAGAAGACTTCATACTAGGAAAAGAGTCCTCCCAAAACATTAAAATTGGCGGAGCCATGAGTCCGGAGTTAAAAGGACGATTGAAGGACTTCTTAAAGAAGAATCGAGATATATTCGCCTGGACGTCAGCAGAAATACCAGGGATCGACCCCAGATTTTGTTGTCACAAGCTAGCTATCCGTCTGGGATCATCACCCGTGGCACAAAAGAAGAGGAAGCAAGGATCAGACAGGTAGATAGCACTGGAAAGGCACGTCGACGAGCTATTGGAGGCCGGATTCATCCGAGAAATACAATACACCACATGGTTATCGAACGTGGTTATGGTCATGAAACCAAATGGTAAATGGAGGGTGTGCATGGATTACAAAGACTTGAACAAAGCTTGCTCGAAAGATTCATATCCAATGCCCAACATTGACCAATTGGTAGACAACTTGGCCGGGTTCCAGTTATTATCCTTCATGGATGCCTACTCCGGATACAACCAAATCGCGATGCATCCGGAGGATCAAGAGAAGACGACTTTCATAACCGAAAGAGCTAACTATTGCTATAACGTGATGCCCTTCGGGTTGAAGAATGCCGGGGCCACATACCAAAGAATGATGAACCGAGTCTTTGAAGACCAGCTCGGACGAAACATAGAAATTTACATTGACGACATGATCGTCAAGACAAAGAACCCCGAAGATCATATCCAAGACTTGGAACAAACCTTTGAGAAACTGCGAGCTTATCAAATCCATCTGAATCCGGCCAAATGCGCATTCAGAGTCCCAGTCGGGAAATTCTTGGGGTTTCTGTTAAGAAGCCGTGGAATCGAAGCCAACCCGGATAAATGCAAGGTGGTCTTAGACATGAAAGCTCCTCGGAACAAGAAAGAAGTCCAGCAGTTGACCGGAAGACTGGCGGCGTTAACTAGATTCCTACCAAGATCGGCTGAAAAGGCTTTCCCTTTCTTCAAACTTCTGAAAAAGGAAACACAAGGGGGATGGAACCCAGAGTGCGAGTCAGCATTCGACAAGATCAAGCAATACCTGGCAACTCCACCGGTCTTGTCAAAACCTGAACCTGGTGAGATACTTTTCCTCTACTTGTCGGTGGGAGAAGAAGCTGTAAGTGCGGTCTTGGTTAGGGAAATAGAGAACGGTCAAGAACCGATCTATTTCGTAAGCAAAGCGCCGAGCTCAAAGCGAGGTATCGAAACTAGAGAAAGTGGCATTTGCACTGCTTATGGCGGCAAGAAGTTTGCGCCAGTACTTCCAGGGATTCCAGATCGTCGTTCGAATCAGTCAACCGATCCGACAGGTGTTGCACAAACCAAACTTGTATGGTAGGATGATTAGTTGGTCAATAGAGTTATCTGAGTTCGACATCACATACGAAGCCTGACACGAGATTAAATCACAAGCACTGGCGAATTTTGTAAGGGAACTCACCCCGACCTATGAAGAGGACGCAGCCGGATTCGGGATGTGGAAAGTATATGTTGATGGTTCATCAAACGCCAAGGGAAGTGGAGCTAGGATCATAATCGAAAACCCAGAAGGGGTCGCGATCGAACACTCACTTCACCTCAACTTCCCAACCTCAAATAACCGGGCGAGTATGAAGCGGTGTTAGGTTATTTGGCCGCAACGGGCAAAGGAGCATGGAGCCTAGAGAATTAAGGTCATAACTGACTCGCAGCTCATAGTAGCACAGATCGAGGGAACGCACTAAGAAAAAGGGCCTTTGCTGGCCAAATATTTGAACAGAGCAAGGGAAATGATCTCTGACTTTGAAGAGGTGACGGTCGTCCACATCCCACGTGAGGAAAACACTAGGGCCGATATCTTGTCAAAGCTAGCAAGTACGAAAGGGCTGGGAAATCACAGAACCGTGGTGCAACAACATCTAGTGGAACCGAGCTGCGTTATGACCATATCGGCAGCTACGGATTAGAGAAAATCGATTGAAGACTATTTAGAAAGAGGAATCATTCCCATCGACCCTTCCGAAGCAAAAAAGTTGGTTCAAGAGGCCACCATGTACACTTTGGTGGACGATCAGCTATACCGACGAGGCCTTCACTCTCCAATGATGAGATGCTTAAACTCAACCGAGGTAAAATATGTTTTGGCAGAGATACACGAGGGAATCAACGGCCAGCATATGAGAGGTAAAGCTCTTGCCAGGAAAGCTTTACGAGCAGGCTACTACTGGCCGACCATGGTGGCAGATTCCAAGGAATTTGTGAAGAGATGCGACAGTTGCCAGAAGCACGCCATGATCATTTAGCTCCCTCCTGCGGAACTGAAAAATATCTCGGCCCCGTGGCCTTTCTACAAATAGGGGATGGATCTTTTGGGACCATTCAAAACAGTGCCCGGACAACTCCCGTAGCTAGTAGTCGCTGTCGATTACTTTACAAAGTGGATAAAGGCCGAGCCCTTAACAACAATCACTTCGGCTCACATACAGCGGTTCTTCCGACACAACATTGTTTCGCGATTTGGAGTCCCGACGGAGATAGTCACGGATAACGGGACCCAGTTTGTTGACAAAGGCTTTTAAGAGATGATTTCAGACCTCGGCATAAAGCAGCATTTCACTTCCGTAGAACATCCTCAGTCCAACGGATAGGCTGAAGGTGCAAACAAAATAATTGTCGAAGGTTTAAGGAAATGGATGTAAGAGGCGAAATCCGGTTAGGTCGAACAACATGCGTACGGTGTCTTTGTGGGGTTACAGGACCAGCGTTCAAACTTCAACCCAGGAAACCCCTTTCAAGTTGACTTATAGATGCGAGGCAATGATCTCGGTTGAGATAGGCCAGCCGTCATGGAGGAGATTGAAGACCCTCCAAGAAGGTGAGGCGATGAATACTGAGGCCCTAATGACGAAACTAGATTTCGTGGACGAGGTCAAGGTTACGGCACATTGCCGAGATATGGCCACGAAGCAACTCATCGTGGCCAAGTACAATCGAAAAGTGAGGCCCCGGTCCTTCGACAGGGGTGACCTCGTACTCAAAAGAGCCGACGTCGGAAACAAAAATGCCAGGGACGGCAAGTTAGTTGCAAATTGGGAAGACCCTTACCAGGTTAAGAAGAAGCTCGAAAAAGGGGTCTACTACGTTCTGGAAACCATAGCAAGGAAGCAAATCAAAAGGACGTGGAATGTCGACAAGCTGAAAGTCTACTACAGCTAGACCCAGCTGCTGCACGTATAAAGTGTCGGTTATACCGTGTCCGAGTTGGTTAATTTTGATTACAGTATTTCCATTTTAAATTTTCTTTCGTACTTATGTGATTTCCTTATTTAAAGTTGTTATCTCTTTAGAGCGGATTATTTCGTGAATTAATGAAGAATTCCTCTGTGGAGATTCAATTTATAGACTATTTAAACGTCTCCCATATGCCGGCAAAGGAATGTGCAAAGACTCGGGTCATTGAACCCAGTCATACACTAACTTGGTTAAAGGAATGACACCGGGGCCAACGAGCCCGGGTTTTGTACCTACGCAAGGTCGTTGTTATAAGCCTCTGCAAAATTTTGATGCATCAAAAAACTTGCTCCTAGATAAGAAGGTGAATTTTCATCCAAGCCCTGATCAGAACAAAATGTTTAAGTGTGCGTTTCTACACCATGACTGAACATATGACAATTTTCCCTTATCCTGGTTATGATCCCGGACAACGGAACCAGAACTCAGTAGCGCGGTTAAATTGAAAACCCCTACCCTAATACCCGGTCATAGATACCGGAAGAATATAAGCAGATTCTGCACGTGTTAGACCCTGGCCCGGTCATAAGATTTCCGACATGGATTGAAATTCACAAACAAATAATCATTGAATGCATAGAAGGCGACGACACATTTGATCAGAAAGGAACGAAGTTCTTAACGATTGAAATGTCAGTTAAATAATTAAACAAACCAGAATTAGAACCGGTGAGAATACAAAGTTAAAAGGGCATCAGCGCCTAAAAAGAAGAAAACAACACAAGGAGATCCCAGGCTACTCAATTAATGGGAGCTACCAGTTGAGAGGATCCTTGACCATCTTCGGAGTGGTGTACGGCGAGATTTCTTCCTCCCTTCCCCGGATTGATCACCACCGTCCGGCTCAAACACCGAGGTACCATCGGGAGAAGGAGGAGGCGGGACAAGCTGACCACCCCGCATGTATGCCCGATAGTGGAACCCAGCAAGTTCCAGGTTCACATCAGGGTTTAGATGGCGGATTTGTGCGAGGGCCATATCAAAAGCATCCTTGGCGGTCGCCCTCACAGTGTCAGTGCAGTTGGCCAGAGCCTTTTTTGTGTCTACCAAGGTTGCTTTTGTCTTGCCCAGCTCCTTGGCCAGATCACCACGTTGCATCTGCACCGTCTTCAAGGCCTCAATGCCTTTGAATGAGCGGCCTTTGTGTCAAGGAGCTCAGAGCTTGTCTTTTCCAGGGCTTCCTTGGTTACAGTAAGCTCCTCAGTCGCTTTTACGGCCCGCGGCCTTACGGCGTCGAGCTCTTCTTCCATCTTCTCTTTGCCCGACACTGCCTCCTCCTTCTCCAACCTTGTCCGCTGTATTTCATATGCGGAGGCAACATATTTGTTTTTCAAATGAAGCATGGCCTGTGTTAAGCAGAAGGCCTTCAGAAGGTGATCTTGCACACCTTGAATTGTAGCCATATTAACATCGGGCAATGGCATGGTGTCAACAAAGCGGCGTGGGGGCAAGAAGGCGATGCAAGTCTCATCAGTGATCCCTTTTTCCCATGCAAACCCAACGGGGAGCTTGGCAACAAGAGGAGGAGCCGCTAGAATCTTGATGGACGAGGGAGGAGCTGGTACATCTGAAGGTGAAACCTTCTTCCCTTTCGAGCCTTGGCCGTCAAGCTGGGAAACCGGGTCTAGAATAGGAGAGGAGGAAGTTCCTTCCGGGGTCGAGGTTTTCGACTTCTTGGTCACAGCGGCCCGAGGGGCTGTCCTGGTCTTGCCCTTCCCGGAATTGGTAGGGGCAGATCGTTTTCTAGTATTCCCCTTACTCGGAGCCCCCGCAGCCGAGTTCACGTAGGATAGATAGGCCGGCAATCCCTCTATTCCCTGAGCTGCAAAACAAACAAACGCGGAAGTCAGAATCCATGTCGGATATAATATAGATAGAAAATAGAAACGCGAGTCTATGAAAAGTAACAAAGGCGCAATACTAGCTTTCGATCCGACCCCGGCACCAAAGACAGAGTTAATATAAATGGCCGCACTTTAACGCCGTTTATAGTGACGTAAGAAGTCGGCCCGGTCTATAGAGGAAACCTCTTCGGCTGGTAGATCATCAGGGTCGACTTGATAGGAAGTGGAGGTCAGTTTGTGATGATCTTCCATCCAATACAACGGGAACCTCCATTCCACGTCTTTGGCCTCGGCCCCTTTAAGAAACCAGGGCTGTTCTCCAGGTTTGGCTATTACTTTGAAAAAGCTGTTTTGAAGTGATGGTTGGTGCAAGACCTATGGACCAAGCACTTGCCTATGTAAAAAAGGTGGTCACCATGGAGGATAATGCGGAAGCTGCTCAAACCCGTGACTAACTTGGAGATTGAGGAAGTTTGTCTTTCGTTGGGTTCCAACAAAGCACCGGGTCCTGATGGTTTTTCAGCCCTATTTTATCAATCATCCTGGAAGGAAATAAATAAGGAAGTATGTGCAATGGTTCATGAGTTTTTTGGTGGCAAGGCTGACTTGAAAGAGATTAATTCAACGGATATTGTTTTGATTCCTAAAATTGACAAGCACGAAGCGACATCATTTCAAACCTATTGGTTTGTGCAATGTATCTTACAAGATCATCGCGAAGATCATGACCACTAGGATGAGGAACCTAATGTGTAAAATCATTTCTCCTAATCAAAGAGCCTTCATCGCTGGAAGAATGATTCAGGACAACATTTTAATCACTCATGAGGCCTTTCATTATCTAAAACACAAGAAAACAGGGAAGAAATGGGAGTTGGCCTTGAAAATTGATATGAACAAGGCCTATGATCGTGTGGCGTGGGATTTTCTTCTTTGAAGTGATGCTAAAAATGGGGTTTTGTAGTGAATGGGTGCGTTGGATTAGGCAATGTATTACATCCGTGGCCTTTAATTTGAAGGTTGATGGACATAAAGTGGATTCCTTTGCTCTGGAGTGTGGTGTAAGACAAGGTGACCCATTGTCACCGTATATGTTCATTATTGCATCCGAGGTATTATCGCTTATGCTCCAATTTCATGTTGATAGGAAGGAATTGAAAGGAGTGAAACTTGCTAATAGAACCCCTATTCTATCACACTGTTTCTTTGCCGACGATGCCTTTTTGTTCCGAATGCGATGAAATGAAGCGCAAAGTGTTGAAAATGATCTTAGATGTCTACTGTAAAGCCTCGAGACTGGTAATAAATCTGGAGAAATCGAATATATTTTGTTCCTCTAACACCCTTGTGAGAATTAAACAAAGAATCTCTACATGTCTGGGCATAAACTACTTAGATCAGTCAGGGAATTATATGGGCTTGCCTATAATCTGGGGGCGTTCAAAAGCAGCTACTTTGGCTTGTGTACGAGATAAGATTGGGTTGAAGCGACAAGGATGGAAACAGAAATTACTTACCTTCGCTGGTAGAGAAATTTTGATCAAAGTCGTGGCCAATTCCATCCCCATCTACCCTATGTCTTGTTTTCTGTTTCCTAAGAAAACTTGTATGGAGATTGATCGGCTAATCTCCAATTTTTGGTGGGGACAAAAGGTTGATGAGGGAAGTATTCATTGGAGGAGCTGGAAACGTTTAGCCACATAAAAGAGTGAGGGGGGATGGGATTTAGGGATCTCCTTTGTTTCAACAAGGCGCTTTTAGCCAAGACTGTGTGGCGGCTACTTGATAAACCTGAGGATCCGTGGTGCAGAATCCTGAAAGGCATTTACTTCCCACGAGGGAATTTTCTTACGGCTAGAAAGGAAAGGCATGCGTCTTGGGGCTGGGCAAGTATACTAGAAGGAAGAGATTTGCTAATGAAAGAGCTTTGTTGGAAGGTTGGGGACGGTAAATCTAGCAAAGATCGGCGGATCGGTGGATTTTGGGCTTACTCGGACTTAAACTTCATCGGGTGCAGATTTAGTGGATGATGACAGAAGTAAGGTGGCAGAAATCATAGTTAATGGGTGCTGGAACCTCAATCCTATTGCCTCTAGAATTAGCCTAGTGGAGCGAGAATATATCTTAAAGCTTCCTATCTCCCCTACAGCAGGTGCTGATCGTGTAGTGTGGCTAGCTAGTAGAGATGGCTGTTATCTTCATCCAAAAAAGCTGGTTATGCAATAGCAAGAAATAGCATGGCGGGTGAAAAAGTGAAGGATCCAGGTATGTCTTTCTCAGTACCCAAAACTTTGTGGAAGAGTATTTGGAGGGTCATGGCTCCTCCTAAAGTCCAGCATTTTCTTTGGCGGATAGGATCTGGTGCTATAGCTACTAAGGATGCCCTATTTAGGCGTAAATGTTCACCAAATCCTGTCTGCCCTATTTGTTTAGCTAATAGAGAAACCATTGAACATCTATTATTTTTATGCAATTGGACTAAAAAATGATGGTTTGGTAGCTCTTTGGGGCTTAAATGTAGCAAGTGGTCCATGAAAAGATGTGAAGAATGGCTTTGTGACATGCTTCATGGGAAGGAATTATTATATGAGTATGGTAAATCTCTATTTGCACCTTTGACATGTTGGTGGATATGGAAAAAGAGGTGCAATTGGGTATTTAGGGGAGAAGTACTGACTGCGGCGGATGGTTGGTGGTGAATATGCGAGTTGAAGAGTTTTGGAGGTCAAAGGCTAGGGGGAACTACACTTAGGAAAATCTATGAGGAGGAGGCTGTGAGAGGTGTACGGTGGGAAGCGCCTCCCGCTATGTCAATTACATTCAATATTGACGGTTCATTTCGGGAGGCATCAAAGTGAGGTGGGATTGGTATTGTATGTAGAGATCATAAAGGAATTTTTGTTGGCGGATTGAGCAAGGCAGTAAATTATGATTCTAGTTTTATGTCTGAATGTCTTGCCTTAAAAGAGACCTTATTGCACATAAATAAATTTCAACACCATAAGGTGGTTATAGAAATTGATTGTGATTCTTTGTATAGATTGATTAGAAGGAGATCAATATAGTTGGTGTGATTGGCGGTGCGGGGATTTATTGATGAGATCCTTGGTTTGTTGGAGACAATGGTAGAGGTGTTTTTTTCCCTTGTGTCTAGACAAGGTAATAAAGTTCTTGACGAGTTTAGCGAGATAATGCCGCAAGGAAGATGCATCGGCATTCATGGCTGATTAGTGCTCCATCTTCTTTAAACAAGTTTTTACTCCATGACTCCAATCTATCCAAGGTAAACTATGGTAATATGAATAAAGCGAAAGACAGAGAAGGTGTGGGCTGGGCTGACTGAAGGAGTGCTGCAATAGTGGTAGCTGGTAGTTGATAGGTTTACTGATTGTTGATTGTTTCATTTGCTGATAGATTTGCTTTTAGTACCTGTTGTTTCATTGATTTTGTTCTTTCTATGAGTTGTGGGTTAGGTTGTAATGGTAGGTGCTTTTGAGAGATTTTTTGGCTTCGGCTATTAGTGTGTGTAATCCTTGTTTTATTATTAATAAAATTGACTTTTTCGGGCAAAAAAAAACAGATAATATTTTATTTAATCAATCACTCTATACATGAATTTTCAAATATTTCAACACTACATTAAAATAATGGAAAACTTAAGTTTTCCCCAATCAAACATGTGAACCCAGAACATGTACACGCGGGCACAATTTTCATATCCAGCAAATGAAATTTCTCTTTTCATGTCAGTAAAATCCTACCAACGGCTGAGAAGTTTGTTTGAGTAAAATTGGCTCACTGCACACAAATTATATCTTACACTACAACCTCAATCACTTCAAAAATCAAAAGAGGGGGAAACTGAGATCAAGTTGAGGGATATATCTCACTTAATTTGTTAATCATCCAAGAGGAAGTTCCTATCAGTTATCAAATGCCTGTAATACTCAATGGTCAATCACAATCAATTTAAACAATTTCTGAACTATGAACGTTTAGAAGCTGTTTGGTAAGGTGGAATAGAAAGTACTACTTCGCATGTTATAGGCCCAATAACTGGTATGGCGGTCACAGACTTACAGCCATTCATTCTGGCAAACACCCACTACGACAAACGAGAAAATATAATAATATTACGAGTACATGGAGAAAACAAGAATCCAACTACGGCTACAAATAAGAGCTTGAACATTATGTAGAAGAAATCACGAACCAATACTAAAAGTTGATTTACTGGCCACAATGTTAAGAATATCACATATCATCTTCAACAACGAGGAAAGTAAGTCGCGTTAGTCTTCCAAAATTCCAAAACAAATAATTTTTGAAACAAGTTGAGATCAAGTGTTTCCTCTTTAGTTCAAATATTTTCAATAATGCCATGCCTTTGCTCTTGCATCAAGATAATACAACATCATATAAATAAAGCATAAGCGAAGCGTCAATTAAAATAAAATTACTGAGGAACTGAAAACTTACAGTAAAAGAATTCAAGAAATTAGTTAATCATCATCATTCCTAGCACCATAAGTAGATTGACTTGATGTTCTTGGAGATGTCATTAACATGTTGAGTTGAAGACGATGATGACCTGAAGCGAATTGAGATCAGAGGAAGGAAGATTCAAACGAGGGAGCTGAAGCTGTTGATTTGAGAAGGAGACTGAGGAGAAAGGAGTCAAAGGGAGTCACTGCGATCCGCGATTGCCAAGAAGAATAAAACTCAGGGACTAGGAGAAAGTATCTTCCTTTTTCTTTCTTTTTTTAAATATTGAAGAATAACATTTTCACTAAATTATTTGTTTTTAAAATTTATTAAGGCAAAAATATATCTTTACCAAATAATTTTATTTAAATTATATTTTTATCACTATCAGTTAAAAACATATATTTATATTTTTTTTATCACTATCTTTACCAGTTGTCACTTTATTTTTCAATGGTATATATGTTAACCGCTCTACAAATAATCAATAATTCAGATTTTAATATAATTTCAAACATTCTAATTTTGGCTAGAATCCTCGTATAGCGGGATAGAGACTTCGTTAACTACTCTCTGTCACATCTTTTTGGATAAAATATTTAAAATTTGTTTATTTTTTTTTAAAAAAAAAAATACTCGTACAATCTACTTTAAAATTAATGATTTTTATTTCATATATATCACCATCCTATTCCTATTCGATAAATATTATTATTTTGACTAATTTAAAAATAAAAGGATAAAAAATGATCGCATATTATCCTTTTTTTTTTTTTAAAAAAAAAAAACCTTTCTATTTGTTTATAAAGCTCTATTTCAACACTTGAGTCATTCACGAGTATTTTTTCTGAGTCAAGTCTTCTCCAATATCGAGGGGGAAAACAGGTATGACACTCTTTTGATTTTTTTCTCCTTTTCGTTGCATTCAAAAAGTTAAATTTACAAAAAAAAAAAAAAAAAAAAAAAAAAACAATTCCTTGACTTTCCTCTTTACTCTCTCCTTAACATTACATGTTTTCGAAATTGTCGGGTCTACATTATTCTCTACATCTAAAAGCATCGAGAGTAGGTATTAAGACCTTTATAAGACATCCTTCATACCTCATTCTACTCCTAAAATATTTCAAATAAAAAGGACAACAAAAGACACCTTATAATAGTTTGAATGCCACCACCTCTTCATGTACCTTAAATCCGTCTTGAAACCATGAGGGACGGTGGGACTCCAAAGTCGATAATTTTGAGAACAATGACTTATTAAAAGGTTACATTAGAAGTATACTATTCTAATTTTTTTTTTTTTTTTTTTAAAAAAAAAACTTACCTCTTCTCTGCAATCTTGCTCTACTCTGATTGCAGATTTATGATGTATTAAATTTTTCCTTTACTTAATGATATTTGCATTTTAACCAAAAAAAAAATCAATAATTCAGATTGTAATCTAATTTTAAATATTTTGATTTTGGCTATTTATTTTTATTTTTTGCCTGGCTTGTATAGTCGTATGTTATGGATATAGTTTGTTAACTACTCTCTATCACATATTTTGGGACAACAAATCTAAAATTAGATGATCCTATAATTAAAAAATAAAAATACAATATACTTTAAGTGATATGAAAAATTAATATTAATACTTATTATTTCGCTTAATATATCACATATCACCATCCTATTCCTATTCCTATTTGATTTTAAATAGATATAATGAGATAAGTGATAACTATTATTAGTTTAAGATATTAATTATCCGAGTCTAATTTTTAAAAATAAATAATGATAACATATTATCTTCATTTAATTTAGATTCTTTAAATTTTTCTATTTATTCTGAAAGCTTGTTCAACACTTGGGCCATTCACGAGCATTGTTTCTTCTCTACTAAGCTCTAAATCATAGTGAAGTCAAGAAAACAGGTATAAGTAACTTTTGGATTTTTTGTATTATTTATTTATTTGATTCCTTGACTCAACTCTTCCCTCCTTGGAAATAAGAGAACTTACCTTACACGAACTTTTCATCTCTGCTTGAGATATTATTGCTCTTTTCTATTTTTAATTTGTTAGTTGTAATATTCCAGCACCTTGATCTTGAAATTGCTTTTGAACCCATTATCCCCATGGTTAAAAGCGTCAAAAGAGGAGATATTTAGATCTTAATCGTAAGGCGTATTTATACCTCGGTTCAGTCCACCCCTATAACATGTTATGAAGGGGAACACAATTTCACATAGAAACAAAAGGATGCATTATAAGAATGTGGAGACCTCCTTCTCTTGAGGTATTTTAAAATCATGAGGAGTACTTATATTCTAAAAGGAACAATTTTAAAAGTGAGGTGCTGAAATATTACATTACTATTTATAGCATTCTAAATTGATCTTAAATAAAGACAGTGAGGAAAATTGCAGCTGTTCCTCTTATTTTATTTTATTTTTTAAGTTGAAAGTTTCACTTTGTCATGTATAAATTTTATAATAATGCATTTTTTTTCTTTTATCAAAGTTGTTGCATTCTCTTTTTGAATTTTTTAAAGCTAATACTTTGTGGCATTTGAATCTTTGGTAATCATGTTGCTTCATACAAATATTTTTGTTCTTTTATTAATTCCAGTATTCGTAGAATTTGTAGACCTTATTCGTGAAATATGTGTATTTTTGTTGGCAAAAGAGAGAGAGAGAGAGAGAAGAAATATGTATATGTTTGCGCTTTGGCGTTCTATATTATATTTATCATCATAACATAATTATTAATATTAACTTAATTTTTTTTATGAATGTATTATTTTAAATTATAATTAATTAGACATTGAGCAAGACTTGTTTATGAAATTTATACAGAAAAGCAAGGTCCACTGCCTCCCTCTTGTGCTAAAATGAGAATGCCTAATTTATTAACTCTTGAAGATTTCAAAGATAAGGAATTGGATCCAAATTCATCTCCCTTACAAGTTTTTGCATTTGTTGCGGAAGTCGCTTTACAAAAGTTGGAGAAGAGGAAACAAATTGTTGAGACTAACTTGTCACTGAAGAAAATGTTGAGTCTAACTTGTCAAAGAAAAATGGCAAACCATTGAAGAACAAGAAGAGAAAATCTCAAGTGATCAAGGATAAGTCGAGAGAAAAATAAATCGTCTTGACATTTCCAATGAAGAATGGATAGAGCAAATCGAAGTAAGAAGAAGAGGGAGATAATTCAAATGCGCAGCTGCCGCCACCATTGCCAGAGGAATTCCAAAAACGAATTATCGAGAAATGTGGCGAATCATGTCCGAACCAATTAACTCATATTTACCACAAGAAATTATTCGATACCGATGTAAGCAGACAACACAGTAGAATCTCCATGCCTTTGTCTGAAATGAAGAGTTTCGCATTCTTAGAAGACAAAGAGATTGCACTCCTTAGGGAGGGAGGAGCCATTAGTGTGCCCGTGATTCATAAACCGATGGATAATCCTCTCACTGAGCTCACAATTACATTCAAACAGTGGGACTTGCATAAAAATGATAATGAAAAACCAAGCGCTCAATATGTATTGAATGGCGGTTGGTACACTATTGTTACCGAAGACAAATTCGAAGCGACCCAGACAGTTGATATTTGGACATTCAGAGATCTTGAAAACAAGCTTTGCTTGGCAATTGCTAGACGTGAATGAATGGTTAAGAAAAGAGAAGCAGCAACAATTTTGAAATTTATAAATACATTTTAGTTTATGTCTAAGTAGTGCTTCATTTAACTTTTTTTAGTTTTTCAACATTTGGCAGAAACATTTCGTTTTTTTTAATGAATTCAGTTCATCTTTTAACTCTTTATAAGTTATCAAAGGGTTGATACAGGTAAGCTTAACTCGCTCTTTAGTTTAAACCCATCCTATTAACAAACCTCAATCATGAGAGCTACAACATGATACTGTAACAGATCTTTACATGAAATTTCAAATATTTCAGCAATTTATTAAAAAAAAAACAAGGAAAAACCAAAGTTTTCCACAAATTAAACATGTGAACTAGAACATACACATGAAAGCACAATTTTCATGTCTAGCAAATGAAAATCCCTTTGCATGTCGAGTAAAATTCTACCAACAGGTGACAAGTTTGTTTAAGTAAAATTGGCTGCCTTTGCACCACATATTATCAGATCATATCTTACACTATTGCCTCAATCACTTCAAAAATATAAGAGTGCAAAAACTGAGATGAAGTTGAGGGATATATCTCACCAAATCAAGTAATAATCTAAGAGCAATTAAGGATATACCAATTATCAAATGCTTGTATTTTTCCAAGATAATATTGCATCATATAAATAAATCATTAGAAAAGAGTCAATTAAAATATGGAAAATTGCCCATAAATCCCTATTTAAAAATTTATTTGTGAATTAAGACCTAGAATCTTATAGGTGTGGAGTCATTGAATGTAAATAATTGTGATAGGTGTGTTGGCTAAAATTTGGGGTTGTCACTTAACGTTCAAGCAACTTGCTCGTGAGGTTAAAAAACAAAAATTTTATTCTTCCTTAATCGCAGCAAAATCTAGATTATCACTAAAAGCCATGAATAGTAAAGTTAATCCTCATGAGTTATAACCCGTAACTCTTTACGGTACTCATGAGTACTAACTCGTAACTCTTGATCGTATTAATAAGTTAGAGGTAAACATAACAAGAATGATTGATCTTTAAGGAACCCGTAATCGTTTTACGGTACTCATAAGTTATAACCCGTAACTCTTTAAAATGCTCATGAGTTATAACTAGATGTACCCATAACTCCTTATGATACTCACGAGCTATAACTCGTAACTCTTTACGGTACTCATGAGTTATCCCAAATTGGTTTCCTTGATCAAAACTCTTTACGGTAGTGCTCATGAGTTATATCTTGTAACTCGTACCGTACTCATGAAAACCCGTAACTCTTTACGATGCTTGTGAGTTATAAAGGTCTATAAGATGGAGGACTAGAGCTAGCTTTTTGCTAGCTTTGAAACATGGGGGATTAATCCGGGGTATATTAATGAATACCAAAAAAAGTTGCGGAAAAAGAAAAAGAAGATGCCAAAACAGATTCACTTAAGCTTCTAGCTGGCTTGCTAGCCAGCCTTTCAGCTACTCCCGCTTGAGAGAAAAAGATGCGGACTCTTGCATGCTCGTATACCGAGAAAGAATTGAAATAAAGCCTTGTTGTTCTAAAGATATGGTTTTTGACAGAGCACAATGGCGACGTACGATCTATGTAGGCGATCCCACCTAATGAAATAAAGCCTTGATGTTGTTATACTGTATATAGAAAGAATAAGATTTGAAGGCTCACGTCAATATTAGAATTGACATAATTGGATTTGCGAAACTTTCCATATGAGAATTATACAATTTCATTATCATGACGACAAGTTTCGCAAGTCCAATATCACAAATTCCATAGGCACCAATTTACAGGGGCACGCTCGTTCGGCTCAATAACCCGCGAAACCCTTTCCTAAATAAAAACTTACCTTTTTAGTTCTCTCACATAACAAGAAGGTCAACAAATTACTGGAGAATAAAGAATATGATGATGAATCAGATCCTTCATCTCCATAACTTTTTATTTTTTTATTTTATTGTCTTTTTTTTTCTATAATGTGGTGGTTGATTATGCAACCATGCATGCATTAAAATTAAAAAAATGTCAACTAAATAAAGGTTATTAAGTAAAATTCATCACTTATTAGAATATCATTTCAAAATCCTAACGGCTATTAAAAAACAACAGTCCCTATTTATAAAATATAATAATATTTAAAACTAGACTCGATGGCTCAATAATCCACAAAAACCTCTTTATATAAACGTCCAAAATCAGGTGTCCACCTCCATTTTAACTTTCATAGCCAACTGTAAGTTTTTGTTCTTCACCAAAATCATGGACAAAAGCAAGAAGACTTTTGATTCATCATTTGGGAAAAAAACTGAAAGATGAACTCCCTCTACCAACAAGCATTAAATGGTCCACTCGACCTACAAGCCCCAAACATATGGTCCAGGTTTACCTACGAGAGCAAGGACTCATGGACCAGTGCTTGAAAGAACTTATCTCTCTAGTTCGCTCTATGAAAAAGACGGTGGACAACTTACTGGGGTAGGAAAAATCTAATGATGTATCAAATTCTTAAAAAATCTTCAGAACTTTATATTTTTAGTTTGTTTATTTACATTGTCTTTTTGGTTTTTTTATTTTTATTTTGTTTGTGAAGTGGTGGTTGCATAATCAAGTACCAAGATTTTAAAAAAGGTCAAATATTAACAGTTACTAAGTAACACTCATCATTTATTAGAATACCATGTAAATACATAACGGTTGTAATTAGTAATTTTCATATATTGTCTCATAAGAATGATGGTTGTTACATAAAAATCTTCATCAAACAACAAACGCCATGATGGTATGACTGAGCGAGAACCAAATATCCTTTCATTTTAACTAACGCCAACTAACATTCGAAACATTTCCCCTTCTCATTGCTGATGATAACACATGCTTCTTCATTATGAGTAGTATTTCTCACATCCAGTACGATACAATTTGGGATGGATCAAGATTTTCTAGCCTTTGTAGCTAGAATCAATCGCACTCCTAAACTATATATAAGTGTTTACATATATTTTGTGTCTTTTCAGCAACTAATCCATGAAAACAATGACTAAGTGGGGAAAAAACGAATATCACTATAGTAAAGGGTATGCAAACCCTTGAGTAGCTTAAGGGTCTTTAAATCTTTCTATTTATTCTTAAAGCTTCTTCAACATTTCAATCATTTATGAGCATTTTCTTTCTACGAAGCAGTTAATTAAAGTGAACTCGTGTCCAAAGCAATCTCTGAAAGAAGCAGGTATGTCCCTCTTTGATTCTTTATAATGATAGCATATTATCTTGTTTTAATTTGAACTTCTTCAAATCTGTTTTTTTCTTCTTCTTGAATCTTCTTTGAATCTTTCCATTTTGTTACGGACCCCGATCAGGCCCAATACCGAGCTGGCCCACTAAGGAATAGACCCAATCATGGATCCTCCTATAATATTGGGAAATCCCACTATTATATATAATATCGGATATATCGAAATCCATATCTTGGATATGATATAACGACCATAGATCAGGATAGATCCGAGATACCAGACCGAAGGTACTCTCTATAAATACAGGGGTCGACCCTTAAGGTGCACACGTTCTAAACCTTGAACTATTTACATTCAGTCACACTGTACACACACAGCACCCCCTTTGGCGAGAGCCTAACCTATGTACGGTGATCCCACACTCTCCGGAATATCTACCTCATAGATATTCGGGCAGAGTATACTTGATCCAATATCAAAGCACTAGCCTACCGGGCCAGACATCTGTGTTCTACACCAAAACATTGGCGCCGACCGTGGGGACGTTAAATTTCTATCCCCGTGACCGACGATGGCTAATACCAGAAGCAGCAGTCGGAACCCTCAGCCTGGAAATCCACCACAGGTTGAGGCGAGTCAACAACAACAGACGCAGGACCCACCGCTGCCCGAGGATGTCCCAGAAGACAATGCCGCGAATGAGGGGAACGACGTGTCCGATACGGCCTCCTCCCCTGCAATGACGGCTAAACCTCACGGCACGACGACGCAGGAAGTCCTAGCCTCGAGTCCAGACTTTATTCTTCTACGGAAAACCCAGGACTCAATGCTGAGGCAAAAGGAAAATATTGAGAAGCGCACCAACCTCCAACGTCAGGAGGATTTTAGGGTGATGCAACAGATGATGGAAGATCGCTGCAACCAGCTGGTGGCGATGATACAGAGATATAACTGTGAGGACGGACGAGCTAGAAAAGAAAAGACGGTCAGTGGGCAGCCGAGGTCCACGAAACAAGAAACCGGCACAACTGTACTGTTCCGCAGACGAATTCGGTGCGGCCTCGAACTCGGAAGCCAGTTTCCTCTCAGAAGAAAACGCATGCCGAGGATATCCCGGATGAAGATGAAGACCGAGGTCGTGAGAAACCACCTCGGCGGGAGACTTCCCCAAAAAAGTATAAGATGAAATACGTGGTAGGCCGCAACAGCAGTGCTTTCTCGGACGAGATAGCGAACGAACCTTATTAGAAGGATTTTGACCTGGCAGACCTGCCTAAATATGACGGAACACAAGATCCGAGGTCCCACTTGGATACTTTTGAGCTACTCATGTTCGTACGGCGAATCGGAGGACCAGTCATTGCCCGACTCTTTGCAGCCACGCTGACCGGCTGGCCCAGAAATGCCTAATTTCGCTGCCAACCAATTCAATTCAGAGTTTTGAAGACCTCGGAACCAAGTTTGAGTTAAACTTTGCAACAAGTAAGAAGCAGCCCAAGTCCCAATTCACCCTTAGCAAGATTAAGAAACGACCGGAGAGCGTACACGTACATTGTCTTATAGATGGACTGGATCCATCATCCCGATTGGAAAATTCCATCTTCAAAAATAAAGTTTATACCCTCACGGAATTCAACACGCGGTCAAAGCAGTACTTAGAGGTGGAACAGATGGAATTGGCTAACGCGGCCGGGAACGACCGGGGCAAGGATACACCCCCACGGGGAAAAGGGCCACTTGAAAGAGAAGATTCCAACAGGCGAAACCGAGACAACAGGCCCAGGGGGAAAGAGTTGAATGGAAGGCGAAGTATGATAGATACACCCCCTTGAATGTTGCGCATTCTCAAATTTGGAAGGAGGTATCCCTGAACGAGATGAAAAAGGTGGAAAAACCTCGACCCCTCCGATACCGAACTACCACGGATCAATCCAAATTTTGTGCGTTTCAAGACGGACCGGGCCATACCACGGACCAATACTACGAACTCCGAGACGCGATCGAAAAAATTCGTACGAGAAGGGAAACTGTGCCAATATGTGATCAAAACACAGGGACAGAGAAATAGCAAAAGAAACCGGGGGGCCGGAGTCCTAGCTCGGACCAGGATCGGAAGAAGGACGCAAAGCGGCGGAAGCCGTATAGTGATGAGGAGGAGTTTCCGGAAGCCGAGTTTAACTGCAGTGTTATCAGCGGGGACTTAGGCGGTGGAGGAGACACGGCAAGTCAGCGCAAGAAATACTTAAGGGATATCCTATCTGTAAGGAACTTCCCAAAAGTCAAAGAAGATCATTGCAAGCCAACACCTCCACCTCTAACCTTTACTAACGACGACATGAAGGACGTAGCCCCGGGGCACGAGGATGGTTTGGTCATCACTGGAACCCTGATGAATTGCCGGGTTAAAAGGATTTTCGTAGACGCAGGCAGCTCGGCAGATATCATAAGCTGGGATGCTTTCAAAAGGATGAAACTAGATACAGAAGATCTGAAACCGTGCAAAACAACCCTTATAGTGTTTAACGGCTAGCACTCATCCCCCACAGGGTATATCGACCTTAGGTTAACACTGGGAACACAAGAAGCATTCAAGTAAGAGCGGGTGAGATTCATTGTGGTCGACTTCCCGTCTCCATATAATATCATACTAGGCAGGCCGACTATCCATAAGTGGGATATGTTGGTATCCACAAAGCATCAGAAGTTAAAAATGGCGAACAACAGAAACAAAGTTGTCACGGTCGCAGGAGACCAAAAAGAATCTCGACAGTGCTATTTCGTGACAATCCAGGAAGGTGAAAGCAATCTGTCGTCCCTACCCCGGATGCAGAAAGGCGAGAGAAATGCAGGCGCGGCGGGAAAAATACAGGTAGGATGGCCCATAAGCATGGTCGAACTCGACCTAAGGGAAGAGCCTGAGGTCCCCCACCTAGAGCCAGAAGGTGAACTAGAAGACTTCATACTAGGAACCGAGGCCTCCCAAATCACAAAGATTGGTGGAACCATGAGTCCAGAGCTGAAAGACCGACTAAAGAACTTCTTAAGGAAGAACCGAGATGTATTCGCTTGGACGTCAGCAGAAATTCCCTGGATAGACCCCAAATTTTGCTGCCACAGGCTCGCAATCTGGCCGGGATCAGCACCGGTTGCACAGAAAAAGAGGAAACAAGGGTCAGACAAGCAAGTAGCCCTGGAACAACCGTCGACGAACTGTTGGACGCCGGGTTCATCAGGGAAATACAATACACTACGTGGTTATCAAACGTGGTCATGGTCATGAAACCAAGAGGTAAATGGAGGGTGTGCACGGACTGCAAGGACTTGAACAAAGCATGCCCTAAGGATTCGTATCAATGCCCAACATCGACCAACTGGTAGACAACTTGGCCGGGTACCAGTTATTATCCTTCATGGATGCTTATTCCGGATATAACCAGATCGCGATGCATCCAGAAGATCAAGAGAAGATGGCTTTCATAACCGAAAGAGCTAACTATTGCTACAACGTGATGCCCTTCGGGTTGAAGAACGCCGGGGCCACCTACCAGAGAATGATGAACCGAGTCTTTGAAGACCAGCTCGAGCGAAACGTAGAAGTTTACATCGATGACATGATCGTCAAGTCAATGAACCTCGAGGACCATATCCGATACTTGGAGCAAACCTTTGAGAAACTGCGGGCGTACCAAATTCGCCTAAATCTGGCCAAATGCACGTTCGGAGTACCAGCAGGGAAGTTCTTAGGGTTTCTGTTAACAAGCTGGGGAATAGAGGCCAATTCGGACTAATGTAGGGCGGTCTTAGACATGAAAGCCCCTCAGAACAAGAAAGAAGTCCAACAGTTGACAGGAAGGCTGGCGACATTAACTAGATTCCCACGGAGATCGGCAGAAAGGGCCCTTCCTTTCTTCAAACTCCTGAAAAAGGAGACGCAAGGAGGCTGGAACCCAGAGTGTGAGTCGGAATTCAACAAGATTAAGTAATGTCTGGCGACCCCGCTAGTATTGTCAAAACCTGAACTAGAAGAGGTACTTTTCCTCTACTTATCAGTAGGGGAGGAAGCTGTGAGCGCGGTCCTGGTTTGGGAGACCGAGGCCGACTAAGAACCAATCTAGTTTATAAGTAAAGCGTTGCAGGGCTCGGAACTGAGGTATCAGAAATTAGAGAAAGTGGCTTTCGCCCTGCTTACGGCGGCAAGAAGACTACGCCAGTACTTTCAGGGATTCCAGGTCGTCGTTCGAACTAGTCAACCTATCTGACAGGTATTACACAGACCGAATCTGGCTGGCAGGATGTTCAGTTGGGCAATAGAGCTATCCGAGTTTGACATCACAGATGAGGCCCGACACGCGATCAAATCGAAAGCACTGGCGGATTTTGTAAGGGAACTAACCCTGGCCTATGAAGAGGACACAGCCGGACTCGGGGTATGGAAGGTGTACATTGATGGATCATCAAACGCCAAGGGGAGTGGAGCCGAGATCGTAATCGTAAACCTAGAAGGGGTCGCGATCAAACACTCGCTCCACCTAAACTTCCCAACCTCAAATAACCAGGTAGAATATGAAGCGACGTTGGCTGGATTACAGCAGGCAAAGGAACATGGAGCACGAAGAGTAAAGGTCCTAACGGACTCACAATTAGTAGCCGCGCAGATCGGGGGTACCTATCAAGCAAAATGACCCTTGCTAGCCAAGTACCTAAACAGGGCAAGGGAAATAATTTCCGACTTTGAAGAAGTGGCGGTCATGTACATCCCGCGCGAGGAGAATGTTTGGGCCGACATTCTATCCAAGCTTGCCAGCACGAAGGGACTGGGGAACCATAGAACCGTGGTGCAAAAAAATTTGGTGGAACCAAGCTGCGTACTGACTATTTCCACAGCCACAGATTGGAGAAAGCCAATTGAAGACTACTTAGAAAGGGGAATCATCCCTACCGACACGACCAAGATGAAAAAGCTGGTTCGAGAAGCCGCCATGTACACCATGGTGGACGATCAATTATATCGATGAGGACCTCACTCTCCTACGATGAGGTGCATAGGCTTGGCTGAGGTGAAATGCATTATGTCAGAAATACACGAAGGAATCAACGGCCAGCATATGGGAGGAAAAGCTCTAGCCAGGAAGGCCTTACGAGCAGGTTACTACTGGCCGACCATGGTGGCAGATTCCATGGAGTTTGTGAAAAGATGTGACAGTTGCCAGAAGCACGCCAAGATCGTCTGGCTCCCTCCAGCGGAATTGAAGAGTATCTCGGCCCCATGGCCTTTCTACAAGTAGGAGATGGATCTTTTGGGACCATTCAAAGCAGCCCCTGGACAACTCCGCTGGCTGGTGGTCGCGGTCGATTACTTTACTAAGTGGATAGAAGCTGAGCCTTTGACAATAATCACCTTGGCACGCATTCAACGATTCTTCTGGCACAGCATCGTGTCGCGATTCGGAGTACTCGCCGAGATAGTCACAGATAACGGGACCTATTTTATCGACAAAGGGTTCCAGGAGATGATCGCGGACCTCGGCATCGAGCAGCATTTCACTTCCATGGAACATCCCTAGTCCAACGGGCAGGCCGAAGCCGCCAACAAGATAATTGTCAAGGGCTTAAACAAGCGAATGCAAGAGGCCGAGTCTAGTTGGGCCGAACAACTCTACAGCATGCTCTAGGGTTATAGGACCAGAGTCCAAACCTCAACACAGGAGACCCCGTTCAGGCTGACATATGGATGCGAGGCAATGATCCCGGTTGAGATAGGCCAACCCTCCTGGAGGAGATTGAAGGCTCTCCAAGATGGGGAGGCAATGAATGCCGAGGCACTAATGATAGAATTGGACTTTGTGGACGAGGTCAGGGTTACGGCACACTGCCGAGATATGGCCATGAAACAACTAATCACCGCCAAATACAATCGAAAGGTAAGACCCCGGTCTTTTGATAGGGGTGACCTAGTGCTCAGAAGGGCAGACGTCGGCAACAAGAATGCCAGGGATGGCAAGTTGGCGGCAAATTGGGAAGGCCCTTACTGGGTTAAGGAAAAGCTCGAAAAAGGCACCTACGTCCTGGAAACCCTGGCAAGGAAACCAATCAAAAGGACGTGGAACACCGACAAGCTGAAGGCCTACTATAGCTAGACCTAGCTGCCGTGCGCATATATGTCAGATATATTATGTCTGAGCCTCTTTATTTTGCTTATTTCTAGCTTAATTCTATTTTCGTACTTACGCAATTTCCTTATTTAAAGTTGTTAGCTCTCTAGAGGGGATTATTTCGTGAATTAATGAAGAACTCCTCTGCGGAGAGATTCAGTTTATGGACAATCAAAAAGTCTTATAATACACCAACCTGGGTAAAAAGAATGACACCGAAGCCCACGAGCCTGGGTTCTTGATTACGCAAGGTTTGGTTGAAAAATGACACCAGGGCTTGCAAGCCCTAGTCTTTAATTACGCAAGGCCACTAATATAAGCCTTTGCAAAAGTCTGATGCATCAAAGTACTTGATCCTCGATAAGAAGATGAATTGTCATCTCGGCCCTGATCAGGCCAAAATGTGTAGGTTCGTGCGTCTTTTCACCACGACTGGACATGTGACAATTTGCCCTTATCCTGGTTATTATCCCGGACAATGGATCCAGAACCCAGTAGGGAGGTTGAATGAAAACCCCTACCTTGATACCCAGTCTTAGCTACTGGAAGAACTATAAAAGAATTCTACATACATGAGACCCTGGCTCGGTCAAAGAATCCCCAGCGCGGGTTGGAGGATTCATAACGAGATGGTTAGCATGGCTAATTGCTCAATCAAAAGAAAATTAATGATAAACAAGTTAATTTTTAGAAAGCCAAACCAAAGCGGCGATATTTTATACAAAGTTAACAGGGCATCAACGCCCAAAAACAAAGAGAAATACACGAAAAAGTTAAATAGCAGGAACCGACGGGTTGGAAGGATTGCCGACAGGAACATTAGCCGAGGTCTGCTCCTCACCGTCACCAGCCTGGTCTCCGCCATCAAGGTTGGACACAGACGTGATCTCAGGAGACGCGAGAGGTGGGACGAGCTTGCCGCCTAGCATGTACGCCCGATGGTGAAACCCGGCAAGGTTCAAATTGGCGTTAGGATTCAAATGCCAAATCTGCGTCAGGGCCATGTCAAAAGCATCCTTGGCGGTCTCCTTCACAGTGTCAGAGCAGTCGGCATAAGCTTTTTGGGCATCAGCAAGGACCGCCTTGGTCTCGCCCAACTCCTTCGCCAGATCACCGCGTTGGGACTACACCACACGAAGGGCATCAATGTCCTCCGCATGGGCTACCTGCATCCTGACCAGCTCTTGATATGCCTGGTCAAGAGCCTCCTGGGTCATCAGAAGCTCCTCAGACAGCTTGCCTTTTTCAGCCTCGGCAGCTTTCTGCGCCTCCTCGGCTTTCTTCTTTGCCTCCACGGCTTCGTCCTTCTCCTTTGTCACCCGAGTTAAGGAAAGGCAGGCATTCACATGATTGTGCTTAAGAACTTCAAAAGCCTGCACTACCCCGGCAGATTTTAGAGTAGCCTTCTGGATTTCCCACAGCTCGATTATATCTACATCGGAGAGCGGGACATTATCGGTATAGCACCGAGGAGGGAGGAGAGCTACCGCCTGTTCCTTGGTCCTCCCTTTGCTCCATGTATGACCGCGTGGGAGCTTAGGCAATGGCGGCGGCGGGGGCAGAGTCGAGGAGGAGGGCGCAGGAGCGTTGATGGCTGTGTGGGCGGAACTAGCAGAGGGCATGATGAGGGCGGCGTCCGGTGAAATCGCCGGGGTCACCTTTGTCGCCGGGGTCACCTTTGTTTTCTTGGCAGCTTTCACCAAAGACTCCGCCCCAACCTTGGGCTTCTGAGGCTCAGGAGCAGATCTCTTCCTCGGATTGACCGTACACTGCCCGCCGGAACCGGGATTCATGTGAGACAGATATCACGGCAGGCCGTCCATAGCTTGTGCTGCATGGCAAAAGAGGAGATCAGTTAGCATTAACAAAGTCAAATAAAATAAATTCTACATACAAAAAGAATCAACACGGCAATGAAAAGTATACGCGGAGCTTGATGGAGTTCGGCTGGATTCCCCGAGAGAATGGAAGCAACAGTTTTCATTCCATTTTCAGATACATAAGATATGAGCCGAGAAACATGGCCGACGTCTTCAAGGGAGAGGTCATCTGGTAGCTCGTGGAGTGCTTGTTGTGGTGGTCATCGGTCCAATACAAGGGGAACCTCCACTCCACCTCTTTGGACTCAAGCCAGTGAAGGAACCAGGGCTGCAGTCTGGGTTTGGCAATCACCTTAAAAAACCCATTTTTGAAGTGTTTAAAGGACTCGGAAAAAGCGTGAAAAAGCTTCCTACCGGGGACCCCTCGAATGGAGGTCAAACCCTTTAAATCGGAAGACTCCTGGCCAGAACGTGGCGTGAAAGGGAAAAAGAAGTAAAAGAATATGGTGGCAGTACAAGGGATGGGCTCCACAAAAGATTTGCAAAGCTTTTTAAAAGCAAGCATAAAACCCCACCCGTTGGGATGGAGCTGTGAAGGAGCAAGGCGGAGGTAATTCAGAACAGATACTTGGAACTCGGTAAATGGGAAGCGAATACCAAGTCAGGTGACGTAATCCCGGTAGAAGAAAAAGAAAGAGGTGTCGGTTCCTTCACGAATGGAACATATCAGCTACTCATCTGAAGGCGGACGTAGGAGGCAGTTAGCAGTATTGCCCAACTCGAGTATATTAACGTCGACCTGGGACATTAGTGAATGTGTTGTCAAGACTCCAAGAGTGACCCAAGGATATTTTCAGAGAAGAGCTTGAGGGGGCTCCCAGAAGCTGACTCCCCGGTAACAGAGGGCGTCCGATCGGATGACGACGATGACCCCATTTATACCAAAAACAACAATAAAATTAAAATCAAAATCCCATCATTGTACCTGAAGTGTGCAAGTTATGACGATGAGGTAAATTGATAGGATCGGGACGCATCAGAATCCTAGTGACTGGGCTAGGAGCGGAGGAGGACCTATGTCGGCAGGAGCCTAGAGTAGAGTCCGCCAGGGAATCCTAGCCACTCGCGATATAGTATGAGCTAAAAGCAATGCAATCCCAACATGGGCCGAGGTATCCCTCAGGAAGGGATTCCGGGCCTACGTGCGAAGGGGGCTCATAATAGCTGAGTGGTTGGATCGGGATGGCCTCGTGGACACCTCGTCTCCCGACGCTCAGTGATTCTGGGATTGGACGATCACTCGGGATCCCAGTGATGGTAGAACGAGACCCCCCAGCGCTTCCCCTACTCGACCCACCATGGAGTAGGGTGTCCAACCTTTCTGCCTCCGACAGGGGGAGCCCAATATCCAGTAGCTGGTTTTAGGATAACGAGCACGTAACAACTCTTCCTCTTCTGGGGTTAGTGCTTGTTTCGAAGAGGACGAAGGATAAATTCTATCCATCAAGTCCAAAGGGTGGAACCTAGAATAGGCAGAAAAGGGTCGATGAGGAGTAGAAGTTGCTAAAGTAAACGAAACCAGACAGGGGACATTCCTACGAAAATGGGGGTATGCATCTAGTGGGAGGAACCCAGAATCCTATGACTAGCCAGAGACTTTCACCAGAACTCACCCTGATAAGACCAGAAATCCACACAACAAAAGAAGGGATGACGGATGAAAATCACGAAACTATGAAAATAGTAACAGAGAAGAAGAAAGCATACTTGAGTAGAAGGGATGCTCGAAGGACTGAGAAAGTAGCGAAAAAGACAAGTTGCAGGAGAACTATCAGAGCGAGGAACAGAGAGAGTCGTGAAAGTAGAATGCCAAGTGAATTGTGAAGTGTGAATAATTGAGGGAAATACAAAACAAAGTTGAAGCGTCGGGGGTAAAAGAGACAATTCACCCTACTCATAGGGGTGACGTACGACGCGCGCTAGGGGCATTAAATGCGCACGGAAACCGCTGATGGCAAGGCCAAGCGGTTGCATTCCCGAGCCTATCCAGAGGAGACGGTTGTCAGGGGGCAATGATGGCGAATGCGGAAAGACGCTGGCCTCGGAATACAGTGACACAGCTGGTGACACCTTGGATCCTGGAGTACCTCGGACCCTAGAGTACCACGGCGTTTAGCCTGGACCCGGGAGACATGACCATAGGATCATCTAGCACCCCGGTTCCACCCCAGACCTTTGAGATTAGACCTCGGGTCATCAAATCGGTGGGGCCCTCGGCAGAGTAACCCAGTCTGATGGCAGATTACATCCCAGCAGCTAAAAAGCTTGAACTACCGGGCTGGGGGGGCAACTGTTACAGACCCCGATCAGGCCCAATATCGAGCTGCCCCACTAAGGAATAGACCCAATCACGGATCCTCCTATAATATTGGGAAATCCCACTATTATATATAATATCGAATATATCGGAATCCATATCTTGGATATGATATAACGGCCATAGATCATGATAGATCCGAGATACCGGACCGAAGGTACTCTCTATAAATACAGGGGTCGACCCTTAAGGTGCACACGTTCTAAACCTTGAACTATTTACATTCAGTCACATTGTATACACACAGCACCCCCTTTGGGTGGAGTCCGGTATGTACAGTGATCCCACACTCTCCGGAATATCTACCTCATAGATATTTGGGTGGAGTCTACTGATCCAATATCAAAGCACTAGCCTACCAGGCCAGACATCTATGTTCTACACCAGAACAGTATCTAATATTATTATTATAACGCATCATATATTATTTTATAAATGTGTACATCGGACACGTCTTTATGTCACATACAAACACTACTCTTCTTTGTTTTTAGAGTTCATACATTATTTATACGAAAGTGTCTTCTCTATATATAATAGTAAACATTGTTCACATTGTTTAATAAAACTCTAAATTGATACTTAAAAGCAAAACAAAATTTAACAAAGAAGATATTGAATTGAATTGATGGTATTGATGAATTGATAATGATTATTAATTATTGAATTGAAAATATATATAGGAAAATGCTTACATCAACTTTTTTAGTTCTCTAATTATATGTTATGTTTTTTTATTTTTGAAATATTATCATTTAATTATAAACTCACTTAAAAAAAAGGATATATGACCACATGCAATGGGAGAATTTGACATGTCACTTTGGTCTTATTTATAAATCCATTTTTGAAAAAAAAAATAGTCCTTATTATAAATTCATTTTTCAGAGTAATAAATGATTGTGCTACAATTTTATTCCTATTAAATGTAGAGAGAGAAGAAAGAGGTGAAAAATACCCATTTAAAAATGATGGTGAAAATGGAAAAATTACCAATGTAGTTTATATTCATTATGTTAACTAATTTTCCTTGGTATATGAAAATTAGATAATTTAGACACATAAATAGGGCCAAAGTGACAATGAATATAAGAAACTTGACATAAGTACGGTATATATATATATGTGTGTGTGTGTGTGTGTGTATTTCGAACTTAGAGTTACAGTATATATATGATCAACATAGACAAATCTATATCTTCTACAATACTAGTAAGGCAGTTAAAGAATGTTTTGTGAGTAACCATTTTTTGAGAAAATAGTTGTGTTTTTCTTAACGCCGTTAGTGAATTTTGTTTACTTTGACTCCAATAAATATTGTTCCGGTGTAGAACCAGATGTCCAGCCCAGATGGCTGGTGATTTGATCTTGGATCGGGTTGCTTGTGCCGGAATATCTATGAGTAGAGATATCCGGGTGAGCGATGAATCACTGGACACAAGGCCTTTCGCCCAAAGGGGGGGTATGTGTTCAGTGGGGGTTGTGCTGTGTAGTACCGAATGTAAAGAGCTAGAGTTTAGAACGTGTGCACCTTGGTGTTTTCCCCTTGTATTTATAGGGTGTTCCATGGTATCTTAACTGCACAATCTATCATATCCCTGGATTATGGATATGATAGATTGCCCCATGATTGTAGGGGATCCTGGGATACTCGGCGTCCCTCTACTGGGCTGTCCCTTGGCTGGGCCGAGGTTCGGGCGTGCCTCTGCTGGGCCGCCCCCTAATTGGGCCGTGGGTCAGGTCCGTAACAAATATCAATATCCCTCTTTTGGCTACCATAATTATTTATCACTCTTTTTTAATTCAACATCAATATTTTATATTTTATATCCATAAATCAAGGAGTTATTGTAATCATAATTCAAACAAAATATGCAAGAAGCTTAATTTCCAAGAAATATAATTGACCATGTGATTATAGTAATGCTTGTATATATTAACGTTGTCAGTGTGTTCCATTTTGTGTTCTTTGCTCTTCATTGTTAGTGAACTCAATTCTTCATCCTAATATCATGGCAAGTCGTTCTTATGAACTCATTAGGGATATTGACGACCACAAGGATACCTAGGATAGCTGGGCTATTGTTGCTCGGGTTATCAAGAAGTAAACTATGACTAAAAAGACATAACATGTTGATGAAAAGTCAGCGGCTACACTTACCTTAATCCTTTCTTTTTCCTCTTTTTGTTTGATCTTTTGTACTTTGTAGTATATTAATTTTTGAATTTAAATATATATTTTTCTATATTCCTCCATACTTAACCGACCTTATGGTTCATCTTTAATTGCTAAAAGGAGAGCTTGGAACTTTCCCAAAACAATTAGAGCATTGTGTTGGAAGATAAATTATTGTTAGGCTTAGAGTCAAACAGAGATGTAACATTCCATTTTCAAAAGCAGTATTTTTTTTTCATCAGAGTAGAGCATCGGAGCATAAGAGTAACTGATACATATATTCACAATGTCATAAGTCTGGCTGATTATAGTAACGGTACATTGAGTGTTTAACGTAAACATGACAACGAAAGTCTTCGTAGGGTCTCTAAGCTTCTTTGCTTTCCTCTCTCCTCGGTCCTCGGTCCTCCCGACCCTGAAGCTATGTTAAGAGCTGAGGTCCAATGCATACGGACCCCAGGTAACGGTTAACCTCATGTTTATATATACAATATATATGTTACAGACAATCATAACATTAACAGCATATCAGCACATCACACAAGTATCATACAAACAAGCGTATCCTGGCGGCACATAGGCCCCTGAAGCGTACCCTGACCGCACATAGGCCCCCTTGAAGCTTACCCCGACGGCACCTAGGCCCTCTTGAAGCGTAACCCGGCAGCACCTAGGCCCTTAGCAAACATAAACATATTGATAGTACATGACATACAACAGAGCTATCAGCTACCACATACAATACACATAGCACATATGTGCATACAATAACCATCAAAGCTAGTGTTACAGTACGCGAACGTACCTTCGTTGACGATAGACGGTACGTGTGACGATCGGTATGTGATCACAAATATCATATAAGGATAACAACGTATTTACTACTAATCAATATCATCACAGACATTTTAGTCCCAAATTACTATTTTACCCCTGACTTCACTAATCGGCGGAATTTCGCCAGAGCTTCGCTACTTTGACTCTAATCTTCCAAAAATTTTCCATATCTCTAACTCCAACATAATTTTTGAAATATATATCATATTTAACCCTAAAACATGATATCTACAGTATATTGGAAGATTAAAGATCAAAACAACATCTACCCTAGAACTTCAAGAACTACCGAACTAAAACTAGAACTTAAGACTAGGGACCGAAGAACTTACCCAGAACTTCGCTACACTTTCTCCAAACTCCTCCTTCTCTCTAATCTCTCTCTAGATTCAAAATTCTTGAGAGATGATGTTGTGAATTGGTGAAGAATTATGAAGAGAAGTGAAGGCTATTTATAGGAAAAGTCCATGAATCTCAACCCTTGGATCAACTTTAATGAATTCAATCTTGGCCTTCCATTTGAAACCTTAGCTAGCAAGTTTCCTCCTCCATTCTCCTCCACAAATTTGTCCCCCCTATGTCATCCCTCCAAAGATGAAGTCATCCAAGTGATGTCACTCCCTTACTTTATGCATTCAACCGATAAAGTTCCCTGTTCGGTGTTCTAATCGCGTAATCTTGAAGAATCTCAAAAATTCCTTAGCATATCCCTGAAGGTCTCTATTCACTCTTGAGAAATATGTGGATTAATGAAATTTATGATTCCATTAAGGGTATTTCGTAACCTGCTGAACATTTTCGGATAAACGCCGTCGGTTACGGAAATGACTTCCGGTAACACCAACTTCTGGATAAAATTTCAGTCGTTTATAATATGTCCTGATCTTAGAAACTTAGTTCATGGTTTTCTAGATAGGATTTAATTTCTATCGGTTCTCATTTATCCTATCTGTTTATTTTATATTTTAATAATCTTATATAATTCACAAAATTATCCTATTGGCCCATTCTTAATTACATGGATTTAGGCATTTAAAATTGTTAGAAATTCTTGTAGCCTTTGATCTTGCTTTATTAGATTACATCCTAGCCATTGACCATCATTTAATTTGTCTAATTTAATTAGAAAGCTTAATTAGGGCCTTAATCCTATGATTAGTGACCTTTTAGGATTTAGGGTTTTCATGTACTTAATCTCACCAATTTTTCTTAATCTTTTCTAATTAATTAGCAAGTACACTTTATGCTAACCATAACCATAAACATCTAATTAAAGGGTTTTACATAATTTACCTTGGATATTCTCTTGTTCAAGCTTAAACAATTAGCCATTAATTACTTAATTAATCACTTACTAATTGTTGACAATTTTCTTAATTAGGATTAATCATTTCCTCACAACTATTGGACTGACATTGGTAATTTATGCTCCATATATAATATTAAAAATCACGGGGCAACTTATGTCCCTCAAAATAATATTAATTTTTGCCTCATTATTTTTCAAGGGAAATAATCTCAAAAATTCCTAAAATTAGAGACAACATACTCTCTAATTTTTAATAATTATTTAATTGCCATTTAGGATTTATCATAATATTTTCAGGGCATTTTATGACCCACAAATTCATTTAGGGATTTTTAGCTCTTTATTCACCCTAATTTCAATAGAAATTACCTTAGAAAATAAGGTAATTATTACACTAGTTTTGAGAAAACATATTCACCTATTTCCAATAGGTATTATTTATCGAAATATAATATTCCAGATAAATAATTATCCGGGTATTACAAGAGGAATATCAAATACCCATTCAATAGTTGGGTGTTTTGCAGTTGTTTGAGGAGGGAGATATTTTGCAATAGCTTACATACTCAGAATTAACAGTAAGAAAATGATTTAGTTGATAGTGGCACATTCTGTGATTGAGTACTTGATTATATATTCATCTGTTTGTTGTTTCATAGCTTACATACTTAGAATTAACAGTAAGAAAATGATTTAGTTGATAGTGGCACATATTGTGATCGAGTACTTGATTATATATTCATCTGTTTGTTGTTTCATTTATTCCTTGAATATTTTCTTCTAGCCCTCCGAAATAGGAACATATGCCTCAAGCTCATTAACAACACTGATGTTAGCAAAAAAAAAAAGATCAAAACCATGATAACTTTCTCATAGTTCAATCGTGAGGATCTTCAATCACTCCTTCAAAGAGAAAGAAGAGATACAACATTTCATTGGCTGACAATGGGGATGTAGGATGGTTTGATATGTCAGCCTTTACCTTTAGGGCCAACAAAACAATCATCAAGAACATAAAAATAGAAAAATGAGTTCCTATGTGTTGTTTTGAGTTTTCAAATTCAGTCTAGGTTTTGAGTCTACTTTACTTTTAATTGTGTTCGGCGTTTTCACGTTATATTAGGCTATATACTCCTATAGCGTGATATCTATCTTTTGGACCTGCCTATTTAAGAATCACCCAAAAATTAGTTGTCTTCTTAAAGTTATAATCAAAAGAGTGACTACTAATTTGAATTTAGAGTATCAAATTACAAACTTCACATCTATTTCATACAAACACTTTGAGCTGATCTTGGTGTTGTTGAATCACCCATTGAGTCTAGTGTAATGTGCGACAAGTTTCAACTCAATCGAAGTTGTGGTTTGGGAGATATGTCCAAATTGTTGAACCTGGTTTGAAATAACGCAAGAAATTTCAGAGTCAAATTCCAAAATTTATATCTTTTCCATATGAACTTCTTTAAGCTTGATCTAGGTGTCATTGTAACTCCCAGTGAATCTAGTTTTGTATGCAACAATTTTTAGTCCAAAACTCATTGTCTTCCAAAAGTTATGATCCAAAGAACGACTGCTGTTCTGGAACATCAAGAGAACTTTGAGCATTAACTTTCAAGATCCATATCTCTTTTGTCTAAGACTCTTTGAGCTTGATCTTTGCTTATGTGAAATTTATTTTGAATGTTGTTTCATATACAACAAGTTTAATATCAATTGGAGTTGTGTTGTAGGAGATATGTCCAAATTATTAAAATTGTTGTGAAATAATACGAGAAATTCCAGTGTTAACTTTCAAAACTCATATCATTTTCATCTAAAACCCGTTGAGCTTGATCTTGGTGTTTTTGTGTCACATTTGGAGTCTAGTTTGATATAAAACAAGTTTTATCTCAATCGGATATGTGGTTTGAGAGATATATCCAAAGCATCAAATATCTGTCATGCTGACCGAAAACAGAGCAAAACATAATGGTCATCAGTACGAGCACTCAAGTGATGCCTGCCAATGATGAAGGACATCACTTAGTGATCATCTTTGGAGGTGCCACTCAAGTGGTCACTCGAGTGAAGTTGATATAACTTTTATATAAGTTATTTTAGCTTCAAATTAACCCATTCCAACCTCTATTTGATCATAGAGACCTCCAATATCACTTATAAGAGCTTGAATCTTGATATTCCCATTATATCTTGCAAGTTCTTCTTTCTCCATTCTCTTCTCCTTCTTCTTGATTGATTTCCACAATCCTCTTTGATAACTCTTTGTTTCTCTTGACTATTATCTTCAATCTCTTTCTGCTTCTTCCTTTTAGTTATTCTCCATAATCCAATTGAGTATCTTCTTTCTTTTCTTTGACTTCCTCTCCCCACATTTGATAACTTTAATCTTCAATATCTTTTTAATTTTTTCTTCTTGATCAATCTCCATATTCCTTCTTGATATCTTCTTTATTTTCTTGATTAATCTAAAGATATTTAATGATTAAATATAGTAGTTAGTCAGTGTAGGAAATAAATACATTGCGCAAACTTTTTGCTCTTAATATTTGATATCTATATTTACCATAATCAAAACTTGTCATATCTAAGAAATTATTAATATAAAGAGGGGCCATGACACGGGTACAAAAAAGGTTTTTAAGACCAGACGAAAGAGGTATCGTAAGACCAGATCTGCGGCCAGTCTCGTTACAGGTGGGCTTAAAAGTCTGTAACTTTTAAGACCGGATGTGCAACTAGTCTTAAAAAAGTACTGACCTTTAACATATGAGGTCTTAAACGTCAAAATTTTTAGACTAAACTTTTAAAATATTAGGTCTTAAAACTCTATTTCCATCACACACACAAAAGTAGACTTTAAGTCCGGTTGTGAAAACACATCCGGTCTTAAAAGTCCATTCCTTAAAAAAAGAAGAAGAAGAAGAAGAGACTTTTAAGACTGGATGTGAAAACACATCCAGTTTTAAAAGTCCTTTCCTTTAAAAAAAATGGAAATCAGAAATTTGTCGGGATGAGCAGCATATCAGGGTCATATCTAAGGGCTTCAAGGTGAGTAGTTATAGCCTTATTCATGGGCGGTGCGCCACACCTCAGTATCTGCAAATTTCACAAACAATCCTCTTAATCAATAACCTTCCTTTTATGATAACACGAAGAAGCTATCTAAAGAGATTAGCTTAGAGGATTATTGTCTACCCTGATATCATGTGCAGGAGGAGGACAGTGCGCTTGAATCATCTCATTTGATACAAATCCAACACCACCATCTCATCCTTCTGGAGGCTTGCAGATTATATCATTTTATCATTCAAGGTACGCTATCCTTATTCAATGAAGGATGAAAACTTGGGTTCTCTTTGAAATGATATTCCAAGTTAGAAACTAACCTGATTCAGGACATAGTATACTTTGAAACGACCGAAATAATTAGAAGCAAGACGGTCTAGTTTTTCCTGCATATATTTAAATATGCATATTACTATCAATAACAAGCGTCAAGATTTATTCATTGGCTGAAAAAAAGAGGAATACTTGTTACCTTCACAAAAATTACGAACCTGGAGAAGCTAGAACCAAAACAAGAGACCATAAGAGCAAAGGAGGCGAAGCAATTTTCGCAGCGTTAGAAAATTTGTGAGCGAGGTCCTTGAGATGAGTTGAGACAAGGTTAAAGAGAGTGAAACAAGATTACAAGGTCGAAGAGAGGTTCAGAGAGCGAAATTCAATTTTCGGCGCAGGAAAATAGAAGATTAATTTTTTAGACTTTTTAGACCGAACTTTTTAAACATCCGGTCTTAAAAGTAAGACTTTTCTTATATTTACAAAAAGGCCACCGATTATACTTTTTGGACCGGACTTGTAAAATATAAGGTCTTAAAAGTCCTTTATATATTTTACAAGTCCGGTCTAAAAAATTCTTTATATATTTACGAAACTGCCACCGATGATACTTTTTAGACCTCATCCTCTATAATTCAATCTAAAAAGTTCTTTATATATTTACGGAACTGCCACCGGTCATACTTTTTTGACCTAATTCTCTATAATTAGGTCTAAAAATTTCTTTATATTTACGAAACTGTCATCAGTCATACTTTTAAGACCGAAGCCTCAATACTCCGATTAAACAAGGCGGTCTTAAAGCTCTTTTTTGTACTAGTGTGAACTAATATAATTGCTTAATACATCTAATATGAAAAATATAAATAAAGGAAATATGAAATATTAGGGAATAATCGTCTATAAATTATAATGTGGGATCATGTCACTATTTCTAAATCAAATCAATATCCATATTTTGCATCAATAAGAAAGCAAATTTCAAAAATAATCGAATCATTTTCAAATATAATTACTTAATCAATCAATTATGAATAAATATAAAAGAAATGATAAAACAATCATTTATAATGTGGGACGATGATGTCACTATTTCTAAATCAAATCATCAAATCAATAAATTTGCATCAATAATAAATGAAATTTAAGAACTAATCAAATCATTTTTAAGTATGCTTACTTAATCAATCAATTTTGAAGAAATATAAAAAACAAATTATTTTTACAATCATCAATAAATCATATTTTTTTATTAATGGATCCAAACTGAATTCCCTCGTATTTATCATGTAATTGAGGAAAAATATAATTTTGAATTATGATAACTCTTTGATTTATGGACTAATTTTGAATTATAATAACTCCTTGATTTAGGAAAAAAAACCAAACACTGATTCACTTTGAAGAGTGTTGTAGGTTTTCAACTGTTTTGTTATATTCACATTGACTAGCATTGATTTTGTTTTCAATGTTTGTTACTTTTTTTAAGCAATGACGATTCCCCTATTTCACTCTTGTGATAAGGGTCTTCAATATTGGTCTCATCAATATTTATCGACAAGCAATCCAATTCGGACTTTCAATATATATACGGGCCATTTACAATAGATGATTATACAATAGTTACATAATTTATTATGATTACAAATAAATATTGCTTATTGAGCTTACAATAAGAAAAACTTTCAAATCATAAAGACTAAATTATATAATAAATATTACACACCTCTTAAAACAATACTTTAGAACCATAAATGGTCCTTCTATGCTTGTAGAAGTTTTGAAAGCTCAAAATGCTATATATAAACTTTCCAGTGTAATGCACGGGTAGAAATACTTGTTGTTTTTAATTTGTTATTATATTTTTTTATATGACATTATTATATTATATTTATATAGGAGACTCTATATATATATATATATATATATATATATATATATATATATATATATATATATATATATATATATATATATCAAAGATTTGAAGATGTTAGGTATGGAACTAATTTTAATTTGTTTTCCAACATCTACTTAATTTTAATTTAGATATATTATTTTGGAAGAATCGCTTAATATATTATGCAGAAATCCCATATAAAGACGAATGAATTACATACATTCTAATTTGAATAACTGAACTTAATAAATTATATATCAGGTTATACGTCATAATTATAAATTTAAAATTTGGGTTAAATTACTTACATATCCCTTAGTTATTAAAAGGGCAAAATTGAAAACATAACTCTATTATTTGCTTTATCAATTAATTATGTGGGAAGTACACGGAGCATTGTTTGTTCTCCGACTTCTTTTCAAACATTAATTATGCACTATATTTTTTTATACAATATTCGGTTTCATAAAATAATGAATTAGAATAACTTGCAATCTATTGTGAAGGGAGATCTACGTACCACATGGAGGTCCATTAACTTCTTCAGATATTCATATTTTTATTCAATATATATATATATATATATATATCCTGGATATATGATCCATGATTTTTTTTTTTTTTAAAGGGAAAATCTCATATAAAGATGTTTGTGAAACATTGTAGTACACATATTCACCTCCATTAATGTTTGGAAAGAAATCAAAGAACAAACGGTGCGCTGCTTCATACATTAATTTCTAAGGAATTAATTGATCCTACTTTCCTAAAAGAGCAGATATTGTTTTTAAAAATTATAATTAATGTTTGGAAATAAGTCACAGAACAAACGGTACATTGTACACTATAGTACTTCCTAAGGAATTAATTTATAGAGCAAATAATAGGGTTATGTTTTGAATTTAATTTGTTGTTTTAATAACTAAGGGATATAGAGTTAATTTAACTCAAATTTTAAATCTGTAATTATGACACATAACCTGATATATAATTTGTAAGTTTAGTGACCCAAATTAAAATTTGGAGATTTTTCAAATAATTTCTACTTTGTGATGTATCATAAAATAAAGAGTAAATACCCTTTCTGGTCCCTGACAAAAAACATGGACCCCATTTTGGTCCCTTATAAAAAAATCGACCCTTATTCGTCCTTTTTATGGACTCAAAATGACCTTTTAGAAATTTGTAAGGGATCAAAATGTCAACCAATCGACCTTTATTCGTCCTTTTTGTGGACTAAAAAGGACCTTTTTTTAAGGGACCAAAATGGGGATCGCGTTTTTTGTCAGGGACCAGAAAGGGTATTTACTCTAAAATAAAATAAATTAGGATACGATAAAATAATTTTATAATATTAGTTAATTGATTTAAAAGGAAAAATATAATATAAATTATCCACCCTATCATTAAGATAATTGCAGATGTATTATCATTTTTTACTCTTAATGCATTTCGATCTTTCATTAAAAAAATAAAATAAAAACCTTACTTGGGGGACAAGAAATTGAGGGGATAGAAAATCGGAAGAAGAGAAAATCAGAGCATCAAACCGTAATCTCCTTGTAAAAAGATAAAACCGCCATGTATAAAAACCAAAGAGGCTTTGAAGGGTTTAGGAAATAACGGTTGCTTTCTCTCTTTACCTTCTGAAACACTCTCCCACTTGTCTCTTGGCTCTTCCCTTTGGTTTCTTGGGCTGTCAGCGGCTTGTTCTCTCAGCTCCGTCTTTGTCTCAAACAGCTCTGATTAGAGGTAAGTGTGTATTATGTTTTTATCGTTTAGGCGTACGTACATGTTATAGGGTTTGCAAATCATAATCTTTAGAGGGAAGGGTCAAAGGAAAGTCATGTTTTTGCAGAAAATTTTGGTGGAACCCTAACGTACAAGATATCAGTACTTTGCAAAGCTGCATATTTGAGTTAGTCCGCTTACGATAAAAAACGTACCAAAAAACGTTTCTTGTTTGGTTATTAGGACAATTATTCAAAGCAACTTTTTTTGTATTTGCTTAACATTCTTGAGTTAACGCGAACTGAAATAGGCAAACCAGTCTGTTGGCTTCTGCTGTGACCAAACATGGAACAATCTTGTTTACAAAATTGACTATAATAACCCGATATATATATAATCAGACAATCTATTTATATGTGTGTAGCATCTCAAATCTGAACACTTGAATGGACAAACATCTTGTGCCATTCTTTGTTAGTAATATTAAATCATGCAACTAAAATTTTATGTCCTACTTTTATGTTTATTATATGGCAAAATATTCTGTCAAGAGACCAGTCTCTCCTTACTCAGACTTATTTTAATGTAATTCTTCTATGCTTTGGTCAATGTTATAGGGTTAAGAAGACTTTCATTCTCTCTGTGATTTTGTAAAACAAATTAAATCACAATGAATACAAATCCGAATCAGCGTGTGATTGTTCGTGAAGTCTGGGCTTCAAATTTACATAAGGAGTTGTCTTTGATTCATTCTGTCATACCTCTAATTTCTTTTGCCTCCTTCGATACTGAATTTCCTGGTACAATTATTACTCCGAAGGTTGATAAGCACATGTACTCAAAGCTGCCTCCTACAACTAATTATAGTTTCATGAAGGCCAATGTGGATGCGTTGAAAATCATCCAATTAGGTCTTACCTTGTCTGATTCTAATGGGAATTTACCACATTTTGGAACTCAAAATGGATATATTTGGCAATTCAATTTCTCTGACTTTGATGCTAAACGGGATTATCATAATGTTAAGTCCATTAAGCTATTGGAAAAGCAGGGGATTGATTTCTTGAAGAACAGGAAAGATGGGATCCTGTCTGGGCTTTTCCGGGATTTTATTTTAAAATCGGGATTATTGCTCAATTCTCACATCACATGGGTCACATTCCATAGCTCTTATGATTTTGGGTTCCTAATCAAACTTTTAATTGGGAGACAGTTGCCTCCTAATGTTCACTTGTTCAGACAGTTGGTTGCTCAGTTCTTTGGACCCAAAATTTATGACATGAAGCATATAATCAAGTTTTGCAATGGTCTTTATGGTGGCCTAGAAAGAGTGTCTCAGACATTGAACGTGGATCGTGTAGTTGGAAACAATCACCAAGCTGGGTCTGATAGCTTTCTTACTCTACAAACATTTATGAGGTTGAAGGATGTTTATTTCAATGAAGATTGTGAGCTTAAAAAATTTCAAGGGGTTCTCTATGGTTTTGAAGTCAATACTATCCGTCCAGTACCAGTAATGCTTGTCTCGCATTATTAACTTTTCACATTGGACATATTGTACCTCTAGAGATAAACAGGACTCCTTATATTTTTGAAAATATATTAACAGAAATATAGAAAAATAATATTTAGTTAAATTCATATAAATTTTACCCTATAATGGATGTAATTTCCGATTAGTGCCAAGTAAATCCTCGCACACGACAATTCTTATATGGGATATAAAGACGGTTGAATCACCCAAATTCTAATTTGGGTTTGTAAACTTAACAAATTATTATTAAGGTTATGTGATACAATTAGAGATTTAGAAATTGAGCCAAATTATCTCTATATCCCTTAGTAATTAAAAAAGAAAAATCAAAATTGGGGACAAAACAATATTGTTTACGTGCTAAATAAGAACCCTAACGGCAAAAAAATCATTGAAAGTCTCTCCACACTAAAGTTTTCTTCTACTATTTTGCAAGTTTTCTTCTACTATTTTGCAAGTCGGGTATGTTCCTTCACTTTCTCGGTTTCTAATTTTTCTTTAATTAGTGTTCGTGCATGGTCTTCTGTTCCCCTTTTTGGGTTCAATGTATTCCTCATAGAGGTGATTCACTCTTGTAGGTTAAATTTTATCCTGGAATGCTATGCTTAAAAGTGCCATAGAAAGCAAACTTCATCCAAATCCTCAAAAACCACGGCTTCTTATTTGCCCTAAATGGTCATATTCTTGCCTGAACCCTTTCTTCATTGACATAAACAAAAACACAATTGTTCACCTTAAGAGACATCTATATCCCACAAGCCAATCTGTTGTAGGTACTGTTGATGGTTTTTTTTTTTAATTATGGTTAAATACACAGAAACCTATATTTCCCCTTTGTACGTCTTCAACCATGTGATAAGTAAATGACAATATAATGATAAAAACAGCAGCGACAGTGGCGACTTCTCATGGTGTTGTTCACGCTCCTCAAGGCACAAGAGAGAAAGAGACAATGGTAACTAGTGTGATATCCAACTTCTGACTTTTCTTTTCCTCTTTTTCTTGGATCATAGGTTAGGGGTATTATTGGAAAATAACCCATATTTAAATATCCTAGATTGGGTCATTGACCCAATTTAAGATTTATTGAGTTTACCAACTTTATATAGGATTTTCTTATTTCAACCATCTTTATATGAGATTATCCCTTCTTATATATAATGATTCATAATTTTAATCCAATCATTTTTCAAAAGATAATTAAGAGGAATATAAAAATAATTTTATTTATTTATCCTGAAATTGTTGGCATATAAATTAATCTCCACCGTCCCCAAGTGGATCATCTCCCTTCCCAATTTTCCTTTTCCCTTAGAATCACATCTCCACATCTATTATTAATTATCGATATAAAATACGAACACACCAGTCTCCTATTTGTTTGATTAACTGACAAAGTATCTCCTTTTATTCATGATTTTTCATTTTTTTATTATAATCCACATACATACATACACATATATATAATTTTTTTTTATAAATTTTCAATTAATTTCCTTAATTATAATTTTTTATTTTTCCCGTTATTTTTTTTAACAAGGCGGATAACCAACTAAGTTTTTCTCTTAAAATTTCTTAACAAAAAATCACTCCCTTGATTTATACTCCCTCTGATCCTTATTATAAGGCATCAACTACCAATTCTCACAAACCAATAAAAACAGTTAAAGTCAATTAAGTTACCTTAAAATTTAAGTAACTTCCAATATTACCTCTATTTATTGCACTAAACTCTAATACTATATTAATTATTATTCTCACCCACTACCCTTATTAATTATGGGCATATATGGAAAATATAATTAATGTGCCCTAGAAACAAGCAAGTGCCTTATAAAAAAGATCAAATACAATTGCTAGTTGGTGCCTTATAATAAGGACCAGAGGGAGTATTTATTATTACTATTATTCACAATATTCATATATATATATATATATATATATATATATATATAATTTCCTTTCTTGTCAAGCCCATCTCTCTCGTCTCTGTCTCCTTATGGTTTTGTTCATGCCTCCATTGGAATCGCCGTGTTTGTCTCTGCAACTGTTCAAGTCTTGGCTGCTATATTCCTTAGACCCGACAAACATCACAAGGCCAGAATCTTCGGAACATCTTCCACTACGTCGTTGGCTATGGAGTCATTTTCCTCTCAATCTTCAACATGTTTAGAGGATTCTCCTTTTCAAACTCTTACCATAGTTGGAAGAATGCTTATTTTGGCGTCATCGTCTCATTAGGTGTGTGTCTCTGATACTAGAAGCCATTACTTGGTTCATCTTCTGCAATAGAAGGAACAAGAAGAAGATGAATTTGAAGGAGACATCTGCTGATGCCACCATTCCACCCCAACAGATCATATGAACCATATATTCTTACATAACACATATCGCTTAGATTATAATTGTTTATACAGTGTTTTGTAATGCATTTTTGAGATGATATAAGTTTGAAGTATCATACTTTTAAATACTTAAAACTATTCTAATCATATTTTATCTTATATTTCTAATTCAACTAAAGAAATATAAATTACATATTTTATAGTATTTTTATGAAAAGCAAATATTTAAATATTTTATATTGGGACAATCCTATAAAAAGACAGTTGAATTAATCAAATTCTAATTTGGGTCACCAAATTTAAAAAATTATAAATTGTGTTAGGTGACACAATTAGGAATTTATAAATTGGGAGAAATACATTAAAACCCCTTAGTTGATATATCCAGGCTTCTCAAAAAATTGACATAGAAGCAAAAATTTGCAAAAAAAGCTTTCTCACACTTCTCGAAATCATAGAAGAAAACAGAACCCCATTTGTGCCGATGACTTTGCACACAAGCTAATAAGTTCATCAATGATTACATTCTTAACTCATTCAATCATCACGATATATAAACTATGAAACCTATGCATATATGTACGTGAGGCGATTAAATCATCAAACTGAAAGATAAAAACTGTACAAACAAATTCTAACGAGGAGGACTTCTAGCTAGTGGGGAAGTCAGCAAATGAATAAATGATTCTACAGCAATCCTATTGTCGATGTTACCTTTTCCTATATTAGTCTCATCAATATTTATCGACAAGCAATACATTTGGGACTCTCAGTATAAAAATATAAAGGTTATTTAGAATAGATTATTATAAAATAATTACATGCTTTATTATTATTACAAATAAATATTACTTGTTGTGAAACAATAAAATAATTACCCAATCATAAACATTAAATTATATAATAAATATTACATACCTCACACAGCAATACGTTAGAACCCTAAACGGTATTTCTGTGCTTGCAAAAGTTTAGGAAGCTCAAAAAGTCAAAATGCTATATATGACTTTTCTCGTGCTACGCATAGATAACAATACTTGTTATATTACATATTCTAACACTACCCAACTAAAATAAAAAGTGTTAAAATAGATAATTTTTGAAAAAAAAAAAAAAATCAGTTATGTCAAATATCCAAACTTTTCTCATGGAATATAGAATAAAATATAATCAGAAATGTTTTCAAGATTAAAAACATTTAGAATTATGTTATTAGGATTATTTGGCTAACGGTAATACCGTAATAGGAAGTTTTTGTTTCCAAGCTGGAATGCTACTGGATTTTTTTTTTTAATTTTTTTTAATGATCGTATTTTCAAGTTTGAAAAACAGGTTTTAAAATATTGATACTCGTTGGTTAGCTTGTTGGTAACGCTAGTTGTGTCAAAGAAACAAGGTTTATTATCTACAGGTGTAAAATCACTATTTCTTGATAATCTTGTGATGTAAGTAGTAAATATATTCTTATTTATTATTTAAAAAGAAATAAAATAAATCCATGGCTGTGTTAGCTTTTTTTTTTTTTTTTTTTTTTTTTGGAAAAAGTTTTGTTAGATATTTTATTGATTTGTCAAACATATTATATTAAATTTAAATATTTGAATTATAATAGGATATATGTTCCAGAAATTTGGTTTTTAATTTTAATTTTATTTTTCCATCAATTTATATTTTTATCCAAATAAAATATTCTGAAATTTTTTGACTAAATTTATATCATCAATAAGATGATTTAACGGCTGTCTATCAATATTAGATTATAATAAAAGGATTGATATGGAAATGTCTAATGCAATTAGTTTTTTTTTTTTTTTTTTTTAAAGATATCAAAAACCGTATAGACAACTCTTACAATGACAAAATTATTAGTTTTTTCCGGACAACAAATTAGCAATTAATAGTATTTGTTTTACCAAATATCGATTAATAGTCAGTTATTTAAAAAATAAAATTATAAATTTGGGTCAAAGTATTATATATCCCGAGTTTATATACAAAAATAAAAGACGATTAATTAAATTAAACCAGTCTCCATAAATTAACTAATCGTCGGATGACATTCATTCATAAAGCTTTCTATTGTAACTGAAAATTCGTTTTCTTAATAAAAGTAAACTAAAATATATTATTCAACCTTCATAAAAAGATATCATTTAAATATTTTGTAAGAAAATTCTGTTATAGCTTAAACACCGCATGAGTTTTAATCAAAATGTTAGGAAAAATGTTCAATGAAAATAAAAATAAAAAACATAATAAAAACTTATTATACTTTAAGATCTAAACATAATGATTTATGAATTCTTATCTTTTTTATATCAAGACTCTCAACTTATTTTCTTGGTAAATCACCCCTATAAATTACTACCTAGCTAGAAATCATACCTAAAACCTGACTTCTCCTAGAACTAGACTCTCACCACTTCTCTATCGTTATTACTTCTTCCCTACTATCTTTCTTTTCATGGCTTCCTTTCGCAAGCTTTCCCTTCTTGGCCCTCTTCCTTATATTGATCATCCCTGTGACCTCACAACCCAAACCCCAACCACAAGCTTGCGAATCAAACAAGTTTCCTAATACTACAAATTTTTTAGCTTGTAACGACCTACCTGTTCTTGATTCTTCTCTTCATTGGACCTACCAATCTTCCTCGAACTCCATCGATGTCGCTTTCAAGAAGAACAACGCCAATTATAAAAGGTGGATCGCTTGGGCTATTAACCCTACATCCACAGGCATGGTGGGCTCTCAGGCGTTTGTTGCTTTCCAGAAGTCTGACGGAACTATGGCGGCTTACACCTCTCCGGTAACATCGTACGGCGCAACGTTGGAAGAAGGGAGTTTGAGCTTTGAGGTCCATGGAGTTTCTGCGAGTTTTGAGGATGGCACAATGATCTTATACGCTAGTTTTCAGCTTCTGGGGAATCCAAAGTTGGTAAATCATGTTTGGCAAGAAGGTCTTGTTTCTGATGATGATAGTCTTCTCTCTCATGCCTTGTCGGAGACAACTTCAAATCTTTTGGTCGCATAGATTTTCTCACCGGAAAAGTTTCTAATCGTGATCCCCATAAGCAAAACTCCAAGATTTTAATAAGAAAAGTAAGCATATTCTTTCTATTCTCTTTACTCGTGATATAGTGTGTGAAATATATTTTTCACAATAAATTTATATTAGTTTGGTGATTACGTAATATTTTCATACGTTTAGAGGACTTCATGCATCAATTAGATATTGTAATTATATTGTTAAGATAAATAGGCTATTAATAACGTGCTTGAAATTTTTAATGTAGTCATGAAATTCAAAGATTTTATTACTATGCAACATGATTACACTAAAGTTCAGAGGGAGTAGCTTGACACATCAATTGGATATTGTGATTATATTGTTCTTACCCTGAAGTAAGGATGTATGCCCATGTATGATAAATAGTTGTTAGTTTATGAAAGTGAAAATAAATTAGGCTCAAACTTTAGCTAATAACTGGTCTAAACTCGTAACTTACACCTCGAGCTTGAGTTACGCATATAATTCATCATAGCTAAAATTATTCATGCATAGCTAAAATCATGAATATTTTTAGAATATCTCAAAATCGTAAACTTTTAATTAATTAATAACAATATGATTGGATATTTTGAATTTGGCGCGCAGGTTCATGGAATATTAAATGGAATAGGGTGGGGAATTATGATGCCAGCAGGAGCAATAATGGGACGTTATCTAAAAAGATTGGAAGTTACTGGATCAACATGGTTCCGTTTACACAGAGCATGTCAGATTCTTGCTTATATCATTGGCACTATTGGCTTCGCTCTCGGCATCTTCTTGTCAAGCCCATCTCTCTCGTCTCTGTCTCCTTATGGTTTTGTTCATGCCTCCATTGGAATCGCCGTGTTTGTCTCTGCAACTGTTCAAGTCTTGGCTGCTATATTCCTTAGACCCGACAAACATCACAAGGCCAGAATCTTTTGGAACATCTTCCACTACGTCGTTGGCTATGGAGTCATTTTCCTCTCCATCTTCAACATGTTTAGAGGATTCTCCTTTTCAAACTCTTACCATAGTTGGAAGAATGCTTATTTTGGCGTCATCATCTCATTAGGTTGTGTGGCTCTGATACTAGAAGCCATTACTTGGTTCATCTTCTGCAATAGAAGGAACAAGAAGAAGATAAATTTGAAGGAGACATCTGTTGATGGCAACATTCCACCCCAACAAATCATATCAACCATATATTCTTACATAACAAATATCGCTTAGATTATAATTGTTTATACAGTGTTTTGTAATGCATTTTTGAGATGATATAAGTTTGAAGTATCATACTTTTAAATACTTAAAACTATTCTAATCATATTTTATCTTATATTTCTAATCAACTAAAGAAATATAAATTACATATTTTATAGTATTTTTTATGAAAAGCAAATATTTAAATATTCTATTTTGGGACAATCCTATAAAAAGACAGTTGAATTAATCAAATTCTAATTTGGGTCACCAAATTTAAAAAATTATAAATTGTGTTAGGTGACACAATTAGGAATTTATAAATTGGGAGAAATTACATTCAAACCCCTTAGTTGATATATCCAGGCTTCTCAAAAAATTGACGTAGAAGCAAAAATTTGCTGAAAAGCTTTCTCACACTTCTTGAAATCATAGAAGAAAACAGAACCTAATTTGTGCCGATGACTTAGCACCCAAGCTAAGTTCATCAATGATTACATTCTTAACTCGTTCAATCATCACCATATATAAACTACGAAACCTATACATATATGTACGTGAGGCGATTAAACCATCAAACTGAAAGATAAAAACTGTATAAAGAAATTCTAATGAGGAGGACTTCTAGCTAGAGGGGACATCACTTGACTGGAATTTGTAAAAGAAGTGAAAAGACAATTCACTTATGACCCCCTTTTGTTCAATGGATATTTAGTGTGATCAAATATTGTTTTAACTAGAGGATAATAGCCATTAAATAAAGTTAATTTGTTATAATTTTATATTAATAATCCTAAAATCTGTACTTTCTCACCGGTTTAGTCTCGCTTTAACTTCGGTTTGACTCCGATCTGACCATTAACCTTAACCTAGTACCCCGACTGGTTCAATGATTGGTTGGCTTTTAATAACCTTGGTTAGAACACGCTACGTGCTATAGTAGGACGTATATAAAAAAAACTATCAAACACTTTCAAATATATATAGAATTATTATTTCTAATTGATTTTCCCCAAAACAAATATACATAGAATTTGTTCGGCATACTTTAGTCACTCACTCCCCCAATTAGAGGGGAATTCGAAGCTTGCGCAATGTGGGCCGCAGTAGTTGATGTTGTTCAAAATTCAGTTACCTCCTCACTCTCTTCTCGCTCTGTATTTTCTTCCTTCATTTATTTCTTTGTTTGCCTCCTTGTGGATGATGCACCGCTGGAGAGGTCGACTTCACTGTGGTTGAACATTTCCCACATGCAGATGTAATAGGAACAAATAATCTCAAACTTCAATGTGATAGGTTAGAGAAACCTACCAATGACCAAGCTGAAGAACTGCCAATCTCTTCAGTTTAGCAAGCCATTGATCTTGAAAATCAAGATATCTCCGGTCATACTTCAGTTCATCAAGTCGGAGGAAAATTTCATAACTCACCTGAACGCATTTCACGATTGGAACCTAGCTCGTATGCTTTGTCTATGGTAGTCCGTTACTTTCTTGAGGGAGCTCTTCGTGGGTAGAACCAAATTGACTCATCTTTGGCGAGGAAACATCTTGAAAGGTTTCTTCGAAGGTCTTCTTAAAGTGATCCAGCAGTACGGGCACAAATTCTAGGTTTCTCCTTTCTCCACTCTCTCGTCTCTACTCAAATGGTAGAAGATGAGTGATGATGAGAACGTTACCTGCTCTTAATTAAATCTCTCTTTGTCGGTCTCTCGGCTGTACTCTACTTTGCTGTTTGTTGGGCGGTCGCGGCTTCTTGTTTCGGCTCTGTCTTCATCTTGTCCAACTTCAATTAGAGGTAAGTGTGTATTTTTGTTTTGGCATACATACATGTTCAAGGGTGATAGGTCCCGGCTGTAGTCTACTCTCTTCTTTGCTTTGCAGTTTGTATGTAAAGTACATGTAAATGTAAAGTAATGTATAATTACAGAAGATAATAAGGAGAATGAATCAAGATAAAGATGAAGAATCAATTGTATATTATCAATAGAGTAATAAGGCTCATTAGTAATTTTCCAGTACCAGTGCTGCTGCATTAGTAATTTACCATGTAGTATTGTACATCTAGAAAAATAGGACCAAGTTGTTATTATCATTTTTGTTATTATCTTTGTTTTTTGAAACTTTGACTCTTTGAATTTGAAATATTACTTATTCATTAGTAATAAGAATTCATTACGTAGGCAAAAAAAAAGGAAAAATAATAATTTATTACTTTTTTGAGTATTTTTCTAGCTAGTGGTTTCCATTTTCCTTTTTTCCCAACCGTTTATATATACCTATATATATACACATATATATTTGTGTGTGTATATATGTATATGTATATAGATATGTATATATAACTCCTTTTATTATGATTTTTTAACTAATAATTTTTCTTAATTCTCTTTATTTGGGATGTTTCTTTTTCCCTTTCGTAATAAAATTTATCCTGTAAAAAAAATATTTATACTAAATCTTAAAAAATTCTCATAACCCCCCCCCCCCCCATATGCTGCCACTATTTGATACACCAGATTATTCCCATCTAATTTATATTTTTTTCCTTAATTTTTTAAAAGGATGAACAACGCATTTTCATATATTTCCTTGATTTTTCTTCTTATATATGTGTGTGTGAGACACTTTTTCTCTTCATATTTATTATAAATAGTTTAGAATATGCGCAATGCACGGACGCAAAGGGAAAAAAAAAATCTTTAAAAGAAGACCAAAATCTCATGGTAAAAAAAGAAGAAATGATTATGTGTTATATCATATTCTAGACTTGATCCTACTATAATAATAAGGGATAGAATATTGTCACTATCAATTTTGGTCACTACCACTTTTTTTCACCGTTAGATCAGAATCTCAGTAGGAGAGAGAAATAATAAAGGTATATGAGATTCTAGTCTAACGGTGAAAAAGTGGTAGTGACATTGGTAATGACAAAAAATGGTAGTGACAATATCCTATCCTAAATAATAATAATATTATTATATATATATATATATATATATAGATGGGTACATTAAAATTAAATAGTTATACCGTGTAATAAAAACTTATTTAGAAACTCTATAACTTTTAATATATTTAAGATATTTTAATTGAAGAGAGATAATTGATTATTGTTAGAAAGTTATAATATATCAATTTTATAACATTCTAAATTCCAATAATAAGTAGGAAGTTAAAAAATTTAATAATTTATGTTAGTAAGGAGGTCTGGGGGGGTTCAGTTGATTTATGAGAAATTTGCAATATCACTTTTTCAACGGGCATGAAGTTATGGTTTTTTTTTTTTTTTTTTTTAAATTACTATTTTTAAATTTTTTTATTTAAGAAAATGATAGAAGGCTATAATTTATGAAAAAGTATCCATCGTTTTTTTTTTCAGAAGATAAATGTAAACTTTAATATTTAAAGTTATGATTAAAACATTCAAATTTTCAGATTCACATTGTTGGCGAGAAATATTTTAGATCCAAATCTTTGTTGATTTCATTGAACTATACTTTCTCTAATTTGTATTTTTAACACGTTGCCATCTATTTAAAAAAATTAAAATTTATTGATTATGTCTACAGATAAAATAAATTCACCTAAAATAAAATTCATCCTTTTTTTTTTTTCTTTCTTTTTTTACACGCAACCGTTTGTTTTAGCTGAGAGGAGAATAGAAAAATATAATAATAAAAAGAAAATAAATGAAAATAAAACTCAATTAAAGTAAATATTTTTAATATCTTTTTCTTTTTATTTTGAAACTGCAAATCATTATTATTATCCTAAACTATTTTTAATATATCTCAAATTTATTATTAAAATTGGGAGTCATCCATTAGCGCCTTTATAAGAACCAAGGACCCTTGAAGACTTACTCTTCAAATCTCTCTTATCTGTCTCTTAGCTCTACTCTATTCTCTTCTCTGAGGTTTGTTGGGCAGGCAGTGGCTTCTTGTCTCAACTCCGTCTTCATCTCGTCCAGCTCCAATTAGAGGTAAGTGTGTATTTTTGTTTGGCATACATACATGTTCAAGGGTGATAGGTCCCGGGTCTGAGGGAGTGAATCGAGTTCAGTTAGGTTGTACCAAATAGTATTGGGATGCGTCCCTGTTAAGAGCCTGCATGTAATAGCCCAAGCGATATTGTCCGCTTTGGCACATAAAGCCTCACGGTTTTGTTTTCAGTTGAACTTCGTTAAGCTCATCAAAACGTGTCCATAAGGGAAAGTTCTCCGCACCTACACAAGGCCTCACGGTTTTATTTTTTGCTAGGCTTCATTTGACCCATGAAAAACACGTCCACAAGGGAAAGGTCTCGGCACCCTTATAAGGCTTGTTTCGTTCGTTCGTCTTTCCAGTTGATGTGGAGCTTCACAATTGAAGGCCTACATTGATTGAAAAGGCGAACGAAACATGTCTTATAAAGGGAGACGTTTCTCTTGTGGATGTGTTTTGATAGGCCAACCAATCCCAACCAAAAATAAAACTGTCTTATAAGGGTGCGAAGACCTTTACCGTGAGGCCTCGAGTGCTTGGGCTGTTACACTGCACAGGTTTGAATCCCACTTTTACTAAAACCATGTTGGAAGATGAACCTCCTTTTAGGGGGAAGGAAGGATATGTCTCAAGTTTGGTATTACGTCGACCATGGGACATCCAAAGTCAGCAGAGATCATGCAACAAAAATTTATTACGGAAGGATTAAATTCAGACGTATCAATCTTTATATCCTTACGGAAGGATTAAATTTATTTATGTATTTTTCTCTACCAACGTTTTTAAATTGATTTCATTAAGCTTTTATATTTCGGTTAGAAAAACTAGATCCTATGACTTGAGGTAGTATATTAAATCATGCAACGAAATTTTTTTATCTTCCTTTTATGTCTATTATAACAAATTTTTTTTTTTTTGTTCTCAGTCTCTGCTTACTGAAGCTAATTTTAATGTAATTCTTCTATGTTTTTGCCAATCTTATAGGATTGATAAGACTTGCATTCTCTCTCTGATTTTATGATCACAATGAAACCAAATCAACAAGTGATTGTTCGTGAAGTCTGGGCTTCAAATTTATATAGGGAGTTGTCTTTGATTCATTCTGTTATACCTTACTTCTCTTTTGCATCCTTTGATACTGAGTTTCCCGGTACAATCATCACTCCGTATGTTGATAAGCACCTCTACTCAATGCTGTCTCCCGCAACTAATTACAGTTTCATGAAGGCCAATGTCGATATATTGCACATCATTCAATTAGGTCTTACCTTATCTGATTCTAATGGGAATTTACCTCATCTTGGAACTCAAAATGGACACATTTGGCAGTTCAATTTCTCTGACTTTCATGTTGACCGAGATTATCATAATGTTGAGTCCATTCGACTATTGGAGAAGCAAGGGATTGACTTCTTGAAGAACAAGAAAGAGGGGATCCCATCTTGGCTTTTTCGAGATTTTATTTTAAGATCTAGATTATTCTTCAACTCCCACATCACATGGGTCACATTCCACAGTTCTTATGATTTTGGATTCTTAATCAAACTTATAACTGGGAGACAGTTGCCTTCTAATGTTCATGAGTTTCGACAGTTAGTTGCTTGGTTCTTTGGACCCAAAGTTTATGACATGAAGCATATAATCAAGTTTTGCAACGGCGTGAATGGTGGTCTAGAAAGAGTGGCTAAGTTATTGAACGTGGATCGTGTAGTTGGGAAACGCCACCAAGCTGGGTCTGATAGCTTGCTTATTCTACAAACGTTTATGAAGTTAAAGGATGTTTATTTCAACGAACATCCCGGGCTTGAAAAGTTTCGAGAGATTCTCTATGGTTTTGAAGTCAATTCTATGATACCAAATATTCCGAAGCCTCAATATCACGTGGTGCATGTTGGTCTCCACCCAGTACCAGTGCTGCTGCCTTATTAATTTTTCACGTTGTACTGTAGATCTAGAAAAATTGGACCAAGTTGTTATTATCATTGTTCTTTGAGACTTTGACTCTTTGAATTTGAAATATTACTTATTCATTAGTAGTAAAAATTCATTACGTAGGCCCAAAAAAAAAAAGAATTTATTACTTTCTTGAGTATTTTTCTAGTGGTTTCCATTTTCCATTTTTTCCCCAACTGTTTCCATCATTATGGATATGTATATATAACTCCTTTTATTATGATTTTTTAACTAATATTTTTTAAACAAATTAATTATCTTTATTTGGGATGTTTCTTTATCCCTTTCGTAATAAATATTTATCCTGCAAAAAACATATTTATACTAAATCTTAAAAAATTCTCATAACTCACCCATATATGTTGCCACTAGCTATTTGATACACCAAATTATTCCCATCTAATTTATATTTTTCTTCCTTGATTTTTTAAAAGGATGAGCAACGCATTTTCATATAGATATTTCCTTGATTTTTCTTCCCATTAATACAGTATACAAGTTTACTTTGTGCAAACCTCATAGATACCTTTACCATATTTATTACTACCTCCGGTCTTAAATATACTTACACTATAAACTATGTTCTAAATTTAGGACTAGAAGAGTATTATCTCTCTTCTTCGAGACTTTTGAGTATTTGAATTTGAAAGATTACATAGTAGTAAGACTTCATTAGTTTCTTCAGCATGTTTCCGAGTAGTTTACGTTTCCTTTTTTTACCCCACGGTTTCCATTTTCAATAACTAGAAAAGCTTAGAAATTAATTAAGGATAAATAAGACGCCTATTATTTTTGAAAAGATATTAACAGAAATATTGAAAAAACAAAAATTTAGTTAAACTCATCTCAATATTACCGTATAATAAATTTTCTGATATTAAAATTGTGTCTAAGTCAAAAAATAAAAATAAAATCAGTTTCTTTTAAGATATTTAGTTATTTACTATGAAATTCCCCAAAGAAACATAACAATGATGATTTCTTGAAAAAAGATCAAGAGAAATAAATCAACAATAAAATAAAATAAGAATGAGAAATCAAAAGACCTAAGCAACAAGACTGAAAGGGAAAAAGGTAAAAGATGGTGCAAGAAGCAGAAACCAAAAAGTTGAAGACTAAAGAATGAAACAACATCTATAACATAACCAGAGAGCAGATGTAAATTCTTGTTTCTTGATATTTTCCATCGTAGCTTGGGTCGCCCCAACCCACCATAATGACATTGATCAAAGCCATCTGGTAAATGTGTGATTCTTCCTCTTGCGTCTTTGGTCAAATCGCTGAAGAAGATGATTCTACAGTGGCCGCCTCTTTTCCCCTTCGTCGCGGCATTTTAGCCCTAGGTAAGAGATTTAGCTTCCCAAAACGCAGTCGTTCCTTATAGCTGAAAGTAAAGGTCGGGAAAAGGGGAATAAGTGTAAAACTAAACTAAATTAAATATATTTTTAAAATTTCTTTTTCTTTTTATTTTGAGGTTGTAAACATTGTTATTCTTTTATTTTTCTATTTTTGTTTAAAACTATATTATTTTAGCTAAAATCCTTAGATAATGTAGCAAATTGATATCTTATCAAAATCTTAGATAAATTCCTTCAATTTATCATGTTTTTTCCCTAGATATATTAAAATATATCTCAAAGATATTATTAAAAATGGGGAGTCATGAGCGCTTTTATTAGAACCCAACTAGACTCTTCAGGGATTTAGCAAACTAACTGTTACTATCTTTACCTTAGTTTGTACGTATTTCTATTTCAGTGTACAAACATTTTCAAGGGTGATATGTCTCAGTTCTGGGGGAGTGGATCAGGTTTAGCTGGGTGGCATCTAAAGTCAGTGGATATTGAGGGCCTCTATTTGATTTGGGTTAAAGGAATTGAGGTGCAAATCTGCTACCCATTTAAGCTTTTAGCACGATGGTTGGTGTTTTCTTCTTAAGGTTTGGTTGTAGAGCTTACACTGGTTCAAATTCCACTTCAGTCAAAAACAAGTTTGATGACAAACCTCCTTTAAAAGGAAGTGAATAATAACGAGTTTGATATTTAAGCACAAGGTTGGTACCTTGTTCTTAAGGTTTGGTTTCATAATGGTTGGCACTTTGCCTTCGAACTTGTTTTTGAAGGAAGTGGTATTTGAACATGTGCATTTCTGATATCAAACTTTAACAAAGAAGTGTCAACTGGCGTTTAAAGCTTAAGCTAGTAGTAAAGACGCATCCTAACTCCTAGCCCCCGTTATTATTTTGATGTAATTCTCCTTGGTTCTCAATCTCTACTTACTCAAGCTTATTATTTTGATGTAATTCTTCTATCTTTTTGCCAACGTTATAGGATTGAAAAGACTTGCATGCTCTCTCTGATTTTAGAAAACATATCACAATGAATCCAAATCAGCAAGTGATTGTTCGTGAAGTCTGGGCTTCAAATTTACGTAGCGAGTTGTCTTTGATTCATTCTGTTATACCTTTCTTCTGTTTTCCTCCTTTGATACTGAATTTCCTGGTACAATCATCACTCCATATGTTGATAAGCTCTCCTACTCAGTTGTCTCCGGCAACTAATTACAATTTCATGAAGGCCAATGTTGATGTGTTGAACATCATCCAATTATTTATTTATTTATTCCAAAAATAAGAGTGACAAATAAAAAAAAAACAAAAAAAAAAAACTAGGTAACAAGCCTGAAAAGGAAAAAGGTAAAAGATGGTGGAAGAAGAAGGGAAAAAGGTTTAACAAACCAATGGTGAAATGTTGCACGATGAAGGTTAGCACAAACCAGAAAGTTGAAGAGAGTAGCCGATACAATGGGGCCTCTCAATCTGATACCAAAGAACATCTAGACGATAAGTGCATAACTATATAAAAATAAAATAAATTCAGTTCCTTTAAGGGTGTGTCTGGTTTGAGGGGAGGAGATAAGAGACCTAGAAAAACTTAATTATTAGTCTCTAAGTTTAAACCTTCTTCCCTCGCTTTCATATATCTCCTCCCCTCAAACCAAACACACTAAGATATTTACTATGAAAGTTCTCAACAAAAGAGAAACATAAAATTGATAAAATCTTGGACAAACATGAAGAATATATATATATATATAAGAATATACTGAAAAAGCAAAACTATCAAACTCTAGTTTTTGGAGAAACATTTGGCAGAACTATCAAATTTACCACATTTTTTGGAACCCAAAATGAATACATTTGGCAATTCAATTTCACTGACTTTGATGTTGAACATGATTATCATAATGTTAGGTCCATTCAGCTATTGGAGAAACATGGTATTTATTTATTGAAGAACAATAAAGATACATTTGGCAGTTCAATTTCTCTGACTTTGAAGTTGAACAGGATTATCATCATGTTAAGTCCATTCAGCTATTGGAGAAACAAGGTATTGATTTCTTGAAGAACAATAAAGATCGGATCTTGTCTTGACTTTTTCGGAGTTTTATTTTAAGATCTGGATTATTGTTCAATTCTCACATCATATGGGTCACTTCCCATAGCTCTTATGATTTTGGGTTCCTAATAAAACTTCTATTTGGGAGACAATTGCTCCCTAATGTTCACTTATTCTGACAGTTGGTTGCTCGGTTGTTTGGACCCAAAATTTATGACTAGAAGCATATAATCAAATTCTACAATGGTCTCTATTGTGGCCTAGAAAGAGTGTCTAAAACATTGAACGTGGATCATGTTGTTGGGAACAATCACCAAGCTAGGTCCTTTAGCCTGCTTACTCTACAAACATTTATGAGGTTTAAGTATGTTTATTTCAATGAACATCCTAAGCTTGAAAAATCTCAAGGGGTTCTCTATGGATCTGAGGTCAATACTAGGGTTCTCTATGTTTGCCATAGTTATGGGATATGATATTGTCATTATCAATTTTGGTCACTACCAATGTCACTACCATTTTTTCACCGTTAGATCAGAATCTCAATAAGAGAGAAAAATGATAAAGGTATATGAGATTCTGATCTATCGGTGAAAAAATGATAGTGACATTGGTAGTGACAATATTTTATCCCATTTGTTATTATCTTTGTTCTTTGAGACTTTGACTCTTTGACTTTGAAAGATTGCATGTTTGTTAGTAGTAAAACTTTATTACTTTTATGAGTATGTTTTCGAATGGTTTCCATTATTATTATTTTTTTGCCCCAGCGGTTTTCATTATTCAGTAATTAGAAGAGATTAGAAATTAAGGATAAGTAAGACTCATATTATTATTAAAAAGATATTAACAGAAATATAGGAAAAAATTAATATGTATTTAAATTCATCCCAATCTTACTATAATAGATGTAATATTTCCTATTAATGCCAATCGGATGAGGTCCCAACAAGTGAGAAACATAATATTGATGATTTATTGCACAAAACATCATGAATCATGGAAAGAATATATCTATAATAATACATTTAAAAAGACCAATCAAACTCTTGGGGTTTGTTAGAACACGCTACGTGCTATAGAATTTGTTAGTGACGTATCTAAAAAAACCATCAAACACTTCTAAGTTAGTGAAAGATTTAATGGGACTTTCTAATTATTATCTATCCTTAATTAGTGTGATTAATTTCCAAAAACAAAAAAACAAATAGAATTCGTTCGGCATACTTTAGTCCTTCGCTCCTACTATTTTGAAGTTGAAGGATGTTTATTTCAATGAACATCCTGCTGAGCTTGAAAATTTTCAAAGGGTTCGCTATTGTTTTGAAGTCAATACTATGGTACCGACTATTCTGAAGCCTCAAAATCCAGTACTGCATATTCCACTGCCAACATGTTTCCATCCAGCACCAGCGTCTACATGTTTTTGTCCAATACCAGCTTTGCTTGTCTCGCATTATTAACGTTTCATATTGTACATCTAGAAAAATAGGACCAATTCTTTATTTTTTGGTATGTGATATATTTATAGGACCAATTCTTTCTTTTTTTAATGTAATATATTTAGAACCGAAGGTAGTATTATCTTTGTTCTTTGAGACTTTGAGTCTTTGAATTTGAAAGAGGGCATATTTGTTAGTAGTAAAACTTTATTACTTTTATGAGTATGTTTGCGAGTGGTTTCCATTTTTTTTTTCCAGCGGTTTCCATTTTTCAGTAATTAGAAGAGATTAGAAGTTAAGGATAAATAAGACTCCTATTATTATTATTATTAAAAAGATATTAACAGAAATATAGGGAAAAATTAATATTTATTTAAATTCATCTCCTTTCTCCCTCTCTCGTCTCTGCTCAAATGGCAGAAGAAGACGATGAGTGATGATGATTTGACGGTAACCGCCTCCTTTCTCCCTCTTCTAAATCGTGGCTTCTTGGCTTTAGGTTAGAGATTCAGGCTTCTTCTTTTTTTCTTTTTTGTCTTTTTTTGTTTGTTTAAAAGCAGCCGTTTGTTTTAGCTGGGAGGAGAATAGAAAAAATATAATAATAAAAAGAAACTAAAGGTAAATAAAACTCAATTAAAATAAATATTTTAATATCTTTTTCTTTTTATTTTGAAAATGTAAATCATCATCATCATCATTATTATTATTATTATTATTATTATTATTATTATTATTATCCTAACCTATTATTTCTATTTTAGTTTAAACTACATTATTTAAACTAAAATCTAAGGTTATCAAACTCACGAGTTTAATCAAACTCGTGACAGTGTTGTAAACTCGTATCGTGAACTCGAATCGTAAAGTCGTAAAAGTTTACTTTTATCATAAAATAGGTATTAACTGTGTTTAATTAAATAATTAAAATATAAAAAATGACAACAATGTGATTTAAATATATTTTAAATCCAAATAATTGAAATTAAATATATCAACATTCATAATTTATTATATTTAATAAAAAAAATTCTATAATATTCATATATAAAGCCGTTGAGGAGATGAGTTTAAGCGAGTTTATAAAATGACATCGACACTAGTTTACTAGAGACTTGACTCAATTTAGTAAGGTAGAAACGTAAAAACGGTAAACTCGAGAGTCAACTCACGAGTTTAACAACTTTTAGTAAAATCTCTTGATAACATATTAAATTAATATATTATCTAAATCTCATATAAATCTCTTTAATTATCATGGAGACTCTCCAAATAAATTAAAATATATCTTAAATCTATTATTAAAAATGGCAGTCATATCCTAAATCTATTAAGAAGATATTAAAGTAAAATACCCTAACCATCCTTTTGTTTTATCTTACTTATATAGACTTCTCCTCTATGATGAAAACATACACTTAAGTCCAAACTCTTAACTCCGTTAAGAATATTCTAAAAAGATTCTAAAAATATATTTTTAATTGAAATTTATATAAAAATAAAATTTATTTACTTATTTACCCTTAATGCCAAGTCCTAAATTTTAATTGACAACTTGTAAATATCACAAACTTTTAAAAATGTGAGTTAGTTTTTAAATGTTTGTAGAAAAAATATCAAAATTTAAATGACTTAATACAATCTCTCAAACATATATAGTTTATTATATTTGATAGGAAAAAAATGTGTTCGATATATATTTTTAGTCATTTAAGAAACTAAAAATAAATAAATTTTTAATAAATATGGTAAAAGATTAAAATTAATTTTTTTTAACATGTTAGAAAGTTAAAAAAAATTATTAGGATAAAAATTTGGTGGTATAATTTTTTCCCCACATAAGAAGGGTATTTTATTAAAACACAAGTTCAAAAGTCAAACTTAACGTTTAACTAACGGTTTGAGTGGATGGAAATAAAATCTCAAAATATAAGGGAGGTTTGTGTAACATACATTTTTATTTTAAGAGGGGTCTATTTGGGTTTTCAAAATAGAAGGGAAGTCGTCTATTTAAAGTAAAACAAGGGATAGTTAGAGTATTTTACTCAAGATATTAACGAGAAAGGCTAAAGTATGCATTTGGTCCTTTATGTTTGCTCTGCAATATCATTTCAGTCCCTTAAGTTTGTAAAGTACATGTTTGGTCCCTTAATGTTAACACCGTTAGTCTCACTTAACGGAAAATACTGACTCAACAATTTTAAGCGATGCTTATGCAATTAAATATTGATCAAACATGCTAATATGTTAATATTTTAATAAATTAATATTTTAAATCCTATTAATTGAACAAAATTAATTTTCTTTGACAAAAAAATATATTTAATTTTCACAAATTGTGAAAAACCACAAAACTTGATCTGTGAAGATTAATTTTTTTCAATTAATAGGATTTAAAATATTAATTTATTAAAATACTAACATATAAACATGTTTGGTCAGCATTTAATTGTACAGTTATCGCTTAAAATTGTTGAGTCAGTATTTTCCGTTAAGTCAGATTAACGGTGTGAACATTAAGGGACCAAACGTGCACTTTACAAACTTAAGGGACTAAAATGATACAAGAGGCAAAACGAAAGGACCAAATGTATACTTTAGCCTAACAAAAATATAGGAAAAAATCAATATTTATTTAAATTCATCCCAATCTTACTATAATAGATGTAATATTTCCTATTAATGCAAATCGGATAAGGTCCCAACAAGTGAGAAACATAATATTGATGATTTAATTTCTTGCATAAAACATCATGAATCATGGAAAAAATATATCTATAATAATACACTTAAAAAGACCAACAAATTGTTAGTTGCGATAGTAAAAAGAATATATCTATAATAATACACTTAGAATTTTTTCGGCATACGTTAGTCCTTCACTCCCGCAATTAGAGGGAAATTCGAAGCTTGCGTATTGTGGGCGGTAGTAGTTGATGTTGTTCAAAATTCAGTTACCTCCTCACTCTCTCTTCTCTCCCTCTGTCTTCTTCTTTCATTTATTTCTTTGTTTGCCACCTTCTGGATGGATGATGTACCACCGGAGACGTCGACTTCACTATGGTTGAACATCTCCGGGACACATGTAATAGGAACGAATCATCTCGAACTTCAATGTGATAGGTCCGAGAAACCTGCCAAAGAACAAGCTGAAGCACCGGCAGTCTCTTCAGTTTAGCAGGCCATTAATCTTGAAAATCAAGATATCTGCGGTCATGCTTCAGTATCAGTTCATCAAGTCCGAGGAAAATTTCATAACTCACTCGAACACATTTCACGAGTGGAACCTAACTCGTCTGATTTGTCTATGATAATCCGTTACTTTCCAGATAATGCTCAGAAATCGTACTGATCGGCCTCAGCGGTGTCTTGGCTCAGAAATTCGTTTATTTGAGGGAGCTCATCATGGATAGAACAGGATTGGCTCATCTTTGGCGATTGAACATCTTGAAAGGTTTCTTTGAAGGTCTTCTTGAGGTGATTCAGAAGTAGGGGAATAAATTCTAGGCTTCTCCATTCTCCGCTCTCGTGTCTCTGCTCAAATAGCAGAAGAAGACGATGAGTGATGATGATTCCACGGAAGCCACCTCTTTTCTCCCGGGTCTCAATCGCGTCTTCTGGGCTTTAGGTTAGAGATTCAGGCCTTTTTTTTTTTTTTTTTTTTTCACGCAGCGGTTTGTTTTAGCTGAGGGGACAATAGAAAAATATAATCATAAAAAGAAACTAAACGTAAATAAAACTCAATTAAAGTCAATATTTTTAATATCTTTTTCTTTTTATTTTGAAACTGAAAATCATTATTATTATCCTAAGCTATTATTTCTATTTTAGTTTAAACCATATTATTTAAACTAAAATCTCCCGATAACATATCAAACTAAATATCTTATCTAAATCTCATATAAATATCTTTAATTATCATGATGACTCTCCAAATAAATTAAAATATATCTTAAATCTATTATTAAAAATGGCAGCCATATATTAAATCTATTATTAAAAATGGGAGTCATCCATTGGCGCCTTTATAAGAACCTATGGACTCTAGAGGGCTTTACCTGCTCTTCAAATCTCCTTTTGTCAGTTCTACTATACTCTCTTTTCTGCGGTTTGTTGTGCGGTCGACGGCTTCTTGTGTCAACTTCGTCTTTATCTCGTCCAACTCCAGTTAGATGTAAGTGTGTATTTTTGTTTTGGCATACATACATGTTCAAGGGTGATAGCTCCTAGATTTGAGGGAGTGATGAATTGAGTTCAGTTAGGTTGCGTCTCTGCTACTCGCTTAAACTTTTAGTAGGATAGTTGGTACTTCCTTCTTAAGGTTTGGTTTCAAGAGCCTGCACGGGTTTGAATCTCACTTTCACTTAAACCAGGTTCAAAGACGAACCTCCTTCAAGAGGGAAGGAATGATATGTCTCAAGTCTAGGATCAAGTTCATCCATGTGACATCCAAAGTCAGCGGATATGGGAGGCCTGTGTCTGATCTAGGTTAAAGAAATTAGAGTGCAACTCTACTACAGTAGATGGTTGGCTAACATTAAGAACAAAGTGCCTACGATTGTTCTAAAAGGTTAAGCTGATAGCATATGTGCACTGTAATGTATTGAATTTGCTCTGAAAAATTCCATGTATGATGTATTTTCATTTGAAGAAAAGAAATGGTGAATTCTGACTAAATAAAAGATCAATTTTACCCGAAATACCCGGTTTCGCAGGAACCAAAAATTTTGAGACATATGTTAGCACCAATGGGACATATGAAATTAACACTTCTTTGTTAAATTTTTGAGCATTAAATGTGACCAAAGGAATGAGAAGAAGGTTGCATGAATATTTATTAGAGACTATGAGGAAAAAAATTAAAGAAAAAAAGGGGAATGATTTTGGCGTAGAAATTTTAGAGGCAACATCCTATGGCATAGAGAAGTTAATTGAGGAAGAGAAATCTTTATATGAAATTAAGGATTTATTCTTTTACACTTACCCAATATTTGCAACTAAATGAGTACGTAATGAATCATGTTGCAAATAAAAGTCTTGTGAATAATTAAATGGGATCATATTGGATTAACTCCACAACACCTCATTTCACCAATTTGTTAAATTAATCAAGACACATCCATGGGTCAAATAAATCACGTAGCAACAGCCCTCTCCCATACATCTTCGGTCAATAAAGCAAATGGAGTCAAAATGCATTGGTATAATTGTAAATAGTTGAAAGGTTAAAGTCCAATTAATTACTCCTTGCATCCACCGACTTTAATTCTTTAATATCCATTAGACCTATTCCTTCGAAGTCATTTTCAGCCAGATTAATTGTGTGCATCGAAACAGAGAAAGAGAAGCTCAAGAACATCCATCAATGGTGTATGAAAGGGAAGAGGAAAGAGAAAGTTAGATCTCCTACCAAATCTCCTCCAATCCAAAACCTCCCTTTATAAATATTGTTCTACACCTCGAAAGCTTCAATCCTACAATTTTAGTTTTCTCATAGGAGGAGTTTAATTTCAAGTCATCGGGTTAGTCGAGTTGCTGTTGAAATTCCAAACCGACTATATAATCATGATAAGGTAAACGTAAGCTTCATTTTGAACTGATTGGTTTGAGATTTGGATGAGCTTTTGAATACTTTGTAAAACCCTATATTTTCAGCCAATTAGGGTTCCTAGAGCCTCATAATGATTTGTTCATGAATATGTGATTATATGATGATTTGTGAGCATATGAACCTAGTTTGGTGAATGAATTGTGGATTGGTAAATTGTTATGATTAAACCTAAATTCTGGACAATAGCAGGGCAGACCTAAGGAGTGGGAATTTGGTAATTTTGATGGTTTCATTGTGTTCAAAATGTGAAATTGTGAAGGGTAGAGGTTCGGTAGGAATTTTGGAAGCTCCGGGATTGAATTACCAAAGTCTTGAAATCTCCCATGAAAACCCTGTGCAGGCAGTGAGTTTACGACGCATTTTTGGGATAGTAAATGATGTCCAATTTCCATGAAATTTTATAGGATTAAATTATATATAACAAAATTTAATTTGATAGGTAATTGGTCAAATTTAGATTTGTATACACCGAGTTATGAAATTTTGAAAAATGGCCTGCAATTCTGGAAAGAATTTAGACAATTGTATTGTTTTATTAAACTGGGATTATATACATGTGAACAGATGTTGGAACCATTTTTCCTTGAAACTAGACTTAATAAGGAGTCCATAGGCTTTGGAATCACCTCATTTGGATATTTGTGCTATGAGATATGATTTTTCAAAGTTGCAGCACAAATTCTAGAAAATAGAGCCAAATGTGCGAAAATGAGGGAAACAATGAAATCATGGACATAACTTAAGTCTAGTAATTTCATGTTTAGTTATAATGTATTAGATGACATTTGAAATGTCAAGAGTTGAGATTAGTATTGACCATTGTCCATAATGTATTCTTATAGGAACCCGTAATTCTCATAACACGCGAGGTTCACGAAGTTTACTTGGATAAAGCAAAAAGGTAGTAACTCTAATCTCACATACTCTGTATAGTTGTGTATGACTATTTGAATCAAATATATGATTGTCTCATCTCATATGGGACCAGCACCACTCATGGCTCGATTGAGCAGAAGGGCTGACTATGAAGTACCTTCCCAGTAGTTAGAACTAGGCGTAGGGCCTAATGGACCGAGGTTCTTAGGTGGCTATCCTTGTTGCATTTGGGTGACTTAGGAACTTCCACGGGTGGAAAAAAGGCTTTTAAGACCGGACAAAAGAGACACTGTAAGACCGGACTCGACACCGGTCTTGTTCCAACCGGTATTAAAAGTCCGTAACTTTTAAGACCGGACTCGAACCGGTCTAAAAGAAACTTTTTTAGACCGGACATTTTAAAAGTTAGGTCTTAAAAGTTGTACTATATAGACCTGATATGTATTTTGTTTGGTCCTAAAAATTAACTTTTAAAGACCGGGAAAAACCATAGACCGGTCTAAAAATATCGACATTTTAAAGACCGGATAAAGAAACTCCGGTCTAAAAAATACCGACTTCTAAGACCAGAGGACTAACTAATCCGGTTCTAAAATTAATTAAATTTAAGACCGGTCTTAATAAAGCCGGTCTTCAAAGTTGAACTTTTTAGACCGGTCTTACTAAACAGTGGTCTTAAAGGACCAATTGTTAAGATCGGACATATAAATTCATCCGGTCTTAAAATTTGAACTTTTAAGACCGGCGCTATTATTTCCCGGTCCAAATTTTCCAGAATTTTTTCCTGTTCTGTTCTTCCTGATCATATATATATACACACATCCACCACCCAATCCAGCACTAAAAAGTTGATACTTTAAGCTACAAGCTATGAACAATCCATTATGAATAAATTGAATTGGGGAAAAAAATACAAATATCACCATGAGTTATGTGGCCTCTTAATTTAGTACAACATCGTAATGAATATATACATGTAATAAGATAACTTACAAATACAATTATGTGTTACAAATACCGCATCATGCCTTCATCTGATCCCACCCAACAACGTAACATGATATCCCCTTTTATAACATATATATCGGATCCTGCCACAAAATAAAACAAGAACAAAAGCTTCACAGTCAGTGACATTATTGTTTAAGTACATGGAAGGAATATAGTTAAAACCTTAAAGTTTTCAAAGAATTCTGCATATGAATATTACCATATGAATTGACTCTTTTATAAAGGGATATCCTCCCAAATCCCTTCTTGATGATCATTTCTTATTTCGGGTTCATTATCAGCTTCATCTTCTTCATTCATGTCCAGTAGACCCCTTGAAAAAGGAGTACTCTCAGGAAGACCGTAATTTGAATGAATTTTATCATCAATATCAATGACCCTTTTTCCTTAGAGAGCTACAGACCACATTTTATTTTCCTGATCGGTGATATAGAACACTTGTTTTGCCTGGTCTGCCATAATAAAAGGTTCATCTCCAAAACTTCTACCATTGATATCGACTAATGTAAGTCCTAGCCGATCGATCCAAACACCATTATTGACATTAACCCACTTGCATTTGAAAATGGGAAATCTAATTTTAACATAGTCCACCTCCCAAATCTCTTCAATAACCCCATAATAAGGCATGACTGCCAATTTAGGCCTCTTGTCTTTGGAACTGGATAAGTGCATAGATTCAGCCTCTAACATAACACCACTGTTCTGGACGGTGTTCCTATCATCTAGGGACTTCGTGTAAAATGTATAACTATCGATCACATACGAATTCCAACTTATAACATCAACCTCCGGACCACGTGCTAACCATTTGATTGTATCATAAACACATTCCTCTCCCTCGACCTTTTGTTTCAACTAGTTTGCAAAAGTTCTGTTATGCTCCCTAATCAACCTTTGTTCAGTCATTCTATGCATTTCTTTCCTTACAGCTTCTTTATGTGCTTCAATGCTGTCTTGAACTTCATCAACATTATTCAAGATGTATAAGTGGACTTGTGACAATTCATCAGGATCCACACTCTTTACTAAAGCCCCTCGCCTACCCCCTTCAACATGCTGATGTTTAGGAAGGCCAATATGTCTTACTTTGGCCAAATAATTTTGACAAAATTCCATGGCTTCTTCAGAAACATATTTCGAACAATTGATGCTTCGGTCTCGTATGCGTTCTTCACGTACCCTTTTAGGAATTTCATAGATCTTTCAATTGGGTACATCCACCGTAAATGGATAGGGCCGCACAACTTTATCTCCCCCACTAGATGAACAATTAGATGAACCATGATGTCAAAAAATGTAGGAACAAAAAGCTTCTCAAGGTGGCACAAGATAAGTTATCCTTCATTCTCCAATTCATCCAACTTTTCAATCTCAAAAACTTTACTACAAACCGCATTGAAGAAGAAACAAAGTCTAGTCAAGATGACCCGAAGATCATATTCGGCGATGCCTCGAATAGCTACCGGGAGTAGCGTTGCATCAAGACATGACAATCATGAGACTTTTGGCCTACTAATTTCAAGTCCTTCATCGATACAAGCCTCTTAAAATTTGAAGAATACCCCGAGGGAACTTTTGTGCCATGTAAACACTCAAAAACTTCGTTTCTCATCCTTAGACAAAGTATGAGAAGCTGGGGGACAATAAGTTCTCTTCCCATATGGCCTTGGATGTAAGTCTTCGCGTATTCTCATTGCTTGAAAATCCAATCTTGCCTTCACACCATCCTTGGAACTACCTTGTATGTTGAGAAACGTGCCAACAATACTATCATAAGGTTGCTTCGACTGTCCAACAATGCAGCTCTCTCTAGTGCTCTATTGCATAGCTGTAGGTGAGAGTAGCAAGGGAACACTGGTCTTTGCACGAGAGCTCACAAGCACCTTCATTTGATTCATTTCCTCATTCATCTCCCTCAGCTGGGATTGAAAATAGGCAGTCAATGAAGCTTCTTTAGCCGCTACTTGCTCATTCAATTTGGCCACCGTCTGTTCCACCGTCTGTTCCATCTCCTCCCGGGTAACCTTACTTTGTTTCTGGCGTTTGGCGCTACCAAAGTATTCCTTCAAGCCTACCCTTCCTCCAATCCCCCTTACACGCCCCGCGTGATCCGGTTTTTCAGTCGCAACGGTCAGAACATCATTCCTCTCGTCCGACACAAAAGTTCCCTCCGCTTCTTTCTTCTTTAGATCTTCCTGTAAGATACAGATAATGAGAAGCTTAGTAATGAAACATGTTTAGTAACTAAAAATTAACAATAATGATACTTACAATTCTTTCAGCAACTAGACAAGTCTGTTCACTCGTGTAGGCGCCACTTGGCGTTTGCCGAATATACAACCATAACTCATCACGACGTATTGGAGATGGCGGATCATGTATCGCAGAAGGATTGGATTCTGCTTCTGCTTCATCTTCCAATCTCTTCCGCTTGGCCGCCATCAATTCTTTTTCAGCCTTTTCGTATCCGCCGCGAGAAGCCCTATGCGGGTATTCATTCTTTCTCCCTATCTCCTATGCTTGTTCCCTTCTTTTCTGTGAATCAGAATTGAAAACAACTACTAATTATGAATTTCAGCCATCTCACTAACAGAAATTAGAGAACTTCTGCTTGATATGAACCTCAAACACTAGTCAAATTCACTTCATCAAGTTTCAACATTTTATTTAAGGAAGATGTAGAATTGTAGAAGAAATTGGGAGAACCGAGTAAAGGGAGTTGCGTAACCGCACCGAAACCTTTACACAGTTAACATACTAACTAACTAATAGCAATGTCTAACCACTACCTACTACAAAAGAACTAGCTAAGACTATAATAATGGTTTGACTATTATGCCATTATTATTTCCCTAATTACCTACTTAGTATTTTACTTTTGCACGGTTTACATATCAGACTTGCATACAACTAAGACATGCTCCTCTTATGCAGGACAAAGGATGGAAATATATACTTCTATTCACAAACCAAACCATCTAACTAACAGGATTAGATGAACACGTACAATAACATTCACATATCCGCACAAGTTAATAAGCAAACAAAACTAAATATAAACTCACCAAAGCTTCAGGAGTGGTCCGCAGCTGAACAAATTGTTGTCAAGTTTGTTCATCAATAAATGTGTACTTGTCCCAAGGATTATGGTCAGGCCTAACATCGGTAAAAATATAGTTGTTAGCTAGAAAGGTCTTAAACTTCCTCCACCATCAGCACAATAGTCTTGTCTTTCAACTTCTGCCAGTCAGGGATAGTGTATGTGAGCCGGATAGTGTCCCAAATAGGATTCTTTACTGTGCGAAGGTCGACATTTTTCCACTCATATGTCAAGATTCTAGCCTTGCTGCGTGCTAGATAGCCGACAAAACTATTATATTTTTGTTTATTAGGACCGAAAGGAGCCAACTTTTCATCAAACTGAATCTCGAGCTTTGACCCAAAGGTCTGACTTACGAATACGTCTTTCATTCGTGTGCCACTTCTACCACGGCGTGCAGGGCGGTTACAAGGCTCATTGTGAGATGAAGAGGGTTCATTCTGACTCACACCAGTCGCACCAATAACTGGCGTTGAAGGAATAGCAGAAGAACCATTTTCTCTGTTCATTTTTGAGAAAGGAAGAGAGGCTGAGAGTGGTGGTGCGAAAGAGGAACGCCTGAGAAAGTGAGAGACTAACAGAGGATGGTAGTGGTGGGTGAGGAAGAGAAGTAATGCAACAGGAAGAGGGGGTTCACAATAAGAACAGGGGTTTCAGAGTTCAGAGAGAGCAACGTATCAGTCCTAACTCTTAAGGTAACGTTCGCGCTAATATTTGGCACTTTTGTTTCCAAACCAGACGAACTAAAAGGCCGGTCTTAAACGTTAAAATTTAAGACCGTCCATTATTAAAAGCCGATCTTAAAATTAATAAAATTTTTGAATAATTTTTTTCAATATTTTGTACCGGCCATACTTTAAGTCCGGTCTTAAAAGTATAACCTTTAAGACCGTTTTTATATATGTCTGGTCTTAAAAGTTTTAGACTTTATATTTAAATTTTTCCTGATTATTTTGGTCTGCAGAAAATATAAGTTCAGGCTGTACGAGATTTCTCTATAAAATAATTGAAATTTTAATTACACTTTAAAGACCGATTGGTTTTTTAAGCGGTCTGAATAATATATTTAAGACCCATTAATAAAGGATCTAGTCCAAGAAGTTATTGATATTTACAAAACTGCCACCGGTCATACCTTTAAGACTGGTGCGTCAGTACTCCGCTCTAAACGAGGCGGTCTTAAAGCCCTTTTTTGAACTAGTGTTCTGATTGAGAACGCTGGTGGATTCCAGATATGACTCTCGGTAGAGCTAGTCGAATATTCCTTGTTGGGTGTCTCGATGGAGAACTCCAATGTACGAGAGGACTCTCGGTACATGGCAATTCGTTATACCTAGCGCTAGGGGTTGTGTGGTGTGTATTTATGAACGACATCATTTGAATGTTTTATTCTGTGTGGACTATTTATTTTGATTAACCTTCATATGCTATTTATACTTTGTCTATGAGATTAACGTGTTACTCTAGGGTTCAAATTGATTACCAGATGTCCCTAAGTGGATAGGTTCCAGACATGGTCAAAGCAGCAAGAATATCTCTAAAGGAAAGGCTGCAATTACATAGTAACTATAGTTGCTGCTTAAATATTAGATATAGCTGTAGAGCTTATAATAGTTTTATTTCAATTTGTTTTGGGTTGTATTGTATATATCGACACTAATGATACTTTGGATCACTGTATTAGGAACTTTGTAAATTATTCCTGAACAATTTGAAGAATATATACTATTATCAGTGAATATATACTATTATCAGTTTACGATTCTATACCTATATGTTGGTCGATTTCCTTGATGGCAAGTGAACCAGTCGAACAAGTAATAAAGTGAAAGTATAGTATCGTCCCACAGAGACTGAGATATCGAAGAGTGACGCTCAATTGCTATGATAGTTGCAATTAGAAAGTAAATGTAATTGGTTTGAGAGGTTTTTGATGATTACGCTAATAACAAAAGTAAACAAAGTAAATTTAAGAAGATATCAGTAAGAAGTTAGGCTGAACTCGAACTCCTCCTTAAGTCCATAAATCCCCCAGTTGCTCTACCCATTGCTATAGCATTTATACTGCACAGCTTCCGTAATTGCTACAACATAGCTACTAACTACAAAGCTATTCGATTAACCCACCGCTATGATCTATCGAAGCTTCCGCGTCCGATACATATGATATTAACTATACTCCTTCCATATTCCTATGGCAACTTTCTAGTTTTTATCTACATTATACTCAGGGTGTACTGGTTATGAGAGGTAGACCCATTCCTGAAGCCTACAATAAATAGGGTTTAACCTCGACTCCTTGCCAGTAAGCCGAGACCACAAGTCTAGCCGTTAGATTCCTCTAATCGACTAGTAATTAATTCACTGATAAGCAAACCGAATCTATTAAATTAAGAACTTGCAACTAGGTTCATACACGCTTAAGAATTCATCCTCGTTCAGCCATCAGAAAGTTAGTTCATGATTGACGAGGGAAACACAAAACAGATAGTAACAGAATGACCCATGATCTAACTACTAAAACAAATGAAAATTGAAAGCTTGACGGCGTTCATACGGCATGGACGAAGCCCTGTCACGTCACTACTCCACATCTTCTTCCCTCCGTCTTACTGTGAGGAAGGATGCTGGGTTATCCTGGAATTCTCGTGCTAGTGAAGTCTCTCACTCTTCTTTTTAGTCGGCCGAATGTGAAATATTGTGTTGGCTCTGTGCGACTCTCCTCTAGGGTTATCCTGCTGTTTCCTTTTATATTCAGACTTTCGTGTGACGCAAGTTAAGCTAGCTGGGCTTTCCAAATCTGTCGAGATCTATCGCATCTTCTGTTTGTAGATTGATTCTGCGGATCCTGCGGGATTCTTTAAATCTTTCCATTTTGATCCTCCGCATCTTCTATTTTATTATGTCAGCAATCTACCTATTGATCTCGATCTTTTATTTCTATTCCTGAAACCAGCTAGATAAAAAGGTCAGAAAATATGCCGCATAGCATTGCATCCTTTACTTTGCTATAGCTCTCGTGATGCTTTTTATTGCCTTTCGAGTTGTAGTCGAAATGCTATAGCATCGTATCAGCTTTGCTATACTTTCTTTAAAAACAATGTAATTTGCTTCTTCTTAGCACATGTTAAGGATGTAAATGGTTTCCATCCTTCAGTTCCCTATGTCATGAATATATGCCTTTTTGCTTGGATTGTTTGCAGTTTAAGCTTTCATTCACCATACAATTCGGTCATGAAATACAGGGAAAACATGGCATAATTTGTGCTCATCACTATGTTGCTCTCTATATATGGTTGTGTTACTCTGATAAATGTCATAATTACAAGGGGTATGACATTTATGGTATCAGAGCAGTGGTTTTAGGCAATATTGGAATAGTAGAACTGATAGAGTCGTGGTTTTGTGATGACAGGAAATGAGTTCCCAAGGGTCGAGCAGACAGAGGCAACGAAGGAACTTTTCCTTTGCCTCAGTCAATCAACCTAGACCTGGAGAACTGTTAGAGCTATGGAGGGGTCCTAGGACGATATTTATTGTTAGAAAGAGAGTAATATCACCAAGACCAGTATTTGAACCCTGTACACGGTCAGAGGCCTCGTCAGTCGGGGATAATGGACAACCGTCTATAGTATCAACGGTTCTGACAACTGCCTATAGTTCTGAGAGTAATATTGCGTCGGTAGATTATTATCGGGCACCGCTCTAAGATCTGTGCGAAGCTATTAGGAGTATCTACCAAAATTCTGTCAATAGAAAAGACACTCACGTAGCCTGATATCAACATTATCTAAGAGATGTGGAGGCTTTGTATGGTGATCGCCGGACTAGGAGGCTGTATTACTCGGACCTAGACTACATGTGGATACGTATTGTCATGTGCTTCTTCCCAAACACAGCTTTTTGGAATCAAAAGAAAAATCGAGTCATGGAAGAGGTGTAACATCCCATTTGAAAACGGCGGAATTTTTTTTAAAAAAAAAACGTTTCCAAATATTTCAAGCAGAGTAATCAGAGTAGAGAATTGGAGCGAGTAAGTAATTTAATTTACATTCAAAATATGGACCATAGTGTAAATGTATCGGATTACAGTCATCCAGAATTCTCAAAAGTTAAAGAAACTAAAGAAAACGATAGATAATGTAGACACGTCTTGGCCTACTCCACCGCTCGCCTCGATCGCCAAACATTGGTCCTCCGACTGATGCTAAATGAGATCCATTCCACATATGGATCTCGGAGTAACGGTTAACCTTATGCTCAAATAAAAAAAGATACGTACAATGATATTCATTTCAATACAAAGATATCATCACAAAAGCAAAAACGAGATGTATGATCAATAACATGGGAGAACATAAGCACAAAGCGGTATGTAAAGTCTCTCTCGACTAGTTCTGCACAAATCCGGTGCCACGCCACTAACGGTCCTCAGCGCTAGGAATAACTCAAACGGCATTACCAATACTATAATCCGTGGGTAAAGCTGTAAGTATCTCTGACGATTCTCAACGAACCTCGCCTATGAACGTATCTATAACGCAAAAGTATATAAGCAGCATAGAGTTAGGGTTACGATGACGCGTCCGTACCTTAGTTGCAGATATCCGGCTCTTCCGGCTAAAAACGGTACTTTTGACGCCGTACGTAAAACAAATAAACAATGGCTCAACAAACGGCAAAAAACGGTGGAACGATGGAATTTCGACGCGGTTCGACGTCGAAGTATTCTAATCAGAATAATAACACACTTATGAATATTTGGCAGCATAACGGGCATTTTAGGTGAAAAAGACCATTTTGCCCCTACTACCCCTATTTGGCGGAATTTCGCGTAACTTCGTTACTTTGACCTTATTTCATTTCAAAATTATCCCCACTAGGTTTTTACCTCGTCGGGCATCTTTCAATGCAATGAGGCTTAAAAAAAAGTATAGGAATATATTCTGAAACTTCCTAGATCAAAACAACAGTTCTACTATAACTACCGAAAGAACTACGGAAACTAAAAGCTAAGGACAGAAGAACTTACTCGTAGCAAGGCAGAATTTTTCTAGAGCTTCTCTCTCTAGAACCTCTCTCTAGGTTTCGAATTTTGGTGTGAAGAATGAGAGGAGAGGTGCTTGCTATTTATAGAAGAAGGGAGGGACAAGGTGGGAATTAACACAAAAGTCTTCAGATTGGATTCCGGCCGTTGGATCGCATTTTTGAGGACAAAGCAATCTTGGCCATCCATGGTCAAGGCCGACATCAAGGGGCCCCAAAAGTCAAAGAATGAGTTGTCATCCAATGATGACTTGCTTTATGGCCTCCGGCCGGAAGCCTACCCGATCGGTGTCCGTTTCGCGCGATTTCGCAGAAACTCAAAAATCCAGGCGTGTAACTTTGAAGCTCTTTTCATCCTCTTTCATATTATCTATTTGGATCCTCTTTTTGATCATATCCAGGTATTCTCCGGTGCGTCGGAAGATATTCGGACAAACGCGTCCGTTACGGAAATCGCTTCGATAGAACCAACTTCCGGACAACAATTCGTGAATCGTAAAACGTCAGTTGTTGCCTAACTTAATCCGCGTTTGAAAACACGCAATTTTTTCTATAGGTTCTCACTTTGCCTATATGACTCTACTCTATCTGATCAGCTTTCCGTCTTATTAGGAATTAGGGTTTTCGGTTGCGGAAATCAACGTCTGGTAAATTCTTTCTTCGTGTAAAAATTCACTTGTTCTTAATTTGATCAGTCGAAAAGACTTTTACCCTCGGTTTACCTGTAGATTTTATTTCTAACTTTTCCCCTCGGCCCGCCTATAAGCCGACTCACCGCATTATATTATTATTTTATTCTAATTATCATTTAATTATTTAAACAATTCTTTTTAATTTAAAATACCAAGAATTTCGGCCCCCTCAATTTAAAATTCAGTTTTAATTATTTTTTGATAATTTTTTCCATTTTTTTAAAATATAATATTTTTTACCAAAAATTCTCGTTTTACCGCCTTCGTTAAGGCTTAATCAGCCTAAATTCTTCATTTAGTGATCTTTTTAGGATTAGATTTCTTCATACATTTATCTTTACTAATTTTTCTTAATCTTTTTATCATAATTAGTAAGTATATTTTATGCTAATTACCAGCCTTAATCTCTTAATTAAGGATTTTACCATAAATTTAACTTTCTATATTTCTCTTGTTTTTCTTGAATCAATTAGCTAGTAATTATCTAATCATTCTCTTACCAATGGTTAATAATTTTATAATTTACAGTATATTATTATCTTACAAACTTTATAATCGACATTGTCATTTTATATCCTATGTAAAATATTAAAAATGTTTATACCATAAAGTTACTTTATGGTTCGGGAATGCTTTTTAAACATTTCTTCATGTTATTTAAATCGAAATAATTTATTAAATTCTTACAATTAAAGATAATACTCCCATAATTTTCTCATAATCTTTCATGATCTTTCGTATTTATCATAATGTTTTTAATTGTTTTTGTCACCATTATTGCATTTTTAGTCATTCTCGTTCATCCGATTTTTACGTAACTTTTTCCGACAATTTACTCGACAATTATAACAATTTTCTATAATAGTTTTAAACTCATGAGTTTGCTCCATCAAAATATTCATTAATTTTTCTTATCTCAAGAATTCCAGATTTGTTAAAAATCCGGGTATTACAAGAGGGACCTGATGAATTTCGCGTCTTTATCAGAAATATCCAGGAATACGTAGATAATATGTGGCCAGATGAATTTGATTTACTGTAGTTGACCTTAATTTGTATTTTGGTGCCAGTGTAGTATGTCGTAACTTTCTAGGGCAGAGTACGACAATAGTTAGTACCCGGCACCCCTACTTTGTTGTAGTGTAAATGGGTTAATCGTGCTTGGGTCAGGGGAAATGGAATGATGGGTAACCTCCCTGGGAAGGTTTTGAAAAGTGATGTAATGAAATGTTTTGAACATGACATGTACCTGTATAGGTGGACGACTGTCAATAACTGTTTGTAACTGTTGTACCTGTGAATATATGATGTTTTAATGTGTCTAGGTGTTTGAGATATATGAAATGAATAAAATACCCTTGTGTTAACATCTGTTCTTTCTTGTCATATTTTAGTGAAACTTAAATATGGATCCACCTAGAGGTAGAGGTAGACCCAGAGGTAGACATGCTAGACATGAGCTGACATTTGAACAGAATCCACCAGAACAAAATCCGCTGGAACAAAACCCTATGCAGCAGATGATGGGGTTAATAAATGAACTTCGAGTGGAAGTCCATGAAATAAGAGCCAAATAGAATGAAGATAGGAAACGAACAGTAAATGATGAGGAGGAACAAAGTGAAAGGTCCTCCCAATCTAGAACTCTGAAACAAGAACAACAAAATAATAATAACAAGGTGGAAGAAACAGGTCAATATTGGGTAACCAAGTTCTGCAAACATCAACCACCTGCATTTAATGGCAATTATGACCCACAAGCATCTGGGGATTGGTTGATTAGATTGCAGAAAATATTTCAAGTACCAGAATACCCATAAAACAGGAAGGCGCAATTGGCTATTTATAAGCTAGAAAGTGACACAGATAGATGGTAGAAGAATACTGAGATGACTTTGAGAGTGAAGAATATTCTAATCACTTGGGAAATATTTCGAGAAAAGTTCAATGAGACATATTTTCCCCCTTTTCGTCAGAGTCATTATGGAGTCAGAATTTCTAACTATACAATAGGGCAGTAACGAGAGCTTTGATAAATATGTTGCCCGTTTCATGAGATTATCTCGTTATTCCACCCACCTAAGTTACTGAGATGATAAGAATTGGAGTGCTAATATGTTAATCCGGGGTTTGAGGTTTAAGATCAGAGAGAAGTTAATTTCCCGACAATTCTGAGAATTTCACTAGGCGGTGGAAGAGTGCAAAATTGTGGAAAACAATCTTAAAGAGATGTGTGAAGCTAAAGGAATTGCGACCCGTAGTAAGCGTAGTCAGGGAAGCCTCCCACAGAAATATAAGGGACAAGGGTTCAGATTTAAAGGGAATAACAAATTACCCTTTCAGTCTGGATCATGTATTTCCCAGAGATCTTCAGCATCTCTGGCATGTTACTTTTGTGGTTCAATACATCCGGTAAAAACTGTGCTGGATAGGTCATTTGCTTTAACTGCCAGAAGGCTGGTCACATTGGCCGAGACTGTCCACACGTACTATAGAGAAATGACCCCAGAACCAAGGGAGTATTTGCAATGAGTCATGAGAAGGCCCGTAAATCTCCCGAAATGATACAAGGTAGTATTTGTCTTAATGGTAATATATTGCAGGCATTATTTGATTCAGGTGCTAGTCATTTCTTCATTACGTATGATTATGTTGAACAATTAGGATTGAGTACCCATAAATTGCCTTATGACCTGGTTGTGTCAACACTGCTTGGTGAAAAATCTATGACAGCTGATCTGTGTTTGAATTGTGTTGTGATCTTTGACGGTCATGAATCTCTCATGGATTTAATTTGTTTGTCTCTGAATGGTATTGATGTGATATTGGGTTTAAATTTGTTAAGGGTGAATAATGTTCTATTAGACTGTGGTAACAAGAGGATTATATATTCGAAGCTGCGGAAAAAAATTGATGTAGATGTAAATCTTAATCTCATTTCAACGGCGGAAGTTGAGAAATGTTTAGTAAAGGGTAGTCAGGGGTACATGGTATTCTTCTCGATGCAGGTAGAAACTGAAACCTCACCTGAGAACATACCTTTAGTAAATGGATTTCTGGAAGTGTTTCCTAAAGACCTTAGTAGACTACCTCCGAAAAAGGAAGTGGAATTTACTATCGACATTATGCCCGGAGCTGGACCGATATCTAAAGCCCCTTATCATATGACACCTAATGAAATGGCCAAATTGAAAAAGCATATTGAAGAATTGCTAGAGAAAGGGTTTATTCGACCCAGTGTTTCATCGTGGGGTGCTCCGATGTTACTTGTGAAAAAAAATGGTAGCCTGTGACTCTGTATTGATTATAAGGAATTAAATAAGGTAACCGTCAAGAATACGTATCCTCTCCCTAGAATTGATGACCTGCTCGATCAGTTGTCTAGTTCCTGTGTATTCTCAAAAATTGATTTGCGATTAGGATACCATCATGTACGAGTAAGATCTGAGGATGTACCGAAGATAGCTTTCTAAACTAGATATGGCCATTATGAATTTATGGTAGTGCCATTTGGTTTGACTAATGCACCTGTTGCATTTATGGACTACATGAACCGGATTTTTCATCAATTCTTGACAAGTTTGTGGTAGTCTTTATCGACAACATCTTGATCTACTCGAGGAGTAAAGAAGAGCATGAGAGTCATTTGAGGATTGTGTTAAACAGCTTGTGAGAAAAGCAACTTTATGCTAAGTTGAGCGAGTGCAAGTTTTAGTTTTCAGAAGTTAAATTTCTTGGCCATTTTATCTTGCAAGATGGGGTTTCTATGGATCCCAGTAAAGTGGAAGCAGTATTGAACTGGAAAAGGTCAGAGACTGTAGCTGAGATGCACAGTTTTATGGGTCTTGCTAGTTACTACCGTCAGTTTATTCAAAAAATTTCTCGAATCACTTTGCCATTGACGAAGCTTACACGAAAGAACCAGCCATTTGTGTGGGATGAACGTTGTGAAGAAAGCTTCTAAGAGCTGAAAGAGAGGTTGACATCCGCACCAGTGTTGATTATCCCAGATCCTAGTTTTACCTATGTGGTCTACAGTGATGCTAGTAAGCAAGGATTGGGATGTATCCTGATACAGCGGGCAGAGTGGTGGCATATGCCTCTTGACAGCTGAAGCCTCATGAATTGAATTACCCTACTCATGATTTGGAGCTGGCGACTATTGTATTTGCTTTGAAGATATGGTAGCATTATTTGTACGATACTACAGTTGAGCTGTACTGCGACCACAAGAGTCTGAAATATCTGTATGATCAAAAAGAGCTGAACATGAGACATCATAGATGGATGGAGTTGCTAAAAGATTTCAACCTGGAAATTGAATATCATCCAAGTAAAGAAAATGTCGTCGCGGATGCTCTGAGCAGGAAAGCGATGCATGTAGCATATATGATGATGCAAGAACAAAAGTAGTTAGAAGACTTCCGGGACTTGAATTTGTTAAACCAAATTTTCATGAATATGAATGCGCCCA